>OU343220.1:84973130-85002999 GCA_910596185.1 Chrysanthemum makinoi | reverse complement strand
CATCTAAAAGTTTCTCCTGCAACAATATCAGCATTTAATATATATATTGGAGTGACTTCGAATAACTGGTTAATCCGAAAAAGAGAATAACCAGAATGACTTTCAATATAGATAGTAGCACCTGTGCACGAAGTTCATCGTGTATGGTAAGCCCAACAGATCCAATCCTCTCAACACTTTCACTCAGCTCATCCAACTCTTCATCTTGTCGCCTAGAAGTAGCAATTGACACTCGAATTCTTCAATTGCACCCAAAGAAAAGAGTGTGGAATTAACGAGGAAGAGATAATATTAATGCTACCTAATCAGAAGCATCTGTCGGTCCGATTCTGAAGAAATGAAATCATCGTTATCTTTAGCAACGTAACTGCTGGCCTTACTCGTGTGATGAGGGCTTGGTAGCTTCATTAGTTCTTGACGCATCCCACTGAACGAAGAAGAGCCCGTTCCAGTCACAGTCTTCTTAACATTGCTCACCTGGTTCAATAATAAGACACCCAATATGGTTGCATCAAAATAAGCCAGGAAAAAAAGGATAAAGGGTTGGGTTTTTACTTGAAATACCAACATACTTTTTCATGTGTCCCATTTTAGTTATTGTACTTTTTTGTATCGAATCATCAAAAGATGACTTAAGTCTCGCACTTTAGTGACTCTATCGGGACACGAAACTACTTTTAGTGACTGAGATGTACAAAGAAAGTACAATGACTAAAATGACTAAAACATGACAAATGATAAAGCACACAAAAATTTTACTCCTAAACATATCAAGGAATATAAGATGTATATGTGTTACTTGAGTCCGAGTAGTTCTTGTCCATTTAACTCTTCTTTCAAGCTCTGCTTGATCGATTCCGTATAAAGCAGGATCTCTAGCTGCTACAGAAATAGCCTTCTCCAATTCATCCACCTTCCTATCAGCAAAACAGATATTCAGAACACAAGTATCGATCTTTCTGAGAACAAAAAAATTGGATTCAGTTTATAGTGTTTGGGATGCATACCTGCCATTCAATGCTGTCACAACTGGTAAGGATTTCTTTTGTGAGCCGGGTTTGTTCACCGCTGGCTACAGGGATGTGCTCCCATTGGTGAAAAGTAGCCTGCAATGTATTGACCTGAGAAATAGAACACACTCGTCACTGGTTATCAAAGAATCATATGACTTGAAGTTGCAACCAAAGAAGGATAATTAACTCTCTAATGACACATTGCAACAAAAATGAGGCATAAAGATGACTTACAGAGTCTTGAATTTCTTCCTTCACAATATAGAATGGATCCTGAGCTGAAGACATTTCGCTGGTATGCTAAGACAGAATTATTTTAATGTTGATCCAATAATATGATCAGTTCCTAGATCGGAAAAAAAAAAAAAAAAAAAGGAGTTTCAACTTTCAACAATTATCTTATACATGTGTATGCACATGCATATAAATTTATATGTTGACCAAAACCATTTTGTTAGGTTCCAGGCTCCAGCACAATTACCGGCTCTATATGAAAGTGTTATGTTCCTTATAAGTCTACCCAGGGATGGTTATATAGATAAAGCGACCTGGTATATCATTAACAAGGAGGAGCAACTAGCATTTTTCAGGGATTCAAGCATGCGCCAATTGCCAAATGCAAAAGATATCGGATACTGTGTTATAACTATAACTATACATTTCACCAAGGACAAGCACCTGCATCTTTGAAACTCATCTTTTTTGAGATGTTATAATTCCAATCTAACACATGTGACTTGGTTCAAGAGTTTAAACTCGTGTCAAACGAATAGGACCCTGATCAAATTATTGTTTCTAGTCTATGTTCCAACACCCATATTATTATAATGTCAAAAAGTCATATCTTGTTACCAGATGCGATCTTTCACATCACTTTCCTCCATACTTTCTTATCCATTTTGAGGTTTTATATTCACATTCGCAAGCATCATGTACATGGAACCCGTAGCTGCATTTTTACCTGTAGTTACATTTTTGCCTGTAGTTACATCTTGACGCAATTATCTCTAGTAATAATCTAACAATAACATGTTTTATTCTCTATCTACATTTATACTACGTTATACAGCATTTAGAGGGTGTTTGGGTTAGTTTATTGAACACAGCTTGCGCTTATTAGCTGATAAGCTAATAACTTAAGATGCACATTTAAAAAAGTAACTCTCCATTGCCTTCTCAAAAACAGCTTATCTCGCATGAGTAAGCTGTTTTAGATGCTCAACACAACTTATTATGGCTTGGTAATGCAATAAGATTATTAAGGAAGGTCCATACGAGACCCAAAGCATGCGTGCCTGTGTGAGTAATTCACAAGTGATTATCAAACTGTGACATCCATACACAGGTAAATTAACATGAGTGCACATGTGCAGTGGTTCTCGAACAAACCTCTACCTAAGCTAATAAGCTGTCTAAACGGTTTACCTAAACATCCCCAAAACCTCTCATTTTAAGACTATACAAAACCAAAGATTAAGACTATATTATATGTTAATCAATTTAAGTAATGACTAGAATAGAGCTTTTTAAAATCATAAAAAAAATGTTTTCTAGAATTATAACCAACTAAAAAACTTCAATATTTGATTTCAACTTAAAATCTAACAGGATAGAATCCAAGAGGGTGTTTGAGATTGCCAAAAATAAACACATGAACAGAAGGAACCCGCACTCGAAAAATAAAGCACTCCAAACACTCTCCAAACTAGCATAATCCATTTAGGTATCAATCTAATCGACTAACATCAATTATAACTCAGTAATCAAAGCAGCAACCAGAAATTCCAGTGGGATCTTAAATCAATTTAACGTCTAGTGCACGAACAGGTGAAGTTCTACAGTTAACAATTAAACTGAAGCAAATAACAAACAATGTAAATCTGATCATTTCCTAGATCTGAAAAAAGGACGAGAACTTGCAACAATTAAGGTATACATCCGCCACATGTGCACAAATGTATACTTATATCACATTAGTACTTTCAGATCAATTGGGTTGAACCATTTCTTGAGTTCCAATCCTGCTCTACTTAAAATAAAGTTCGAATCGTTAAATCAATTGTCTCATGTTCCTTATAAGTCTAAATTATAGATGGTGTCAAAGATAGATCCACCTGGTATACAACTGAAAATGAAGAACAACTAACAATTTTCAGCGACTCGAGCATGCGCAAGTGCAAAAGGTAAGGCATTAGATTAAAGTCTTACAAAAAACTATAACATATATTTAACGTCTGACCATGACAGACACGCACCTCCCTCTTTAAACTCTTCTTATAAAATCTGATAATTCCAATTAGGATATCTAACTCAGTTCTAGAGGTTGGAATCTTGAAAGATTACATGTACATTCTCATTTGTGCTAGCAGTAACTTTATAGAACCATGATCAGATTTTCAATTTTATACTCCTATAGTCTTAATATTCTCGAACATCGACCAAATGGAATCCATGGCGCCCCACGTTGAACAACCAAAACAAGCAAGAGTGTAAGACCATCTATTATCTTTCCAGTATATACCATTCCCCCATCGCAGCTACTACTAGTACCCATGCCATCTCTTGTATCTATATCAAGAGATATACTATATTATAAAACACTTAGACATCTCTTATTATAAGGCATCTTGAAATTTAAGAATAAGACTACATTAGATGCTAATAATCAACTTTATTCCTTAACTACTTCGTAAAATAATTTAGATAAATATAGGCTATGTTTATCAAAAGACTATGTAGCCACCACCAACGTCTCAAATAGGAGAATTCAAACAAAATTCAAAAAGCTAGACACACTTTGCAAAACAAGCATTATATTTTAAACACTAAAAGCTAAACACTCAATAAACCTCTTGGCTAAACACAGGAGGGGGGCAGGGTGGGCACGTGCCCCCTAGCTGGAAAAAATTGTAGTGTAAATTTTTTTAAATATCTGGCTAGTTTTGTAATTTGCGCCCGCCCCCCTAACGAACCGATTTGTAGCACCAAACACAATCTTTATATGTATGTCCTAACTTGACAAACATACCTTAAAATATTACTGTATAAATCCTCCAATAGTTGAAATCAGATTAGCATAAACCTTAGTAGTCAAGTAATCTAATGTAGCAACAACACAATGTTCCAATGGGATCTAAAATCAATGTATATTAATCTAATGAATTGAATTGAAAATAACACACAATGTACATGTAAATAAAATAAAGGAATATTAGTTTGAAAAAAAGTGTAATTCGCAAACTGACCAGATCTATAACAACGCCTTGTGATTTATGAAGGCTATATTTGATTGATCGCAAACAAAGGATGGTAAACTGGTATGGTTGAATGTTGTTAATACGTGTCAAAAGACAGACCTTCGTCTTACGCCGTAAATACACGCGTAGAAACCGATTTTATTGTTTCAGGTTAGGCTGTTAAGATGTGGGATTTTTTTTATTTTTTTTTTTATTTTTTTTTATTTTTAGTAATATGGGATAACTATTTAAATATTCAAATATTATATGTTATAACATAATGATTAAGGAAAAGAGTTCTCAAAATTTTAATGTGAAAATGCAAAGTTTAATGATTTAAAATATTAAAATATATAATCGGTAATTAAGTACGCTGAATTATTAACATGGTGAGATCCGCTGCAAACTCAAATTCTTTAAAGAACAACCCCACCCATCCTGGCCATCCGTTTCATCTTCATCCAACGGTTGATCAAATGCATCCAATTAAAACTGCAAGGGCAAAAATGTAAAAATACAAAAACATAAAATATATTATAACAACCTGTCATTTAAACACACATCATCTCTCATCCATGTCTTCTCCTCCAAAAATTCGGTTAACCTGAAAACGTTCTAAAATCACCGAAAAACTTCCGATAACCGTAAAACTTCCCGTTTAACGTCAAATCACTTCGGTAAAACTTCCGTTTAACCGTAAAACACAAAAAACACAAAATAAAAAAGAAAACAAAAAATCACTGAAAATCTTCCAATTAAACCGTAGTATAACTGTGATTCTTTAACAATGGTGAAAATCAAATATAAAAAACGTTGATTTTGATCTAATTTAGATCTATTTTTTGATCAATTATACCATAAATAACAATCGATTTGTTAAAAAATGGATGATTATCATTAAACGAAGCATATTTAGTTGTTGTTGCAGCTTTTGTGGATGCGAAAATCGTGTGATGAATTCGAAATCCGGTTATGAATGAAGTTGATGTTAATCCAGATGCACACCATGTGTTTGATGAAATGCGTCTGTGATAATCACATGTGATTCTGAAGCAAAATCACATGTGATTCTGTAACAGGTAATTCATATGAGAGGTAAGCACCCATCTTATCGTTATCAATTCCATACTTGATGTAGTTGTTGTCGAGAGTACAAACTCTAAAAATGTTTGTCATTGGTCATTATCAATCACATTGTAGAAGGTAAAACAAAAAAAACGAAAAACAAATTGCTATAGTTGGTTGGTTGTTTGGATGTGATGTTGGCTACCCATTTACCTTGTGTGTCGATTGTCAAAGAGTTTGGTGTTTGATAAACTTCGACTCATGTTTGATACTAGGGGTAAAAAGGATAGTGAAAAGTGTCATTTTACTTGCACGGTTTCACCCATCTTAGTGACAATGGTTACTCTGTTGAGGACCTTATAATTCAACTCAAAGAATGTGAAAATGTAGCATAATAGGTAATTAACTTGTAATTTTAAAAAGTGTATTAGCTGTTATGATTTGTTAAAACAATCACATGTGATTTTGTGTAAAAATCACATGTGATTTTGTGTAAAAATCACATGTGATTTTGTGTAAAAATCACATGTGATTTTGATATTAATCACATGTGATTCTAGCATAAGTATTCATTTTGTTTTCTTTTTTTTGTTCTATAATAAGGTTCTGCACTTCTGCGTTCTCTTGAATACGGATCAGTGGAATGAAAGAATGGAAGAGAAATAGCACTTCAAGCTAGAGCTAAGCCGAGAAAGAAATATGGATGTTGCGGAGAGAAGACTAACAAGAACACAACAAGTCAACATGTCCGTTAAATCCAAAATTTCATTTCAAAACAATTAAAAATGGCTAAATAAGTGGCTAATGCTTCTTGAATTTCATTTTTTTTAATATTCGGGTATTTCATTTCATTTGAACTTCTGTAAAAGTGTTATGGATTTTAATTTGAATATATGGAATTCTACTTGAATACTATTTTGTTTGATGTTCTAGCGATTTGGTATCATAACTGAATATAATCACTTGTGATTCAACTCAAAATCACATGTGATTCATGTCAAAATCACATGTGATTCATCTCAAAATCACATGTGATTCGTGCAAAAAACTCATACGATTTTCATTACAAAATCACATGTGATTCATGTGAAAATAACATATGATTTTCTCATGAATCACATGTGATCTAGATGTATAACTTGCCCGGCACGACCATGGGCTATCATATTTACCAAAATTAAGAAGACATATGTTAAAACTTTCAGAAAAAGATCGGTTAATAAACATACGAATTGTTCAAAGATCATTACATACTTCTAATAAGATCATTACAACTTGTTCAGAATACGATAAACAAACTACGACAATAAACATGTACTATCTTATTTTTTGGGTAGCGATATTATAAATAACAATTTAAGTACTCAAGTTGTGCTTCACCATCAAATGATATTTCAAAGTAGTCAATTTGTTGGCTTGAAAATTCAGATTAATATAGTATTCTTCATAATGAAAGACGAATTCTACTGTGCCGAGATGAAAATATAGATGAACTCCATTCAAGTACCAACTCCATGTCCATATTCACAATATAAAACTCATGTTCAACCATAAACTGATATACCATAAACCATTACATTGTACTCCCCAGATTGTGTTTCAACAACACTTTCATTATATGAAAAAAACAAAAATGTGAATGCCTAAAGACTTCGCTTACATTAACATATAATAGACAAACGAATCACATGTGATTCCCTTTGAATCACATGTGATTCAAAGGGAATCACATGTGATTCCGCTTACATTAACATATAATAGACAAACGAATCACATGTGATTCCCTTTGAATCACATGTGATTCAAAGGGAATCACATGTGATTCAAAGGGAATCACATGTGATTTTTGAATCACATGTGATTTATAAAACTTATGCTTAGACTGCATACAACACTAGTCTGAAGCCTTAGACCGTACAACATCAGTCGTTGCCTTATCCTTCACAACAATACCAATTTGAATCTTGTAACCGTTTCATCTTGTAAAACAAATCGACACCCTTTTTCTGCTTACCCGCATCCTTCTGACAATTTTAGTTTATGGCAGTTAAACCAAGAATCACTGTTTCAAAGCAACCTTGTGTCACAGGACAAAATCTTTTGAATATGTTCGAATAGAACGTTAACCCTCAACGGCTCCTTATGAGAACCTTTCGGTGGATGTCCTTCGGAACAAAAATCCTAGAAGTTAACCTTTGAGTACCGGTTGGCGTGCATAAAGAAACAATAAATATATTTTTGAGTAATCAATTATAGATATATGTTTAAGAATCACATGTGATTTTACAGTCTAAAATATATACCCATATTTGCTAAATCACGTGTGATTATCACATATGCATTTCATCAAACACATGGTGTTCATCAAAAATCATAACAACAAACAACCACAACAACAGTAATCTCAACACATCAATAACATATAAAAACTACAAACACTACCTAATAACAACACTAATAATAAAAAAGCACATGTGATTCGTTATTAAAAAAGAAAAAAAAACATAAAAACTAACCAACAAAAAATAACTAATAATAAAAAATAACCAACAACACATCAAAATAACTATCAACACATCAAAATAACAAAATTAGCAAAATAACTAACTAACAAAATCATCATCACCAAAACAATAAACACGACAAAATAACATGCAAATAACAACATATCAAAACAAAAAAAACATACTTAACATCCTCCTCCGCCGATTACCACCATAAACCCCACCGTGTAACCACCACCAACAATCATCACTAACCGTCACCATCAAACACCAAACCCAACACCGAACCCTCTCCTTCAATCGAACACAACACTAAAACCTAACCTTATTCATAACCATAAAAATGGGCCGACACTTACACAACCACCACAAATAAATTAAGATGAACAAATATATACCATATCGTCATTTCGAGGATCAGTTTGATGAGCGAGTGCTGATGAAGACGATTGGAGCAACGGCTCACCTTCAGATAGTGTTATTTCATGTCATAAGTCCATTGTTTAGAAGTAATTTTGATCAATTTTGCATTTGGGTGGTTAGGGTTTGTAAATTGGGGAAAACCATTTAGTGAGAGAGAATGTGAGAGAGAGAGAGTGTGTGTGTGTGTGTGTGAAATATATGTGTAAATGAAAGTAAATGAGAGAGGGTGAGAAATGACGAGGGGAGAGTAAATGAGTAGGTGATAACATTACAAAACTGCCCCTTTGTTAAATATATAATTTAAATTATGATTAAATCTAGCCATTGGATCAAAGTTAAATGAAAGGCCAGGATTGACTTATTTGTTCTTTAGATAAATTATGTTCTGTAATGAACTTTTCTCATATATTTATATATTTTACGTTTGGGGAATTGCGTATATACCAACAATATCTACATATTTTTTTAAAATACAAGTTTTCAATGCATGATATACAATGCAAGTTAAGCATGTTTTAAGTATATGTACAAATATGCAAGTTTTAGCGGGTATATATGTAATTGCCCTTTTACGTTTATAAAACATTTTTGATTATTCATATTTTATTGTTTTACTTTAACAAAAATGCATTCATTTTAGGCTGGTTCCAGTAAGGGGATTCAATCTCTCTCATTTTCTCTGCCACGTCAGCTTTCTCTCTCCAGCGACCTTCAGGCGATTGGGTGCCCCAGTAAGGCGACCTACACTACAAAAAACATACCCCACAAATATACCTTTTATAATTATTCAATACACACACAAAACTGAATTTGTATTCGATCGTCCAAGGGACCGTGTTGTGTAAATGAGGATGGGTGATCTAGTTCCCACAATAAGGAGATTGAGATGTAATCGATCGCCACACTCGATCGTTACACCTTATTGAAACCAGCCTTATGCTTCATTAGTTAGTTAATTAAAGGGAAGTAGAATCAAATTGGATCGAGATCTTAAGATCCTATAATAAGATCGAGATCTTACTTAAGATCCTATGCTTTTTAAGAACCTGTAAAAGATTGACTCGTTTCTGCTTTCAAACTTTTACTATTATAAGACTCGTCATTCTTCAAAATTTAACACGTATTACTGTTTTTTATATGGGGTGTGATAAAAATGTGCATATTAAAATACTTTTTGAAAGTTTTTAACATTTCGTAAAGCACTTTTTAGTTATGTACTAATAAAGAATGTAAGTTGCTACTTAATAACTTAAACCCTTTTGTTTATGTATTTTGAGTTGGACAGAGAATTGAATTTTAGTGTTCTTTTAGCTGTGAAAAATAATTTTTAATCTTTTATCTTGAGTGAAAAGTAAAAGAACATTTAGGAAAATGCAACAAAAAATTGTAGAAAAGTAATGCGTTTAAAGGCCTGTTTAACAGGAGCTGTTTTAGAGCTTTTTCTAAAGTTATTAGCTTTTTATTATAAAAATAAACTAGTTATAATACCCGTACACGCACGGGGTTTTGACAAAAAAATTTATTCTTTATTATACGGAATATTGTGTCTTTACAGGTAATTGCATATAATTATAAATTTCGTGCACGCACGAAGTTTACACATAAATCAAATGTATTTTAACATTTTAGTTCAGTATATACACATATAAGAATTTGCCCATGAAAATTGTGATATAAGTACAACTAATACTTATGCACGAGTTTTTAATTATGCATTAATATCCATTATAATTTGGTAAAATATTTGTAAAAATTTATGTTAGGTAACTCAAAATTTAATTTTATTTAGCTGACAAAGATGTTGTTGTTGTTATTTAAATTTCACTACTGATATTATGTTGTACACATGATGCAAGTTTAATAGCACATAATGAGTGTTAATAAAGTTCAAATATACTCCTTAAAAGTTTTTTGAAAATGTTTTTCTAGATATTCTTTTATAAATAAACAAGAATTACATGAGTTATTGTTATAAGTACAATCGCGTATATTTATTTTTATATTAAAGTAACCCGTGCTTACAATTTGATAATTATATTCCCGTTTTCGGTAATTTAGCCGTATTTAAAATGTAAACTCGTGTCCACATAGGTTAAACTTTTAAAAATTAAATAAATGGGTCCTTATTGAACGTACATAGTAAAAAAATTGATATTTATAATCTTATGCAAATTTATATGTTGTTATTTTAAAACAACATATACATTGTATTTTTTAAGATATAAATTATAAAGGGTATAAAGTATAAGGGGTATTTGTTTATGGATTAAAAAAAATAAAAATAAAAATAAATAAAAAAATCTTGAAAAATTCTCAAAAAAATTCCACAAGATCGGGTTTGATGGTGCATGAAAAAGTTGTGAAAAACTTTTTTCTAAAATTGGATATTTTTTCCGAAAAAAAATTATGAAAAAATACGTTTGCGAATTAAATCGTTTTTTTGTGTATCAAAAATTGGTTTTTGCACCCAACTTCTTTTGACTTTTTTCATTAAAATCACATTGCGCATCTAACTAAAACAAGTTAAAAATTTTGGCATCAAAATTTTTTTGCGCATCAAAATTCGTTTTTTGTGCATTAAAAAAACGTATCAAAACTCAAAATTATAAAAAAAAATGTTTTCACAAAGTTTTAGACACCAACATACCCGATCTTGTGAAATTTTTTTAGAATTTTTGAAGAATTTGTAAAAATATATATATATATTTTTATTCTTTTTATGGATATTTGTCTTTTTATTTTAACTTTACCTTATAACCCAAAGTTATTAAAAAACATGGAGGCTTATAACATTACACTTAACTCTGTATAATTTTTAAAAATTCAAACACTAAAGTTTTATTAATTATCTCCTATTTTTTTAAGTTTTTGTTTTAACAAATTTGACACCTATATTTTTATGCGTTTTTTTTATCAACCAAATTTCTCCATCAAATTTATTAAAGTTTGACCAAAATCAATTTAATTTTGACTTTTATTAACCAATCATATCACACGATTTTGCTTACGTGACGAAATCGAGCTCTACTATTGGCCCAATTGTTTTTTCAATAAGAATAAATTGACAAAATCACTCCGAAATAATGTAATTTCTTAATTATATAAAAAATGTAGAACACATAATATGATTTTCTATCTCAACTTGTTAGAAAAATAAAAGAGTAAGAGCGATACAAATTTAGAAAACGTGGACCTAGTAACTGAGGGATAGGATCCTCTCAAGTTATAAATAACTTGATGGATCAAGTTAAGCAATTATCAATCATTTGATCAAATCCAATGGCTCAAATCAAAAGAACATGAGATGATTTGAGTCATTGGATTTAATCAAGTGGTTGATATTTGCAACTTGGGGCCTGTTTGGCAGGGGCTTTTTGGAGGAGCTGTTAGCTTTTTGTTACAAAATAATCTCCTATAAATTAAGTAGCTTCGTTTGGATGCATTAACTACAAGCTTTTATTTCAAACAAATAGCTCCAAAATGAAAAGCTGATTCATGAAGCTTTTTAAATATCTTGGAGCTGTTAAAACTTTAAATTACTGATATACCCTCCAAACATTTATTTACAATTATAAATTTGTCCTTTTATATAATTTTACATCTTATAATTATACTTAACAGCTAATTTACCAAACAGTTTTATTAAAAAAAAAGCTGTAAGAATACAGCTTGTAGCTCATATTAACAGCTTTGCAGTTTACATTTTACAACTTACAGTTTACAGCTTACAACATACGGCTTATAGCTAGTTTTGCTAAACATAACCTTGATCCATCAAGTTACTTATAACTTGAGAGAATCCTCTCCGAGTAACTGATCACAAATAAACTTGTCCAAAAACTACAAACTACAACTTTGTGGGTTCATTGCAACTTTTATATGCACGATGTGCCACAAACCTTATTCCTAGATCCTTCGATGTAAAAAACCAATACAAAACAGTTGACATAAATCTCTGCAATGTACATATACTGGTTTAAGTACCATACAACAATGCGAAGATTTATCTAGGATTTTAAATTTTTAATCATAACACATAAACAAACATGCGACTGACTAAGCTACAAAAGTACAAATAGACATCCATTTCTTGCAGAACTGTGATAAACCCTGATTTATCATATCATACAAAACCACATTGCAATAAGTTACACCGTAAAACATCATACTGCTTTACAATAGTAACATTCTAAGAAAATCTACTGATAACTAAATCCTTTGGAGTGACCAGAAAGATTTTTCAGTAAGATTTCAGTCAAAATCCGTGGAGGTCAAAATCAGGAAAGTCAACTGCAAGTGTCTGATGCTCCTCAACTTTTTGCTAACGTCCCTAAACGTAAGACGACCCTCAACTTTTTGCTAACATCCCTAAACATAAGACGACTGACCACCATTTTCACCTTTTTTCCTTTTCAAGGCCCATTGTTCACGAATTTCTTCACTACCTCTTTTCAACAAGTTAGTAGCCTCCCGAACAACACTTGCAGCAAACGAAGAGTCCACATTACCATGCACTTTTTTTATCGAAGGGCAAGTGTTATTGTTGGTGCATAAACCAGGACCCGATGTTGGATTTGGCACCTCCTTAGCAAGAAAAGGCTTGTGACAAGTGGGACAAAGAATAGTATGATTCAAATACAGCTTCACATATTCATGATGCATACTGCATCCATCACACATAGTCCAAAAAGACTTATTCCCACGAGCCACTGGAGGTGGGGCTTGTGCGCGAGCATGTGCCTGAGCTTTAGCTTGGTCCCACGCTTGGTTCTTGGCTTTGGCAGCTTGGGCTTGAAACTGGGTTTTTGCTTGGGTTTTGGCTTGGACTTTGGCTTGAGCTTTGGCTTGAGATTTGGCTTGGGCCCTAACTTGGGCTTGGGCTTTGGCTACAACCGAAGGGGGAATCTCAACAGGGCCCACATTCGGCTTTGAAGTTGCTCTATTTGTACAAGGGTGAAATCCATTGGCACCGGGGGCTGGTGATCGACGCACACATGGAGGTGAAACGTTTTGTTGAAATACTCTTGAATTTATTTTTTGGTTATAAGCGGATCTTTTAGCCTTATCTGATAATAAACTCCATGCCTCTGAAAGTATCTTAAACGCGCCATCTGCACCAACTGACTTATTTTTATCAGGGTGAAGAATGAGCACCAATTTCCTATACTGTTTCCTTATTGTTTCATCATCATCAGATGGATTTACATCAAGTACCCCATACCAATCCGACTCACCATTTACCTTTTTCTCATAACAGATGTACACATCAAGAGTGTTCAGCATGTGGGATATACCATCAAGCTCGGGATATAAAGTTTGAGCCTTTAAAGTAAACTTCTTTGCACCAGTGAAATCTTTATCAGCCAACTTTTTTTCTGCAATTCCTTTGGCTCTGATAGCCTCGTCTCTATTGCACTCCATGAGCTTTAATGTTGAAACTCGAGATTTAATTTAAAATATCATGAATTTAAGCACTGCATCCAGATTTCGAAAAGTTAATTCTAATTAAAAGGGCATAAAGCGCCATGCTACGAAGCTAAGTAACCAACACTTCATACGTTGCAAGAAACACATTAAAAGATGCGTTTATCAAGAATGGAGACTTCAGTATACATAACCATTATGCCATCATGACCGAAGGTAAATATGTTATTGAGGTACATATGTTACTGGGAAAATGATAGTAACAATTGTGATTTTTTTTTTTTTTCTTTGGATATAAAATAAGCCATCTTATGTTATGTTAAGGCGTTTCATTTTGTAGTTACAATTGAGCAATATTGTTTACCTGCAATACACTGATATGAAAGGGATATCTCTTTACTAGTTCTTTCGGAAACATTACTATGCTACACTGAAAAAAGTTCGTTCGGAAAATATGGGATCTTAATTTATATATGGTTTAGTTCTCAGTTTGAGACTTTTCTACAAACTAGTTCTTCGATTCAGTAGGGTTCAAACTTCAAATCATAACCAAAATGGGGTTTCATCCTATCTATAAAAGGTGCCATTTTAGGGGGGTGTTGTGGATTGCTTAAATTTTAATAACTTATCTCCTTTTTCTTTTAAGTAGAAGTGATTTTGTGTTATCCAAACTACTTCGTATCTACTTATTTTCAGCTAAATAAACAGGTTCTCATAAGTAGAGCTGCTTATTTCAAAAATGATATTTTTTGCTGATAGTAACATTTACTTTTTTACAAACATATCCAACTTAGAACCTATTTAAAATGCTTTTGGCTGAAACTTGTTAACAAAGAACTATTTTTTCAAGTATTTTTGCATATTTTACAAAATAAGCAAATCCAAACATCATTTCTAGAAGTACTTATTATAAACACTTACTTTTAAGCAAAATAATAGAGTAGCAAAAGTAAGCAATCCCAAACACCCCCGAGATAAAAATTTCAAAAATATCAAAAAACACAAACTTTGAACTCGCTTTAAGCACTAGCAAGTGACGATATAATTCATTCTAACACAACACATATCTGCATGATAAACCCTAACAGCTTATTTGGATTAAACTTATTTAAAGAGCTTATTTGGGCTTATTTCACTTATTTACAGCTTTACCCGTATCTTCTTCTTAGTCATTTCATAAGATTAAGCACATAAATAAGCAAATCCAAACACCCCTTATAAAATAAAAGATAGAAAGTTGAGATTAAAGAATGAAATGATTACCAGTTAAATGCATGGATTGATGAAGATAAATATTGCAAAGTTTTGGATCTTCTTTTGCAAAATGATGAAAACCCCTAAAATTGAGAAAATGAATGAGGTTAAGGCTGTGAAGAGACCGAACAACGTTTCATTGTCCTAAATTGGTAATGTCTTGATACGAACTTGGGTCGGGTCCGGTTATCGGGTTTTGTTGCTAGCTACCAGCCAGAGCTTGCAAATTGGGTATCTGTTAAGACCTGTTAAGAGAAAAAATGTACTATGCAATTTTTTTATTTTTTAAAATATTTGTTTTTAGTATTTTAGGGTTCAATATTTAACTTTTTTGATAAATAAAACGTATATCTACCATACTCAAACCACCAAAGCTAAGTATTAAACGAGTTGTTTTCATGTTTGAAACTTATGTTATTCGCGCGCACCGGACCTGTTAAGACCTCTTAAGACACGATTTGCCAGCTCTACTACTTGCATAGTTGTCACGATCCCGATCTTCATCTTAGTATCTTATGATTTTACGATACTACAAAGTAAAAACGATCCGGATCCATAGGATCTTTGCAAGCTTAAGATCTTATAAGATCCCGATCTTAACCATACGATATTAAGATCTAATCCGATCCGATCTTACTTTTCTCGGATTACAAATTAAAAAACTACAAATTTATGCGTTGTTTTTTTGTAGAATTCAAAAAACAACATCTTAGTCTTTTTTAAACATTTCATAATCATAATTTAGGGCAATATTTTTATGAAACATTCATAATATTTTGTCTTTATAATGTATAATAATTTGCAGATTTGTATAATATTATAAAACTATTAAGAAATAACATTAGAGTAAGATCTTAAGATCCCGATCCGATCTTACAATCATGATCTTGCAAAGGCAAAGCGATCCTAGATAGGATCCTGATCTTTAAAACCTTAGCTACTAGTACTACTACTACAAAACTAATTTCTTTTTCACTTGGTGCGCCTAAACTTATGTTTCATCTTACGGCAAGACAAACTCACTAAACCTGACTCATTTGAATAAGTGGCTAATTTAAATATTACTTCAAACTAGGGGTGACCATATGAGACCGTAGACAAGACTGAACAGAGAAATCAAACCGGACCGGACCGAACCTATTTCGGTCCAGTCCTCGGTTCACACTTTACCTCATATTCGTTCCTCGGTCCGGTCCTGTCCGATCTTACGTACAACCGACCAATAATGTCTTCTCGGATCGGACCGATCGAAGGACCAGAACGAACACATTTGGTCCGGTCCTCGGTCCGTGGTTTTGGTCTTGATCGGTTTCGGTCCGGTTCGGTCCGATCCGGTTTTTGGACCGTGATCAGCCCTACTTCAACCAGTTATAGTATTGTTTTTTTTCTCTTCTATTTTTCTTAAAAATAAGTGATTATATGCTAGTTTTTGGATTTGCTTCGAATTAAAGATAAAAATTTAAACGTTTTTTTAGTGTTTAGCAAATTTTGCTTATTTATATGATAGTTAAGATGACAAAGTTATCCTAATTATTACTGTTGGTCACAATAATCCTAAACTATTCGTGAAATCTAGAGAAAAAGTAGGTGTGGACGCTTCTAATCTAGAGAGAGAAATGAGAAAGAATAGGTCAAAGTCGCAAGGACTTGATATTAACACATAACTTATAACTAATGAGATAGGGATGTATTTATATCCATACAACCAAACGTTGAGAGACCTCTCAACATCTAAGTGTCATCTCGCAACTATACAAGTGTTGCGATGATACGTGGTCTCTTAACAACAAAACAATACAAGTAGCCCTATTTATTACAAGTAAATTACATAGAAGACCTTATACTATGATTTACACTTTTTGTGCTATAACAATCTCCCCTTAAGGAGAGATCATTCAGGTCTTCCATTGATAGGCATATTATAGACTTTAGCTTCGATATCCAATGCAATTCTCCATGTACTCCCAGATTCCTTGAAACTTCAGTCTTTCTTCAACATATTGAGCAACTAATCCAAGCCACACCTTTTTAACATCATCTTCAATAATAGTCAACTTGCGGAGATCCTGATCTAACATCTGCCTTACATTTTCTAGAACCCATTTTAACGTACCCGTACTAAACTTCCTTATTTCGTTCATTCTCATCAACCTATTTTCCCCTGAGTCTGTTACATATATGATACCAATACCGAAACTTGGTTATTCTATGCACGTCTGTGACTTTATTTGCTGAACAATACATACTCTTTCTTAGAGCATTTATAATGCATCAAATCTTTGAAGACAAAGACTTGATGCATTTAATACTTTCTTTCACAATTAATGCACAATCCACTTAATGCTAATAGTTTTTTGTTTTTTTTTTTTTTTTTTTTTTTTTTTTTGTCAAAGACTTGAGGATCTACAAGTCATTTTGCAAAAAAATTGTTAAGTCTTTACGTCAATGCTTCAAATGGCTCAAATAGTTTTTTCAAATAGTTAAAATTTATGTGTAAAGCTTTACCATTGCAGATGCTCTTAGAGCATGTACAATGCAAAAAGTTTTTAATGACTTTTTGCACTTAATGCATATCACACTTAATGTATAAGACTTTGAGAAAAGACTTGTAGTTTAATAAGTCTTTCTTAAAAGCTTTTCAAAAAGCTTTCATTGCAATGCTAAAAAACTCTATTAAATGACTTGTTAGAATAGTAAAAAACTATTATAGCTTTATATGCATTAGGGGTTAGGGATGGCAACGGGTCGGGTTCGGGGCGGGTTTTAGTGAACCCGTACCCGTTTATAATATCCAAACCCGAACCCGCCCCAATACCCGATGGGTACCCGATTATTATTATCCATCGGGTTATCGGTTTTCCCCGCGGGTATCGATTATCCCCAATTAAAATCATTGTTGTACAGCTCAACCTAAATGAAAACCAAAACACCCTAATATATTCAAAGTTTTTAGAAGTTAAAGAAAACGACTTCAATATTCGCAATGTTTGAAGATTAAAGAGTTAATGTGTCATGTGTGTGAGAATTAAAGCGTCAAGCGTAAGTGTTAATTTAATAGTTTGTAATTACCAAGATATATGCTATTAAGGAGTAGAGTAAAAAAAATTGTACAAGGTCAAGAGCTCAAAACTTATTAGGACCTTATATAAATTAGCAAAAAAAAACGGATACAAATTCGGGTATACGGGTACGGATATGGGTACGGGTGGAATGTGCTAAAACACATACCTTTTCATTATCAAAACTGACCCAAAATAACCAAGAAAGAGCCGTTTATTGCTAATATTTGTGGTTTTCTTGAGTTTGTGTTTGTGCAGGTACGGATATGTAAAAACACACAAAAAGGAACCAAATCAGATGTAAATCCGAGCACGAGAGATCAAGAGAGTTTAAGCTGAGCCGGAAGGTCGGGATTGTGCATTTTGGAAGATTTTATTCTCTAAAGATGATTTTTGAAGTTTCAGTCAAGTTTGAAGAAATGTCAAGATTAGTCCCTGCACTTTCAGTATTTGGCAAAATTGATCCCTGAAGTTTCAGAATTTACAGATTTCACCCTTGGATTATTTGAGATTGACATGATTGGCCCTTGATAAAGATTTTCAGAAAGTACATTTGTGGTCCCTGGATTTTCAGATTATACAAGTTTGGTCCTTGATAGTTAAAAGGTTTCAAATATTAGTCCAAGTCTAACCCAATGTTAAAAACTCTCGGCCCAATCCAATTATAAAACCCGGGTTCAAGCCCAAACCAAATCCCGTTAATACTTACCCGCCCAATTATCCTATACCCGGTATACCTAAACCCATTTACCCAATTCGGACCCTGGTCAATTACTACTTACCCGGTCAAATAACACTCAAACAATTATATTAAAAACCAAACGCGCCCATTTTCATTTCCCCCAAAAATCCCCAGGAAGAACCCTAAATTGCCCTTCCCATCAATTAAGCTATCTCACTACAATTAAGGGCAATTCAGTCTTTTCCCTGACACCCTCTGACACACGGATGCCAGGTTGGCAATCCGTGTGTCATTTCACTCAATCCCTGGCCTCTGATTGGTCCAAGAGACGTGTATACAATGATCCAAAGGTGCAAAATGATTGGATGATGTGTAGAGTGATCCAAGGGACTGAAATGCTCCAGAGAAAGCACACCAAGCTCATTTTCTAGAGGATTCCAAGGCTCAAGCAGTTGGCTATATATAGACCCCTGATTTCACATTGTAAATGAGTAGAGTAGTGAGAGAAAGTAGTTTTAGGAGTAGATTAGAATATGATTTCTGAGTAGTCTTTAATTGTTTTCAGTAAATTAGTTTTATTCAAGTATTTGTAATTTCAGTTGAACTCTTATTAATTCAAGTTTTTATTCCAAGCTTTTATTTTCCTCAAAAGTACTGTTTAATTGTTAATCTCAGCTTATTAATATCCCAAATGCTTATAGCAAACTTGTTTTAGTTTACTACTCAGATGTAATACTCAATTCTCATAAGGGTCAACTAAAGTTAAAGTTGCAGTTTCATTGTTAATGTAGTTCTGGATTGCTGTATGGTGATGGATATGGTTTGAGGTTGAATTTGAGGTTGAATTTGGGTTTGATATCAGAATTAGATAGTGGTTTCATTGATCTCAAGGGCATGCCATAGTGGCAGGACCAATGTGAGTTCATCTGTCATTCTAAATCCTTTGAATCAGTAGCATAATTGTTAATCAGTACTTATATTTGATTAATAGTTGTTTAAATGGTGTAGTTTTTATCTGTTTAGAATCTGTTTTACTGATTTTAATCTGTTTTCATTAATCTGCACTTATCTGTCATTTCTGTAGTTCTAGATCAGATCCATATTAGTGCTTTAGTGTTGTTATATTTGCTTCATTAAGTTTAATTTGATTAGTTTGCATATAGATCTAAGGTTAAGAAGGCTTTGATTAAGGTCTTAGTATGTTGAGATTTACATATCAGTCTTGTAAGTAGTGTTTGGGATTAGGACTTATTTGGAGTTAAATGTTAGATCAATGGTTAAGTTTGATTGATATAAGCTTATATATGGTATTTGCATCATTGTTAGTCCTTAGTTTGCATATTTCATCACTGTAAGTCAAATTCACATGAATCTGTCCTTAATTCTCAATACTGTTGGAATCAGTATGCCATATTTTGCAAATAGGTGTTAGATCAGTTAACTTAGCTTAAATTAAAGTTAGTTCATCACATAACATCATAATCATTCCATAAATCTGTGTTAAAATTCATTTTACTCAACATTTTACAATTTGTCTTAAAAGTCAAATATATCAAAACCAGTTTTTACATAAACTTTATAGATTTTTAACAAGCACATTTCTGGTTCATATCTTTTGAAATTTTGGATTTTATAACTTTAGTTGGTGGTCTTTTCAAGGGTATTTTTGGTTTAAATTTAAAAATTTTCTATAATGGTTAAAACTAGCTTGAAATAGGACCTGATTCCCCTGTTCACACACTCAGTTAATACTGAGTGTGTAACAGCCTCTTACAGGTTTCATAACTTGTTCAATTTAGCTTGTGTAGGTCTGATATTTGGTACAAGTAGTATTTGGTAGGTTGGCTAGAGTTCTCCATTTCTGTTTTTCAACCTAGCTTATTAAATAAGCTGGTGCAGTAGCTAGAAGTAGAGGGCCAGTTAGCTTTTTGCTTTAGAAGCAGTTAGCTCATTTCTTGATTAGAGAATCATTAGAGGTTAGGAGTAGCTGTATTTAGTTGGAAATAGCTTATTTTAGTATAATCTAGCTTCAGTTACTGTTTGATAGCTTAATTCACACTTTAGCTTATTTTCATTAGCTTATTTAGGAGCAGTTACACATCAGCTCTCATATCTTTCACTTTAGCCCATGTTTTTATATTTTTCATAGCTTTATAATAATATTTTAGAATTTCCCTGAATTTTTCATAATTTTTAGTCATTGTTTACTATTTTTCTCAATTTAAAATAGTTTTTAATTTTTTTTTAAATAGCTTTTATTGCAAATAATTAAGAAAAAGTTCCAAAAAAATAATTTTTCAATTTTCTCAGTTTAAGAAAAATATAAAAAGCATAAAAAATAATTTTCCCTATTTTTTTCCCTTTTATTTAGTATTTTTCACAATTTAAATTAGATTAAAATAGTTTTAAATTAGTATAAAATTAGAAAAATAATCAGAAAAATAAAAAATTAGTTTTGAAAAGTCTCTTATGGTATTTTATATTTTTAGAAATTAGTTTCATAATTTTCCCCTTTGTTTTTATAATTTTTAGTTATTTAGTCTTATTTTTAAAGTTTATAATTAGTTTTTAATTCTAATAAAATCAAGAAAATTCCTAAAAATTAGTTTTAATTCAATAATAGTTTTCAAATATCATTTTTAGCATAAAATTAATTTTAGGTTAATTTTAGGATTTAGAATAGACGTAATTGCATTTTATTCGCGTTTTGTTTTAATCCCGTATTTGCGTTTTAATGTAGATTTGCGTAGTTTGCCTTAATTCTTAGGATTTCCCGTAGATTAGATGTTCCATTTACTTTCCTTATCCCGTAGTTTAGAATATATCATTTTATCCCCTTCTCTTATTCAAATCACAAAATTCGGGACGTGAGTTGGAAATTTCATTCAACCCTCGTTCGGAACGATCTCGGTGCTCAAACCTAACACGTTTGAGTTACCCGTATACTACACTTCTCATCTATTATTGATCAGTGTCCGAACCGTTTTAAGTTTCTTACGGTTAGTCATTCACAAGTGGCTAGCTTGTGTGAGTAAACTTGACGTGTTTTTGGCAACCATATCAATTTTTGGCGCCGCTGCCGGGGAGGGCTTGTAGCGAGTTTTCGTATTCCGTCTCGAATCGCGTGCATTTGAAGATCCTTCCCCGAGTGAAGTTACCGTCGTTTTTGTATATATATCTTTTTCAAAAACCCAAAAACATCTAAAAACCTAAACATTCTTCCTAGAGTGTTTACAAAAACCATAAAAAGTTAAAAACCAACAAAACAAACCCGAACGTTAATTGTTACGTCGGCTCACCTTGAAGGTACAACCTATACACGGGGTATAAGGAAAGTCTTGACATTAAATTGCAGACTGAAGAACGATCCACTCTTCGTTCCCGCTCCGCTGCGCGTACTTTTGAGAGCTACCGAGCACCGATTGACGTGAAGGTTACAAAAAGATTGTGTTTTCAAAATTTTCTTAAAAACCCAAAAATATTCTTCTTTTATCCTCTTAACCCGATAATTCTTGTCTTTTACCCTCTATATGTTTAATTCTCATGGATACGATCAATTATCGTCGTTGCCTTCATTGCCAAAGCCGTATGGAAGAGAAACAATTTCGGTGTTTGAAATGTATATGTGATTGGTGCGGAAATAATTGTCGGAATGGATTTTGTGATGTGTGCCAGAATTTTATCGATCCAAATCCAGATCTCGCTCGTCTTTATGCACGGCTAGAACAAAAGAGTGCTCTAATTGAAGAACCCTCGATTCCTACTCCCTCTCCGGTGGGGGAAATGGAATATGTTTCTGAACCAGAGGTGAATCCCGTTCAAGAATCAGAGCCTCTCACGGAAACGGTGGAAATAGCTAACTCTTATCCAGATAATTCTTCGATGTATCAGCTCTTGTACATATGGTGTAGCGGACCCGAATATGGTTGGAATTGTTCCGCTTGTAGCAATGGAAAATCTGGAACCGAGTTTCACCACAATCCTAACTATGAGACAACCGATTTTCCTAACCAACCTTTGTACCATGAGCCGGAATCATACTCTTGTGAGTACTGTGGTGGTCCTCACCAAGGTTTTCAATGTCAAGTTCAATTTAACAACTCAACCTTTGGTTATGAACCTTACCCGTATTCGTCACAACAATCATACTGTTGTGAGTATTGTGGAGGTCCGCACGTTAATTCCGATTGTCAGATGCAGAACCCGATTGCTTACGAGCAAGTTCCTTGTAACAATTATGATTATCCTTATAACCCACCTCCACAATACCAAGAAGTTCAACCACCACCTTCTCCATGTTCTGAAGAATTTAATCAAAAAGTTCAAGAGATCATGATTGATCTTAAGAGTCTTCTTGAAAAACTTTCCCACGGAAAAGAAGATCCACCTCAGAAGACCTACCGTGAATCATTAGCTGAAGAAGCCGCAAAAGTGATCCAACATCGTTCAACCACCTATTATTACGATTCTGATTCGGATGACGATTATACTCCTCCGAGTGGCAATCCCACTCCCGTTTCTGAGCCTTTAATTTCCGACCCTTCCCCTTCTCTCACACCGGTTGAGAGAAGTGACGCCGTCTTGGAAGAGGTCGATGATCATATTTCTACGGACATTATTGAACCCGTTGATTCTCTCATAATGGGGGATGAGCATCTTAGTATTATTCCAGAAACGGAAGTGTCTAGTGCTGAGATCTTTATCCCGATCCCAAGAGAGTCTGGGGTTGTTGACGTTTGTGATGAGCCTTCTCTTGATATTTCAAATGATCATGTTGAGATGTTCTCCGATTCCGATGATGATTCTTATGGAGACATCGATTTTGTCGACGATTTACCTTCTGAGCCCATCGATATAGAAGAAGTAAACGATTTTGAGCCAGAAGAAGAAGAGATTGAGCTTAATGATGTTGAGATCGAGGATGAAGCATTACGTCAAACATTGTCAAATGTTTATCTTCTCATTGCTAAGATTGAAGCTTTAAACGATAATTCGAGTTCGCCTCCTATCTCCGTTAAAGATAGTGATTTCTTACCCGAGCTTGAGACTTTCCGATTTGATGAAGAGATTAGTGGCAGTCCCACTATTGATGATGTTTATCCTCCGATTCTTGAGCGATTCTACTTCAAGGTTGATATGAGCAAGGTTTTGAACGATATTTCCGATAATTCGACAAATGACCCGATCATTGAGGATGCGACTGATGACCCAATACCACCGGGTATTGAGGATATTGTGAATGATCCTGATGAGGATATGGGTGTTCTTGATGGTTTTATTGACTCCCCTTTCTCTGACGAGTCCACCATCCTTTATCCCGTTGAGCCCGCATGTGAAGACAAAATCTTTAAACCCGGGATATGCATTGATGAGCCTTTTGTTAAAATCATTTCTGGATATAAGGATCCTTTCTTGGATGCCTTCATTTGTGAGCCTAAACATCTTATCTTTTACCATGAGCTACCATCTTTCTTGGAGTTTTCTCATGTTTATCCATCATCCTTTCGTCCGCCCGCAAAACCACTGGATGATGGATCCTTCTTACATGATATGCCTTATCCACCCATTTTCTTCTCCACCCAACCCACCCAGTCTCATTCTTTCGGGAATGAGGACACCGTTTTTGACCCTGGTATCTCTACCATTTTCTTCCCAAAGGACAAATGAATTCGGGGACGAGTCAGGCTAGCGACTCGTTTAAGAAAAACAGTAGCGCTTCGTGGGAGGCACCCCATGCTTATCTCTATCTTCTTTCTATTTTCTAATAAGTGACGTGAAGGGGTTAGCCTCTTATATTTCTCGTGTTTGGTTGTTTGTGATGTTGTGTAGGATTTTCCCGATATGAAGACTCTCGTGCTCGAAGTTTATCATTTTCTCCACTCGAGTTTCATGATCGATGCTGATAGAAATCCGATATCCTAATCTTATCGACTAACGTTTATCTTCTAGCATACTTAATAAACGGCTTTTAGATTTTCGTGATACCCTTGCTTTAAACATTGAGGACAATGTTTCGTTCTAGTCTGGGGTAGGGTAATCTTCGATTTGATTTGACCGTACTTGCTTATTTCTGTCGTGTTTCTCTCGTAACCCCGTTTTTCCTTAGAAAATGAAAAATTGTGCAAAAATGTGAAAAATTTTAAAATTTTTGTAAGCTTTTGTTAAGTCTTTTTGATTGAAAAGTTTGCTAGTCTCTTAGATAAGAAGCTATAAAATGCGAATTCTAGCTCACAAGGCCAAGGATTTGCAAGTTTCCCTGAGTGACTTTAAATATGCATGACTTTATTTCATTAGACGAAGCATTTGCTAAGTTAATATATGTTTTGACACCTTGTTGACTTTCCGCTGGTGAGAGTAGGAATAGAATTCTGACTTGACCGGGCGTGTTGAGCCCTAGCTTGTTCCCTTAACCATAGGTAATCTAAAAATTATCGGCTAAGCATCTGCGGATCTCATTATTTGGGATTTTAAATTTGCAGAGATCGAGAAATGATAGAGTTACTTATGAGTTTAGATGCTAAGCGTGGAGTAGTTGGTTCTCTTTAGAGCCCATCGAAGGTACTTATGGCTTTTTGTTCCCACAAAATTGTTTCACCCCATATCTGTCTAATAATAATTAGAGATGTTGAGTTTTTGGCGATAGTTAGTTCTTTATCTTCTTAAAAGAATATTTGTTTTAAAAATTGAGTACACATCAAGGATCCGTAATGAATAAATGAATAAATAAGTGATTAGTGAAAAGTAATAAGTAAAGTTGTGAGCTGCGGTGTCGAGATCGGACCCTTGGATCTTTAGCCGGGATTGAGTGAGGTCTTAGCCTAGCCAGCCGGGATCCTCATTTCATGAAGCCTATAGTCTTGGAATTACCCCGTGAAGCTCCGTAGTTCATAGCTCATACACGTAAAAGTCTAAGTTCTATTTCAAAAAAAAAAAAAAAAAAAAAAAAAATTGTGTTGAAAAATGAAAATGAAAAATAAAGTATAAGTGAATAAAAATTCCTTGATGTGGACCTCATTTTTACGACAATGGTTCTTGAGAGAAGATGGAAAACTAATTATCGACTTAGCTTTGTATCTTTATCGGAATAAAAGTTATCGAAACGAGAATTTTGAAGAAATTCAATTCTCACAAAAATAAAAAATGAATAGAGGAAAATAGGAAAATGGGAACAAAAGGTAATTACACAAGTAACTTCCATGGGTAGTGTTAGCATCTAGAGTCATTCTTAACAATGATTTCGGTTTTACGCTTAGTTTGGGGACTTGTGAAAAATCAGGGACGATGTATTCTATCCGTATGGTCACTTCACGCTGTGTTGTGTTTTCTACTCCGTGATCCTAACGTGTCGTTTGAAAAATGTTGGAGTTATTGATCGACATGAAAGTTCAACAAACCGTCATTCATAATCGGAATGTGCTTAACCGTAATATCTATATCTGTGAATTGAAAGGTAAACGGGGCGTTTTTAGAATTAAGGCTTTCTTAATCTCTTTTGAGGAATCTTTGCTACTTCTTCTCTAAATTGGTTTGTCTGAACTGTTTTAAGTTTCTTACGGTTAGTCATTCACAAGTGGCTAGCTTGTGTGAGATAACTTGACGGTTTGGACATATCAATGGTTTAGTAGAAAGAGATTGAAATCCTTGGTTTTAGAAGCGTGAGTTGATTGCATTGCGTGAGGACACGACAATGGTCTCGTCTGGGGTATTTTGGTATGTGCTAAAACACATACCTTTTCATTATCAAAACTGACCCAAAATAACCAAGAAAGAGCCGTTTATTGCTAATATTTGTGGTTTTCTTGAGTTTGTGTTTGTGCAGGTACGGATATGTAAAAACACACAAAAAGGAACCAAATCAGATGTAAATCCGAGCACGAGAGATCAAGAGAGTTTAAGCTGACCTGGAAGGTCGGGATTGTGCATTTTGGAAGATTTTATTCTCTAAAGATGATTTTTGAAGTTTCAGTCAATTTTGAAGAAATGTCAAGATTAGTCCCTGCACTTTCAGTATTTGGCAAAATTGATCCCTGAAGTTTCAGAATTTACAGATTTCACCCTTGGATTATTTGAGATTGACATGATTGGCCCTTGATAAAGATTTTCAGAAAGTACATTTGTGGTCCCTGGATTTTCAGATTATACAAGTTTGGTCCTTGATAGTTAAAAGGTTTCAAATATTAGTCCAAGTCTAACCCAATGTTAAAAACTCTCGGCCCAATCCAATTATAAAACCCGGGTTCAAGCCCAAACCAAATCCCGTTAATACTTACCCGCCCAATTATCCTATACCCGGTATACCTAAACCCATTTACCCAATTCGGACCCTGGTCAATTACTACTTACCCGGTCAAATAACACTCAAACAATTATATTAAAAACCAAACGCGGCCATTTTCATTTCCCCCAAAAATCCCCAGGAAGAACCCTAAATTGCCCTTCCCATCAATTAAGCTATCTCACTACAATTAAGGGCAATTCAGTCTTTTCCCTGACACCCTCTGACACACGGATGCCAGGTTGGCAATCCGTGTGTCATCTCACTCAATCCCTGGCCTCTGATTGGTCCAAGAGACGTGTATACAATGATCCAAAGGTGCAAAATGAATGGATGATGTATGGGATTGATCCAAGGGACTGAAATGCTCCAGAGAAAGCACACCAATCTCATTTCCTAAATGATTCCAAGGCTCAAGCAGCTGGCTATATATAGACCCCTGATTTCACATTGTAAATGAGTAGAGTAGTGAGAGAAAGTAGTTTTAGGAGTAGATTAGAGTATGATTTCTGAGTAGTCTTTAATTGTTTTCAGTAAATTAGTTTTATTCAAGTATTTGTAATTTCAGTTGAACTCTTATTAATTCAAGTTTTTATTTCAAGCTTTTATTTTCCTCAAAAGTACTGTTTAATTGTTAATCTCAGCTTATTAATATCCCAAATGCTTATAGCAAACTTGTTTTAGTTTACTACTCAGATGTAATACTCAATTCTCATAAGGGTCAACTAAAGTTAAAGTTGCAGTTTCATTGTTAATGTAGTTCTGGATTGCTGTATGGTGATGGATATGGTTTGAGGTTGAATTTGAGGTTGAATTTGGGTTTGATATCAGAATTAGATAGTGGTTTCATTGATCTCAAGGGCATGCCATAGTGGCAGGACCAATGTGAGTTCATCTGTCATTCTAAATCCTTTGAATCAGTAGCATAATTGTTAATCAGTACTTATATTTGATTAATAGTTGTTTAAATGGTGTAGTTTTTATCTGTTTAGAATCTGTTTTACTGATTTTAATCTGTTTTCATTAATCTGCACTTATCTGTCATTTCTGTAGTTCTAGATCAGATCCATATTAGTGCTTTAGTGTTGTTATATTTGCTTCATTAAGTTTAATTTGATTAGTTTGCATATAGATCTAAGGTTAAGAAGGCTTTGATTAAGGTCTTAGTATGTTGAGATTTACATATCAGTCTTGTAAGTAGTGTTTGGGATTAGGACTTATTTGGAGTTAAATGTTAGATCAATGGTTAAGTTTGAGTGATATAAGCTTATATATGGTATTTGCATCATTGTTAGTCCTTAGTTTGCATATTTCATCACTGTAAGTCAAATTCACATGAATCTGTCCTTAATTCTCAATACTGTTGGAATCAGTATGCCATATTTTGCAAATAGGTGTTAGATCAGTTAACTTAGCTTAAATTAAAGTTAGTTCATCACATAACATCATAATCATTCCATAAATCTGTTTTAAAATTCATTTTACTCAACATTTTACAATTTGTCTTAAAAGTCAAATATATCAAAACCAGTTTTTACATAAACTTTATAGATTTTTAACAAGCACATTTCTGGTTCATATCTTTTGAAATTTTGGATTTTATAACTTTAGTTGGTGGTCTTTTCAAGGGTATTTTTGGTTTAAATTTAAAAATTTTCTATAATGGTTAAAACTAGCTTGAAATAGGACCTGATTCCCCTGTTCACACACTCAGTTAATACTGAGTGTGTAACAGCCTCTTACAGGTTTCATAACTTGTTCAATTTAGCTTGTGTAGGTCTGATATTTGGTACAAGTAGTATTTGGTAGGTTGGCTAGAGTTCTCCATTTCTGTTTTTCAACCTAGCTTATTAAATAAGCTGGTGCAGTAGCTAGAAGTAGAGGGCCAGTTAGCTTTTTGCTTTAGAAGCAGTTAGCTCATTTCTTGATTAGAGAATCATTAGAGGTTAGGAGTAGCTGTATTTAGTTGGAAATAGCTTATTTTAGTATAATCTAGCTTCAGTTACTGTTTGATAGCTTAATTCACACTTTAGCTTATTTTCATTAGCTTATTTAGGAGCAGTTACACATCAGCTCTCATATCTTTCACTTTAGCCCATGTTTTTATATTTTTCATAGCTTTATAATAATATTTTAGAATTTCCCTGAATTTTTCATAATTTTTAGTCATTGTTTACTATTTTTCTCAATTTAAAATAGTTTTTAATTTTTTTTTAAATAGCTTTTATTGCAAATAATTAAGAAAAAGTTCCAAAAAAATAATTTTTCAATTTTCTCAGTTTAAGAAAAATATAAAAAGCATAAAAAATAATTTTCCCTGTTTTTTTCCCTTTTATTTAGTATTTTTCACAATTTAAATTAGATTAAAATAGTTTTAAATTAGTATAAAATTAGAAAAATAATCAGAAAAATAAAAAATTAGTTTTGAAAAGTCTCTTATGGTATTTTATATTTTTAGAAATTAGTTTCATAATTTTCCCTTTGTTTTTATAATTTTTAGTTATTTAGTCTTATTTTTAAAGTTTATAATTAGTTTTTAATTCTAATAAAATCAAGAAAATTCCTAAAAATTAGTTTTAATTCAATAATAGTTTTCAAATATCATTTTTAGCATAAAATTAATTTTAGGTTAATTTTAGGATTTAGAATAGACGTAATTGCATTTTATTCGCGTTTTGTTTTAATCCCGTATTTGCGTTTTAATGTAGATTTGCGTAGTTTGCCTTAATTCTTAGGATTTCCCGTAGATTAGATGTTCCATTTACTTTCCTTATCCCGTAGTTTAGAATATATCATTTTATCCCCTTCTCTTATTCAAATCACAAAATTCGGGACGTGAGTTGGAAATTCCATTCAACCCTCGTTCGGAACGATCTCGGTGCTCAAACCTAACACGTTTGAGTTACCCGTATACTACACTTCTCATCTATTATT
>OU343220.1:84889702-84973030 GCA_910596185.1 Chrysanthemum makinoi | reverse complement strand
AATTGGGTACAGAGATGGATAGTACAACCAATCGTCTTGATTTTGTTCAGGTTAGTATCAAAAGAGTGAACACTAGAGGTGTCAAGTTTGACCCATATGAGCGATTTGATTTAGATCATGTCTCAGATTGAACGAGTTAAATAGTTGCATTAAGAAAAACAGAAAATAGTCAAATGGATCAAAATTTGTTTAAAGTATAATTCAAAATGCAAAAAAATACTCCTAAAATCTATCTTTTTAAAAAGAAAACTAGAAATTTCTAAATTTCTTGTTTTTATATTTGGCGTACTCTAAAATCTATCTTTTTAAAAAGAAAACTAGAAATTCCTAAATTTCTTGTTTTTATATTTGGCGTACTAACAATTTTGGGCAAGGAAGTTATTTTGGTTAATCTGGCTCGATTAGATTTGTACATAAAGCTAATTCATTTTGACCCTTATCCAAAATTCCAGACCATCTCATTTGCCACCTCTATTGAACACCAAACCTGAATGCGTTAAATGCTAAACATCACGGAACAATTATGTTTTTCAAATTGCTGCAGAAAAAGGTGGCAGTGGTTATGAAGAAGGCTAGTGCGAAGGGCCAGATGATGATGATTTGTTTCTTAATCATTCTCTTTGTTGTGTTGTTTGTGTTGGTTTTTCTCACATAGGCTTGCCGAGGGTAGAAGTTCATTTTTCCATGAGTTTTCGTCATAGATTTTTTTTGGTTTTGTCAATAAAACTATCCAGCATGCAGTGTCTCTGTTAGCCCCTTGATTGAATGCTTATGGTTATATACATTGTAAATTTGAGAAATGTCCATTTTTAGGAGATGAGGGCAATTCCAACCAATTTACTTATGAATGGGTCTATTTGAGATATGGTAATGGTGTTATTAATGTGTACATAACCCTGAGTTTAAAAAAACTGATTGTTACAGGCTTACAGCCATAAACTAGTGTTGATGATTATGTAAGGCGGGCAGCAATGTTTGATGGGTGTATCCCAACTCATGCTAAGAACAACACGTTTAAAGTTTAAACTGAACCCATATTGACATGTTATCGGTCCTGTTCATTTTGCCATACATAATCACTCTTGACACAATTGGACAGAAAGTGTTTTGAGTCAACAACCTGACCATATCAGCCCTACCAAAAATCATACCTGTTTCAACTGGTTACCAACTCGATCATTCTGTCACTTTACCACACGGTAATTTACAGTCTACCAAGAGTCATTTTGTCAGTTTTTTATTTTCAAATAAGACTTGGAAAAGAAGTGAAACCAACCATCCCCAAGACTTGAACCCATAAAAGAAAAATGCTGAAAAAGATGCATCTCCACAAGCTACTGCGATGAAGCTCGCAATTGGATATCATGATAACACATAAACCAAATGCCTATACGTATTCATGACATCAGGTGATATTCAACAAGCTGGTGTATCAAGAAAAGGCGAAACCGACAAAGTGTTCAATAAGAGAATAAACGAGGATCAAAGTATGCAAATAATCATTCAGGTTTTACCAACAAGAACATCCTTATATGGAGTTGTTGGTTCTTGTGGTGGCGGCGGTTCTGGTGATTCTGATGTACCTTCCAAATTCCTCGGCCACTTTCTTCGTTCTTCCGTAAGAAACGGTGTTTGCCCTTCACGTACTCGGCTGAGACGCTCTTGTGCCCCACCTCTTAGTTTTTCCAACCTTAGCCTATCCATTTGTAGCATCTTGAACACTTTAACCACATTCGCTAACCCTCCTATGAATAGTAACAAACTTGAAAACATACCCACCCAAACCCATGTCCTAGTCTGCACATGACATGAAAAAAGGTAGCAATTCAGAATTTTTGTACATGGTATCATAACTATAAAAAAGAACCACCATTCTCGAAAACTATTGTTGTGATTTTACAAAGAGGATAACATAAAATTAATTCCACGGCTTACATAGCAGAGGCCTCAATTTCAACCTACTTATGTATGGGTTGATTTGTGTTTCATCTCTAATACCTACATTAGCTTACAACAAAATGGGTCAAACATGACAAACAAAATACTTTTAGAATAAAAAAAGGGTAATGATACTTCCACAGAAGAAATTGATTCATACACATAATTTTAATATGTATTGACCATTATACCCCTATTATATATTTGGCAAATCTTTGTAGTTTCTAGTTTTTTTACTTTCTGTCTCATTACGGGTACACAGCCATTATAACCCAAACCTAAACGCTTCATCACCCAGTCATTCAAGCGGAATAGACAGAGACAGGGATTTACTGTTTCGTGTGTTGATGAGAAATTTAAACTTGTCTAATATATGACAGGGGTATATTTGTCAATGGAAGTTAAAGTTCTGTGTATGAATCAATTTACTCCGTGGAAGTATCACTTCCCATAAAAAAACCTCCGACGTCGGTGTTTCTTTTTAAGTTAGATTTACTGAAACGAAATAATTCTTGTAATGGATCAGATTTGACTCACTAATTTTATTTATTTATTTATTTTAATTAACCAAGAAACTTTTGGATAAAAACTGTTTCGGGTCTTTCTAGACTTTTTTGACCTGTAAAAAATGTGACTTCTATAACCCAAACCATTTAATATTACTCTACTTCAATGGGTAATATGGTGCGGAATATAAAGATGACAAAGGTTAAATCTACTTAGATATGGGTTTTCGGCAATCAGTTAAAAAATACAGAGTAAACTGATACATACCAATAGATGCAGACCATGATGTGAATGTCTGACTTGCTCGCGACTATTAAGAATGGCACCCACCATGAATAAGAAGCTTCCTGTCAAGAATGGGATGTGGACACTTTGTTGTAGGATTTGGACATGTCCATCGGCCCTCTCATAGATTTGGCATGAATTTAGAATTGAACCAAGCACCCATAACACAGAACCAGCTATAAGCATGTTCAAAGCGTGCACCTCAAGCTTGCTATGCGTGTAACCTTTATTCCCCTACAATGTGCATACAATCAACACAAAATAGTCTTAGAATATAAACATCTTCCAGGTCCCCTAAAATGGTCTCAAAAATGCATTCTTGTCTAAGTTTATGGTTTACATTGGATTCTATATTTGTGTGTGGTCCAATAACAGAAGTTTCATCAAATTACAACCCCTTGCGGAATGCGGATGATTTGAATACTGAGTCTCCCTACTTTCGGGTAATCCCGGGATAGGGGTAGGATCTGTCTACATTCCACCTCTCCTATACCCCACCCCTGCAGGATTGGGTGTATCATGTATGTGTTGTTGTTGCGGATGATTTAAATACCATCAAGTTAAAACGTTTTGACAGTGTTACGAAACTTTCATGTGCCTTTCTAAAAAAAAAAAGAAGAAATTTTCATGTGAACAAGGCCAATGTTGTTTCTCTAATCACAAAAAAATTTCTTGGAAAATTTACATATGAACATTGTACTGCTATTTATAAAACTTGATTATCTTCAGAAAAAATATAATATTCTAAACAAATTTTACATTGTGGTAATATTTACAAAATTTGATTATCACATAGTGCAAGAAATTTCATGTTGAGGAAACCCACGATCACCATCAATAACCAATGTTCTTTTTTTAGGAGGAGGTTTGTTACTACTTGCAACCTATGGTTTTTCTTCACGTAAGTATGATCTGATGAGTTACACACTTACACACTTACGTTCTATATATGTAGGTTTAAGGGAGGGAGGGAGGGAGGAGAGGGGGAAGGGGGGAGGCATTGCTTAAAACCGCTTATAATTGTTTGCTATATCACGTCTCGATACAACACATCATTAATAATTTAATATAGCACACGAAAAACATGAACAACTTTTAAAAGGGGTCGTGTTACATGTTGGAAGTTACTTAAGTTTGATTGGCAACTTTTAAGTTTTTTTTTGGTAACCACGGTTTGTAGCCTTTCAGCACGATGTTTGGCCAAGTAATCCTCGGGGTTTGAGTCTAGCACCACACAAACACAGACCGGTTAAAGCCCTCCCCTTTTAGGAAGGTTGATGTGACCATATCATGGTTGCTGCACCTAGTATGATTTCATATTTTCATGAGACCCTCACATTTTAGCAATAGTCACACACCTTTTACCATTAAACCACCTATATATTCGCGGTTACTTTTAATTAAGTATCTTATTTCCAAACACAATAAACTAAACAATATCAGACACTCTCTTTAACTTCGAACATATTAGATTAACATATTTTTTTACCTGAATGAGAAGAAAAAACATCCCCAAAAAGAACAAAACACCACCCAAAGCCTGAACCAAAGGAACACCAAATTCAACAAAAGGAAGTTGAAAATCAAGCTCCATCAACCCAATTCGATAATCAATACCCGCTAAATGCGCAATGAGATCATGCACATTCACCACCACAATCACAAGAAACCCAATCATCACCATCACCAACCCCACTTTTACTTCACTTAACAACATAGCCACAAATCCACATACCAACACTATAGTCGAAAACACGTAAACCCCAGCGTTCATATACTCGGCTCGGTTTCGGGTTAGTCGTGGCCCGTACATACGACTCTCACGCGCAGTCGCTAACTTCACCATGTTTTTGTCGGTGAGTGGAGATGTTGGACTAGTTTTTGGTGGTATTTGTTTGAGATGGTGAGTACGTGTTGGAAAAATGGGTACGTGGCGCCATGCATGATTTGGAACTTTTTTTTAATGAAATGTGTGACATGTAGTGGGATTATTTTAGTATACGACATTATTGTTGGGTAGGTTATGGATGGAAAACGAGTTTTTAACCGACTAATAGTCTTTACAAAGAGCAATCTTTCCTTTTACAAAACATATTTACCAATGACAGGCCCGGTTTTGTGCAAGGCCGGGCTGGGCCGGCGCACAAGGCCCCAAATTTTAGAAGGATATCACTTAATTAAAAGCCCACTATGTATTGGAGAAAATACATAACCTTCTTAAAAGCCCCATTGGCCTGAAATTGAGTTAAGTTACTCATCAATCATCATCATATATATGTCAACGTCAATGTGCAAATACTGGCAACCCAAACATGAATATACAATCCCGTGAATTCAGATCAAGCATCATCACATTTAATTAACGTGTTTTCAATTATTCTTTTTGCTCCCAAAGGGTTAGTATCCGACTTTGTTTATTTATTAACCTTTTTTGATGGGATTGTTAAAGTTTATCTTAGTTATATACATAAGTAACTACGAAGTATTTAGGGCCTGTTTGTTTTAGCTTATATAGTCGGCTTATGAGCTTATTAGCTTGTATGACTCATATAAACTCAAACCAAGTGTTTGACTAAACTTATTTAATTGGGCTTATGAGCTTATAAAATTATCACTTATCTTTTACTTTTATTTCTAAGAACAATATAAAACAAATTGTACAAAAATATATTAAACCTTAGGTAACCATTTGTAGAAGCTCATTCTTGTTCATTTTAATTCCAAACAAAGTCTTATAAAATATAACTAAATTTGTGATTATGTGACAGGGTTTTAACTATAGCCTCTATATTTTAAGTTGGTGATTCTAGAATGCGTATATGAAATCTACTCAGGCACACAAATGGTGTTGGGAAATTTATGATGAAACTTATATCAATCAAATCTATGTCTATTGTTAAGTAGCGTTTCGTTTATTTTGAGCTAGCTACATATGAGTTTGAAGAAAGAATGAGCCACACAAATGTTGTTTTGGATTTTGATACATAAGAAAGAAAGAATGATGTTCATTTACATCTTTTATTTTTACTAACGTTAAAGGAATAGATATGCATATGGCTATGCCTGAATGGTGAACTGCTAAAGAATGCATTAATGTAGCAAATATGAAACTATTTTGTCTCTAATAGTTTTTTTGCTATATAATATTTGGGTTATGGTACACAAAAGTTACTAAAGTTTACAAAAAAATTGTCCTAAGGTAATATAGTTTCATTTTGTTCATCCAGGTTACTGAACTTTAAAACTTTGTTCACTCAGGTAACTGAACTTATAAAAGTGAATGTTCAGGTCATTGAACTTTGATTTTTGTTCACTCAGGTTACTGAACTTATCAAAAAATATACATCCAAGTTACTCGGGCTAACACTGAATTTTCGAAATGTATGTTTACCGAAAGTTTAGTAACCTAACTGAACAAAATGAAACTATATTACCTTAGGACAAACTTTTTGTAAACTTTAGTAACTTTTATGTATCATAACCCATAATATTTTCATTTATGTTCCGTAACTGTTAGTAATATACATACATGCACAGTTGTAATAAATGAGTATAATCAAAGTAAAATATGAAAGATGTGATGGTCTTTAAGTTAAAATTCTCTTACATATCACTTTTTGTGGGGTAAATGGGAAGCAACCTAAAATAAGTTTATAGAAAGATAAATTAACAGGCTTTGATTGTTCTGATTTGTAGTGGTTATTTAGTTTGGAGTAAATTGTAAAAATCGTTCTTGTGGTTTGGTTAATTGCACGTTTCGTTTTTATGGTTTATTAAGTGCAAAGATCGTTCATATGTATTTTTCACTGTTACGTGCATTTTTTGTTCTTCATTTTAACCGGCGTTAAGTGAATTCTGTTAGCAGTTACACGTTAGCCCTTTTGGCTAGCGATCGTTGCAGCGCCAATCCTTTAAACTAACGGCCGTTATAATTTAAATTATTTTTCGATTTTTTTAAAAATTTTTTTCGTCCGTTTTTTCGAATTTATTATATTTTTTTTCCGTCACGTGATTTTTTTTTTCGTTTTTTGTTTTTGGGAAAAAGTTTGTTTGTGTAAAAAAAACTTTTTTGCCACATGTTCAAATTTTATTTGAAACAAAAAAATTTAGAAAAAAGTATATTTATACGCTTTTATATGTTCTAAAAACATATGAAAACATATAAAAATTATGTTCTAAAATTTTGATACATTTTTTATATAAAAAAATTACATGTGACGAAAAATGTATATATGTTCTAAATTTTTTTTATAACGTTTTGCAAAAAAGTATATATGTTCTAAAAACGTATGAAAAATGTAAATTTTTTTATACGTTTCTATATAGGTTCTAAACGTATAAAAAGGGAATATATGTTCTAAAAAAGTATAAAAACGTATATATGTTCTAAAATTTTAATACATACAAAAAGTTTTTTTGGAACATATACAAAACATATACGTTTTTATATGTTTTAAACAAATGTTTTTATACGTATAAAAAGTATAGAAAAACGTAAAATTTTTATTAAAAAACGTAAATTTTATAAACTTTTCATACGTTTTTATATGTTTTATAAAAAAACGTTTTTCGTTTATAAAAACATAAAAAAACGTTTTTCGTTTATAAAAACATATAAAAAAACATTTTTCGTATATAAAAACATATAAAAAAGTATATAAAAACGTTTTTCGTATATAAATTTTTTTTATATGAAACCATTTTTTATATAAAAATATTTTAATATAAAAAAGTTTTATATAAAAAAAAATTTTATAAAAACTTTTCTCGATAAAATTTTTTTACATGTGACAAAAAAAAAAGTTCTCGAAAAAAAATTACATGTGACGAAAAAAAGTTTCCAAAAAGAAATTTCGAAAAAAAATCTCATCAAGAAAAAAAAATTCAAAAACAAATAAGAAAAAGAACGGGTGAAAAAAAATTTTCAAAAAAAAATTTCGAAAAACAAAAATTAAATTATAACGGCAGCTAGTTTAAAGGATGGGCGCTGAAACGGTCGTTAGCCAAAAGGGCTAACGTGTAACTGCTAATGGAACTTACTAAACGCCGGTTAAAATGAAAGTCCAAAAGCGCACGTAACAGTGGAAAATACGGGCGATCTTTGCACTTAATGAACCATAAGGACGAAACGTGCAATTTGGCCAAACCACAAAGACGATTTTTGCAATTTACTCTTTAGTTTGTAGCTAGAGTTGTTATCATTTGTGGCTTGTCACAAATGAATTAGTGGTCGTTCAAGCGTTGCTTGAGGTTGATGTGGTATTTCAACCACATTACAGACCATACATGTGCTAATACTTTTCAAAACCCCATGAAGTTATAGAAACATCAAGTTGGTAAAAAAAAACTCGACGGAAAACTATCACTAAATTGACATAATAGTCAGACGCAAAGATCTCAGTTTAATATCTTGAGTTGAGTTATTTCGCATACCCATTATCTTTCACATTCTGACTGATGCATCCAGACAGTCCATTTCATTTGATTAAAAAAAACAAAATTTAATATTGGACTAAAAGTGTAAATTCAATTAAAACTTACCACAACCACTCCCTCATTATCTACAGAGGTGACATGTTTTTCTCAAATTGCAATTAACGTGCTCTTCGTGTTTCGGCATTTTTGGTTTTATACGTTTTGTACATTTTAATTTCATAAGTTTTTTACGTTTTAATTTCATAAGTCTTTTACGTTTACGCCCGTTTTCATACGTTTTCGTTCGCTTTCTTACGTTTTCATCCGTTTTCATACGTCTTCGTCTGTTTCATATGTGTTCGTCCGTTTTTATACGTTTTTGCCTGTTTTCATACGTTTTCGATTGTTTTTATACGTTTTCGTGTGTTTTCATATGTTTTCGTCTGTTTTCATACGTTTTAGTCCGTTTTCATCTGTTTTCATACGTTTTCAAACGTTTCCGTTCGTTTTCATACATTTTCGTCAGTTTTCACACATTTTCGTTAGTTTTCAAACATTTTTGTCCGTTTTCATAAGTTTTCGTTCATTTTCATATGTTTTTGTCCGTAGCCATACGTGTTCGTATGTTTTCATACGTTTTCGTCTATTTTAATATATTTTTTTTCGTTTTTATACGTTGTCGTCCGTTTTCATACGTTTTCGTCTGTTTTCATACGTTTTCGTCCGTTTTCATACGTTTATGTCCGTTTTCATACGTTTTCGTAGTTTTTGTATGTTTTCATATGTTATTATACGTTTTCGTTCATTTTCATACATTTTCTTCCGTTTTCACACATTTTCATCTTTTTTACATGTTTTAGTTCATTTTCATACGCTTTCATCCGTTTTCACACGTTTTCGTCCGTTTTCATACGTTTTCATACGACTTCGTCCGCTTTCATACATTTTCATACGTTTTCGTCCGTTTCACACGCTTTCGTTAGTTTTTATAGGTTCTCGTTAGTTTTTATAGGTTTTCGTCCGTTTTCATACATTTTCATCCGCTTTCATACATTTTCGTCTGTTTTATACGTTTTCTGCTGTTTTCATACGTCTTCGTTCATTTTTATACGTTTCTGTTCGTTTTCATACGTTTTCGTCAGTTTTTGTACGTTTTCATACATTTTTATCTGTTTTTACACATTTTTGTCCGTTTCATACGTTTAGTACGTTTTCATACGTTTCTTTCATATTATTTTGTGTTATTTATTTTTTTAGAGTATATGTTCCATAGTAAAGTTGTTTTGATTCTGCTCTGCATCATATGTGTGGTATCACCTGTGATATTTTAAGTTTATGATAGTGTAATATTGTATACTAGTTAAGCTGTTTATATTAATTTTGTTTTGAACTGTATTGGATTGATGCGTTTTGTTTATGTGATTACTTCATATTAAAGCTGTATCAAATGTAATATTTTAAGTTGATGATAGTTTACCATGCTTATTAGTTAAACTTTATTATATGACATTGTTAATACAAATAAGCCGTAAAAACGTTTATTTATATTTTACGATCTTCTAATGTTTTGTCGATAACAAACGTAAAATCATTTTAACGAAACAAATAGAGTACGTAAATAATTTAAGTTAATAGTTTCCTAACACACTTACGTTTTCACATAAAACACTAAAACAAGCTTAAGTGATTTTATGATTTAGATATATATGTACAACAACTAATGTTTACATATTGGGTTAGCACATACTTAAACTAAGTATATTAAAATGAGTAAAAACAAGTATATATTAAATGGGTAAAAACTAGCAAATGGTATTAACCCATAACCCATGGTTTTATATATACCACTTAACCAAGTTCATTGTATCTAGGAAGAAAACCATGAATCAACCCATAACCCATGACCCATGACCCATAACCAAAAATACCCATGGGCAAAGAGGAGCGTTCCACGGATCCCTAGCTTTGTGCTAGCCGGATCCCAAGTGGAAGGGATCCGTGGGATCCAGGGAACAGTAGAGAATTTTCTCTATAAATAGAGAGCCATTTCTTCCTTTCTACTCATCACTTTACACACATACTTCCCCCAAGTATTCTAACCCTCTAACCTCAGATCCAAGTGATCTATGTAGTTTGTCTTTTGTTTTGTGTGATCTTCTAGGTTCCTCTTAAAGAAGAGATCACCACTTCTTGAAGACGTGCAAGCTCAAGTCCATGAGTTGCCAAGCTTCGTCATCATCAAGACAACTAAGGTTCTCTTGTTGATAGTTCTTCCTTTCTCCATAGATGTTGGGTTGAAGGCATTAGTGAAGAATGCCGAAAGTGTCAAGATGAAAGCATTAGTGAAAGATGTTCATCATCCGTGTCTAAGCATTATTGAAGAATGCTAAAGGTGTCAAGACGAAGGCATTAGTGAAGGGTGCCAAGCGTTGTGTCAAAGGCATTAGTGAAGGATGCCGAAGAATCAAATCAAGTAGCATTTGGGAAGAATGCCTAGGTCGTATAATCGATGAGGTGCATCGTTATACATATAAGTATTTGTTTATTTACAAGGATGGTGATATCCTTGATGGTGTTGTAACAAGGAGTAGATCTCCTTGAGATTAGGTGTTGTGTCGTGAATGGTAGTAGTTCCTCCATAGTAATGGAACTAGGTGCTTAGCCTAGTACCTAATAAAGGGTAGGCGACGTTGTGATAGGATTAGTTCTCCTTGGTGTGAAAGAACTCGGTGGTTAGCCTAGCACCGTATAAAGGGTAGGCGACGTTGTGTTAGGTGTGGTTCGCCTTGGTGTGAAAGAACTCGGTATTTAGCTTTGTACCGAAAAAAGGTTAAGCGACGTTGTGAAGGCTTCTCCGCCATAAGGAGATTGGTGTAGTGCTTACAACCTCTCGAGTAGGTGACTCGGGGGAGTGGAGTAGGGCAAGGAAGGTGTCCTTGTAGCCGAACCACTATAAATAACTTGTGTCGTGGTGATGTGCTTCTTACTCTTTATCTTTCATTACACGTTTATATATCTATCTATCAACGTCCAACATAAACAACCAAATAGATTGACATAAGTCGATCTAAATATTTAAAAGGAAGTTTTAAATTGGTAAAACTATTCAACCCTCCCCTTCTAGTTTTCCACAGACATGTCTAATATCACCTGTGATATTTCATAGACATAGTTAATGTCTAATGTCCATTGTGATATTTCATAAACAAACAAGTATGATTTGTATATTTTTTATATGTTATCACCTATGTATTTTCTAATATTTTAATATTTTTCCGGTACAAGATGATTTTTGTGCCTTTCACCGCAATAGACAAGCACATAATTTTTTTTACTGCAGGGTTGCTTAAGAAATGAAACTTTGCTCACAAGTTTTGTATTCTTTTTTTGAATTTTTAACATGTAATCAATGTTATCTAACACTTGTGATATTATACTGTTAGTAGGAATAAAAGATTTAAGTCTCTTTACTCGAATTTTTATTTTGTTCAAAAGCAATGCTAAATTAATGCAACACTTGTTGATTTTGAGAATATGTCAAGTTTCTATTTTCATACTTTGCTTTTATTTTATTCATTTTGGTATTTGTAAGTGACACTTATTTATCTCTTGTAATATAACATTGTAAAGAAGATAAAGAGTATTTAAATTGTCGTTCTTAGTTACTTAAGAGTAATGTCTCATGATAAAGCAATATAATATGACACTAATTCTGGTATTCTACATATGAGTAATGTCACATCTGATAAAGAAATAGAATGTAAACTAATTCTAGTATTCTACATATGAGTAATATCACAGGTGATAAAACAATAAAAAAGCAAAAGTAGACATCATTCATGACCGATTATATATGTTCAAATAACTCAAAAGCCTCTAAGTCTGCATCATTATGTACAACAGCTAACACGCACTTTTTCCAGTTACTCCCATAATCATTCTCTTTCTTCGTTCTTCCACAAAGTGCTTCATCTCTTCCTACTCCAGATGTTCATTTGCAAACTAATTTGCTAACTTTTTCATCATTATCATATTCCATCATTGTTCATCTCATGAAGATTCACTATTCTGGATGATGTGTTTGAGTTTCATCGTTCACATCTGTATCACATGAGATATTATACATAATTTAAATCAAGAACATGACATAATCATAACATAGTCATTATAACATACTTGAAAGGTCAAAGAGTCAAAGGATGAAGAAAACGAGCCTTTTAACTAAGAAAAACCATATTCGTTAAGAAAGCTTGTGCACTGACAGAAAGTAAACTAAAATGTAAAGTATTACGATTTTGCAAGTAATCAAAATGAGTATCAAGGGGGATATCTAGTGATTTTTAAGTGGGTACGTTAGATGTCTGATATGAATTTAATGTTCCAAACAATGACGTTGGTAAGTATATTATGCGTTGAATGATGTAGACAATAATGCAGGCTAATTGTTGTAGACAATGATGCAGCCTTAGATGCTTTTGGGTTATCTGGAATATATATATAACCAGACGTAAATGATGTTTATTTTGTTATTATATTGCTTTATTGCCTGTGATATTACTCTTATGTAGATACGAGAATCAATTTCACATTCTATTACTTTATTACCTGATATATTACTCTAAAGTGACTAATTTCACATTTTATTACTTTATCACATGAGATATTACTCTAAAGTGAGTAAGATAGACAATTTAGAAACTTTTCATCTTTGATATAGTGTTATATCATAAGTGATAAATAAGTGTCACTTACAAATAACAAAATGAATAAAAAGAAAGCAAACTATGAAAAAAAAAACTCGACGTATTCTCAAAAATCAAACAAGTGATACATTAACTTAGAATTGCTTTTGAGCAAAATAAGAATTCACTTAAAGAGGCTTAGGACTTCTATTCCTACTAATGGTATAATAGCACAAGTGATAAATAACATTGATTACATGTTAAAAATACAAAAAAATTAAATAAAAAAAATTAAAAAATAAATAAAAATAAAAGTAAAAAATAAAAAAAAAGCGTTTGAGAAAAGTTTCATTCTTAAGCAACCATGGACCGACAGTAAAACATTTCCTTTGGTTGTCTATTGCGATGAAAGGCACAAAAACCATCTTGTATCTGAAAAATATAAAAAAAATTAGAAAACACATAGGTAATAATATATAAAAAATATACAAAACAATGAAATATTTCACGTGATATTAAAAAATATACTGTTAATACAGATAATGTCAAAAAATGTTGTTTGCCTTAGTCGATCTCTTTATGTTTTGATAATCACAAAACGTAAGAACGCGTTACGTAAAAATATACTTGATAAGTTTTTAACCGAGAAAACTCGTTTCGACTACAACATCACTTTAGGTATGTACAAACAACTTACCAACATTGTTAAGTAATCAAAGAATTTATTTTGTCCTTAAAACTTACATTTTTAATAAATGTGACAAAAGTTTTTATAAATAAACTTTACAAATTATTTAGTAAATTAAATAAATGTTTTATTCATAAGAAAATATTTGAATTGGAATTTTCCCGCCCAAATAAGATATTTTCACCAGATAGACATTTTTTCATGAAAAGACAAAAAGAGGAGCGGATTCTATGGGACGGTCCCATATAGGTCAACGGTCCCTTAATTTTATGGGACCACCAGACAAATAACGGACCGTCCATAATTTTTCTTGTGCCTATAAATACTGCACTCTTTTTTCAGTAAAATGGACCCTTTTGCACAAAAACCCTCCTATCCTTTCTGTCTCATTTCTTTCCACATCTTTGATCAAATTAATGTGTCGTAATTTGTTTAAAAGTGATCTCGTTATCCTCTACTTCAAAGTGCAAAAGAAGAACCTTCGTATTCATCAAGAAACGAGGCGTTATAGTTAGGCATCACACATACGTAACTAGTGTTATGATTCTCTTCTTTATCTAAAATCTCTAAATCTTGTATCTTGTATATTGGTACACCCGACTTGTGTGTGAGTCGAGATTAGTTGTGTTTGTATAGTTTTGGATGGTGTGTATGTCCGTGTAGTGTTGTGTGTAGATTAGGATAAGGTGAAAGTCAGGGAAGTGGTGTGAAGACTTGGATTGTAACAATTCGTATTTTCAGGTTTTAACTATTCATCCTCATATTTCACTATTCACCATTACTATTCATTTTCACTATTCATTTTTACTATTCATAATATTTTGGGTTATTATTTAAACTCAAACTTTTTCCCGAAAAATTACTATTCATAAATTACTATTCATGAGTTACTATTCACCATATTTTTTATTATTTACTAATTTCGTCTAAATTGAATAAGTAAATACTTTTACACGATTTTCTTGCATAAACAATTTACTCTGTACTCCTAATATATAAATATCTAGTTACTATTTATAAATATCTAGATATTTTCAAAAATATCTAAACACTATTCATCAAAATATCTAATCACTATTCATCAAAATATCTAGATATTTTCAGATATTTTCCTTATAAATAGAAAGAAAACTAGTTCATTATTTACACAGAAAAACACACAAAACCCCCTCCTCCTCCTTGATGCCGCCACCCTCAACCCTCCATACTTGATTTTCAGGCTCCGAGTTATATATATAAGTTGAAGGCATAATTATTCTCTACGTAAAAATTAAGTTTATTTTGTATTTCCGCGGTTGGATTAAGAGCTACCAAATGGTGGATAGGAGCTGTGGTTCTCAGAAATTTCTTGAAACTTTGGCAAGGATAGATCGGCTAATTCTAAGGATAGGTTTTTATTATGGGAGCAATTATGATAGTTTTGGGGTTGATATGAGGTGATTTAGAGGTTTTTATAGTTTAGGAAATGGATTTTTGAATTTAGATGCGAAAGCGCTGCCCAATTTGCTAGTATCATTCATCAGTTATTATCAGGTGAGTTCATGACCCCTCTTTTAATTGTTTTGAACTATTTTTGGAGGAGATACATGCTTTTAACTGCTTTTATAACAATCATGATTATTTGTAAACTATATGTTGTATCTGAACTAAATGTTTATTTATACTAAGTAACAGTATTATCATACTTAGAGTTTCGATATCATGGACCATTAAGCACTATGCATAGTGAGCACGAATATTATCGTTAGATTACTAGGTATAAGAGCAGATTACCTACTAGGCTATGATTGCAACAATTATTCCAATTTCTATTAGTACGAGATTTACATTTTGGTTTCATAAAGATAGTGCAATAACAAACGATTTTCAACGCTTTGGGTGTATAACAACGTAACCCAGACACAAAATGATTGGTGGCCCCTACCGGGTAGACTGTCGAGGTTATCGAAATCTACAAAATGGGATGATTTCATGTACGTGGTACAAGTTATGTGATCTAATGGATTTAGTGTAAATCTCGAAACTAATAGAATTGGTATAATATCAAACCAACGGACTTAGTACAATTGTGAACAAACCAGTAACAGAAATTTAAGGTTTCGATGTCAAGAAATAAGAGCAACAGAAACAGTACCTACATGTGATATTGTATTTAGTACAATAGTCATACACTTGGAATCCTAGAAAACTACAATTACTATTTATATATACTAGTAACGATGATTTTTACAAGGTCTTCACATTATTTTTTTATAAATTCTATGAACTCACTCAACCTTTGTGTTGACACTTTTAAGCATGTTTTTCAGGTCCATATTGTACGAGGCTGGCACGGAGGAGCATAGATACTCAAGAAGGCTATAAATTTTATTATCATTCGAAAACCCATTTAATGTATTTTGTAAACCGTGAACCAACTGGGACCTCATTTTTGTAAACTCTGATATTTATATAAATCGAATGATAAACCTTTTAAAACGACTCCATTAGAGTTCATTTTCTGTTGTTATGACTGTTGTGCCATGAAGTAACACCCAGTTTGAATTCCGCTGCGTATCATGAAATTGGAGGTGTTACAGATTGGTATTAGAGCCTTAATTATAGAGAAACGGGTCTAATTGTGACCTAAACTATAACTACTTTTACAAACAAAAATATTTTATAGTCTTCCGTTCTTCGTGCCTTCCATCCTCTTGACGATTATGTGACTTTTAGACATTTTATTTTACATGAACATATTAGTACATTAAGATATAATACACACGGAATTCCAGGACGGAATTCCCTTAAGGGGTAGAGACTGTAACAATTCGTATTTTCTGGTTTTAACTATTCATCCTCATATTTCACTATTCACCATTACTATTCATTTTTACTATTCATCATATTTTGGGTTATTATTTAAACTCAAACTTTTTCCCGAAAAATTACTATTCATGAGTTACTATTCACCGTATTTTTTATTATTTACTAATTTCGTCTAAATTGAACAAGTAAATACTTTTACACGATTTTCTTGCATAAACAATGTACTCTGTACTCATAATATATAAATATCTAGTTACTATTTATAAATATCTAGATATTTTCAAAAATATCTAAACACTATTCATCAAAATATCTAAACACTATTCATCAAAATATCTAGATATTTTTCTTATAAATAAAAAGAAAACTAGTTCATTATTTACACAGAAAAACACACAAAACCCCCTCCTCCTCCTTGATGCCGCCACCCTCAACCCTCCATACTTGATTTTCAGGCTCCGAGTTATATACATAAGTTGAAGGCATAATTATTCTCTACGTAAAAATTAAGTTTATTTTGTATTTCCGCTGTTGGATTAAGAGCTACACAATGGTGGATAGGAGCTGTGGTTCTCAGAAATTTCTTGAAACTTTGGCAAGGATAGATCGACTAATTCTAAGGATGAGTTTTTATTATGGGAGCAATTAGGATAGTTTTGGGGTTAATATGAGGTGATTTAGAGGTTTTTATAGTTTAGGAAATGGATTTTTGAATTTAGATGCGGAAGCGCTGCCCAATTTGCTAGTATCATTCATATGTTATTATCAGGTGAGTTCATGGCCCCTCTTTTAATTGTTTTGAACTATTTTTGGGGGAGATACATGCTTTTAACTGCTTTTATAACAATCATGATTATTTGTAAACTATATGTTGTATCTGAACTAAATGTTTATTTATACTAAGTAACAGTATTATCATACTTGGAGTTTCGATATCACGGACCATTAAGCACTATGCGTAGTGAGCACGAATATTATCGTTAGATTACTAGGTATAAGAGCAGATTACCTACTAGGCTATGATTGCAACAATTATTCCAATTTCTATTAGTACGAGATTTACATTTTGGTTTCATAAAGATAGTGCAATAACAAACGATTTTCAACGCTTTGGGTGTATAACAACGTAACCCAGACACAAAACGATTGGTGGCCCCTACCGGGTAGATTGTCGAGGTTATCGAAATCTACAAAATAGGATGATTTCATGTACGTGGTACAAGTTATGTGATCTAATGGATTTAGTGTAAATCTCGAAACTAATAGAATTGGTATAATATCAAACCAACGGACTTGGTACAATTGTGAACAAACCAGTAACAGAAATGTAAGGTTTCGATGTCAAGAAATAAGAGCAACAGAAACAGTACCTACATGTGATATTGTATTTAGTACAATAGTCATACACTTGGAATCCTAGAAAACTACAATTACTATTTATATATACTAGTAACGATGATTTTTACAAGGTCTTCACATTATTTTTTTATAAACTCTATGAACTCACTCAACCTTTGTGTTGACACTTTTAAGCATGTATTTGAGGTCCATATTGTACAAGGCTGGCACGGAGGAGCACGGATACTCAAGAAGGCTATAAATTTTATTATCATTCGAAAACCCATTTAATGTATTTTGTAAACCGTGAAACTACTGGGACCTCATTTTTGTAAACTCTGATATTTATATAAATCGAATGATAAACCTTTTAAAACGACTCAATTAGAGTTCGTTTTCTATTGTTACGACTGTTGTGTCATGAAGTAACACCCAGTTTGAATTCCGCTGCGTATCTCGAAATTGGGGGTGTTACATGGATCGTGTGAAGATCTAAGTGGACAAGGTGTAAGTCCGTGTTGGAGTGTATATTGGTATTTAGATTGGTTCTAGCTAGGATTAGGATTCGACATTCCGCTTAGTGTCGTAAATTGGTGTAAGCGTTGTTGTACAGTTTTCTCCCTGAAGGGAGGTTGTTGACATAGTGATTGTGAACTCTCGAGTGTGGTACTCTGGTAGTGGAGTAGGGCGAAGAGTGAGCTTCGTGCTAAACCACTATAAAGCTCCGTGTCTTGGTTCGATCTTTCCAACTCTTTATCTTTCTTTCTTTCATGCATTATTTATCATTGTGCATATATATATTGTGTTTATATATATTGTTGATTGATAACACATAACTTCGAATCAAACAAGTTTCAAAAAGGAATAAAAAGTATTAAAGATTTTGAAACGTAAATACAAACCTAGATATTAATGGATAATTAGGCCCAAGCCCGGTTTGTGGGTTTTGAAAATTAGGGTTTTACCATTATAAGAAAAAAAAAATAAAAAAACAAAATATCGCCGCCTTCAAAATATCATTTGTAGTAAACAAAGTTGAAAAAGATGGCATATACAAGAAGCCGAAAAAGCCTATTCTCATTTGATCCGTGGGGAAAATGACAAGAAACTAAGAGTCAAAGGAGTTGTGGTAGGATGGCTGCAAATGACGAATAGTTATTTAATTGTTTGTCGACATATAGTTATTTAATTGTTTATTTTTGTTTTATGTCGAATCTAGGGTATTAATTCCTGAGACGATATTTTTTGGTGTCGAATCTAGGGTTCTTATTCCCGAGACGATTTTGTTGGTGTCGAATCTAGGGTTCTTATTCCCGAGACGACTTTTGTTGGTGTCGAATCTAGGGTTCTTATTCCTGAGACGACTGTTTGGGATACTTTGGTTTATCCTTCGGATACTTTGGTTATCCGTAAACAAAAAATTAGAATAGAAGATACTTTGGGTTATCCTGTTTTATTTTGGTTATCGTTTTTTTTTGCTTTCTTAGTTTACTACTCTAGTTCGAGCTTTCGCGATTTCGCCGCTCGAACTGCGGGGGAGTATTCGTGGATAATTAGGCTCAAGCCCGGTTTGTGGATTTTGGGAATTAAGGTTTTATCATTATAAATAATGATTATCAATAAAGTTATACCTACGGCGAATTATGTAGTCTAACATTAGAAACTATTCAACCCCCCCCCCCCCCTTCTAGTTTCTACAAATACATAGACTGATAGACATATATTGCTCTAGGTGAGAAACTGTACATCTTTACCCAACCTATATTTGTAAAATGGCTATAACTACTATACAAGAAGAAATAATTAAAGTACGGTTAACTACAACTAATTTGTCTAGGCCACATTTTGCTAAAACTTATACTTCTGCAAAAATTGTTATATGAGAGGTCATATTTGTCTTCAATATTGATAGCAGGGTATAACATGAGATTATGATTTATTCGTATATGTATCTATGTGACAAGAGTGACATTTACATGGGTTTATATGAAAGATTAAGATTACATGATATTTTGTTTTCGCTATTACCATTTTGGATAACTTATATAAGGCACAAAAAAGTGAGCTTAAGATTACATAGCTACACTAGTTTATAACATGCGATATGAGACTAAATTAAGTGATCTACTATCACAGATGCTAAAATAATGTAATATCAACTGTGATATATCATATGTAACAGATGTTAAAAAAAAGTCAACAAATGTTTAGGTTAACTTTAGCAATTTACACTATCTTAAATGTCAAAAAGGTTTAACAAATATAATCTCATTTATCATATCACATTTGATACAACAAAGTTCAAATAAATTATGCATCCTTCACACTCTAACAACCAACATTAAATCTCAAACTTCAATTACACTTTCTAGCAAGCCTAAAACACTAATTCATATCTAATTAAACAAAAAACTTGAAAATAGTAACAAATTCAAATAACTCTTATTGTTAGCATCAAAAAAATAAAAGAAATTAAATTATTAAAACTTACATCAAAAAAATAAAAGAAATTAAATTATTAAAACTTAGAAGTGAATATTTCAGTAACTTCGAGGTTATCACCATCCAAAATCTCTTCCGAATCGCTAACCGACTAATCCATTGATGTTTCAATAATAATTTGTTTATTTCAATTCATTAACCTCTTGTTTCTATTTCACTATTCGAATAAACTATCTAATCGGTATTCTTCTCTAATACCACTGATGCGTGTTTCGCGGTCGAACTTTCTTTTCCGCGAGCAAGCTTTACAACCCACTAGGTAATGTACCTAATCGTTGCAGTATAGTATGGGTAAACCTAACGGGTAAGGGAATAGAGATGCTAATCGAGATGTATGACAAGAAAGCAAGGGTGAGGGTGATTCTTTTTAGTCTTTTATATTTAATAGGAAGCAATAAAAATCTCAAGTTGAAAGGGTAGGAGTTTTAACTAATTAAACTACTACTAAACTAAATGCAACGAAAGTAAATTAAGATCCTACAACGCAAGTTAAGCGTATCTACTTATGATGTATTACTCCTTGCTAGCTATCCAATTCTACCTACTGAATTGTAACATCCTTGTCTAATTGGTGCGTTGTATTCCATGTTCTAGTCATATGGTGGTGCCTAATTCCCCAATCCTATGAATTGTAAGTCTCCTCTAGAACACCCGGGATCGCCAAGTACCGAGGTATCTCCCCCGAATATCCTATTATCCTTAAGCTAAAACTCACGCAATAAACACAACGGGAGCCTAATGGTGCACTCCAAGGCTTTAATAGCTATTTAGGATGTTCAAGCTCGCAACAATAAAAGAAGAAGCCAGTTTTTCTTAATCTAGCGTGACAACCAATTAAACAAGAGACAGTAGGATGCAAGAATTATAAACTAAATCAATTAGACTTACTGAATTTGTCACACCTTAATGATGAAGATAGTCACAAGCATCAATAAGAAAACAATAAGATCTAATTAATTATATACAAGTTTCATACAATCATAAGCAAACACTAGGTGAATTAGCCAATTATAATCAATTAATAATAAGCAAAAATAATTATAATTGAAGGCATGCATTAAGGTAGAATCAACAAAATATTACAAGATGTTTATGGAGAGATTAAAACCCTCTAAGTTGCTGAAAAAAAACCCCTACCTAAACCCTAGAATCGGACTTAGGGTTTAGGGCCTACAAAAAGTGAAGTTATAATGTTATATTTATAGGCAGTTTTTCGGTCGACAAGGAGTGACGGCATCAGCTCTATAGAGTGACGGCGTCGTGAAGCTTTTTCACCAAATTGTAGATTTTCTCGTTCCGGTCACGTCGACTTTTGAATCACCTAAATCCGAGTTCGTATGCAAAAGATATGGCCAAAACAGTATCAGCTACTTCGCGCGGATGTTGTGATAGTCTTGATCAACTTGTGACGGTGTCACTTTGTAGTTGTGACGCCGTCTGGGTTGCATGTGACGCCGTCGTGGAAAACCTCTAAAGCATCTGGTGTAGAAAGATAGAGTGACGACCATGTTGAGATACACGTGACGCCGTCACTTGTTAAGATAAAAAAGTGACCTGAGCCATCGCTTGAGAAAGTTTGGACCGCGTTGTAAGCGACGACGTCACCCTTGAGGTTGGGATGCCGTCCGATTTTCTGAATTTGCCTTGTTTCTTGACTTGTTATTTTCTTCTTGTTTTTGCTCCTTTTCGTCAATATATGCTTCATTCCAGCATTTGTTTTTTTTTCTTCCCAAAAGATCTAAAATGTGAAAAGGAATGATTTTAAGCAGTAACGAATATAAAATATAACAATTTAGGGCTTAAATGACTCCCTGAAAACTTATGTTTAAAATCCTTATCAACCACCTGATGGAACTAAAGCTCCTTTTTAGTTCTTGGATCATTTATGACTCGAGGTTTTTTAGACCTCATATTATCTAGGAACAATAATAACAAAAGCGGAATATTCAAATAATAATTAACGTTATTATAAACAAAGTTTTTCATTCATACGTTTTCCTCCAAGCCCCAATTCTAGATGATCAATAATAGAACGGTTACAATCTAACAGGGATCAAGATAAACCTTGATTACCTTGGGGCTACTAACCTAGGCGTTTACAACCAACACGCCTAGAACACACACACACCTTTAGTCGACTACATTGTGCAACACTTAATAAAAACCTACGTACCCTATGTCTCTTTATATACTATAGACATCTAGGGTTTACATAATACAATAAGAAATGTCTTGTAAAAAACTCCATCTTTTGTAGAATTCCCTCTTGTCACTTTAAGTCTTGATGTTTCATTCTTCTTGTTTTGTATCATCAAATCAATAAAACTCAACAAAACACTTTGGTTTTATTAAAAATACAACAAGGTCTAAATCATTTCATCTTCTTATCTTGCTTGACCATGGGTTGTCTAAACAAGATAAATATTTCATATTAATACATTAGTATTTAAGTATAAGAAAATGTATATTAGAATTTAGCTTGTGCTTGCACTAATCTAACACTCTCACACACACATAATGTCTTGTTAAACATCTAGTATTTTACAAAAGATGTTTATAGTACACAAAGGCTAGGATAATCTACATACACATGAAATGTCATAAACTATGCATTTTGTAAAAATAGTTTCTCGAACATACATAGTTGTTAACAATCTTAAAAGAAGCAAGTTAATGTGTCATTACAAATGAACTCACATTATAAGAAGATTCTTAGTATAAATGGAGAACTTTTCATAAAACTTTATTTGCTTTCTTTTAAAGGAGTATTCATCCGAACTCCCAAGTATTTATCTTGCAGTGCAATCGGTAAATAAAATTGTCATTACGGAAATACAAAATGAAGGCACTTGCACAAAATAATTTTGCTAATTTAACTCAAAAAATAAACCAATATGGTTAAAATATATACACAATGAAGTAGTCTTGATGACTTGGATAATTCGTCCAAAACATTCAAGTAAGTTATGTGGAAAACTAGAAGGGGGTTGAATAGTTTTACCGATTTTAATTTAATTTTCAAAGATGTAAATTCAATCTTATGTGAATTCTTATGGATAAATAAATAGTACTAAACAAGAAATAAAGTAAGTAAAGAAGGCAAGTAAAGTAAAGGATAGAAAGTAGCGACACAAGTGATTTATAGTGGTTCGGCTACAAGGAGACCTTCCTTGTCCTACTCCACTCCCTGAGTACCCCACTCGAGAGTTCAAGCACTATGTGAACAAGCTCTTTCAAATTGGCGGAGAAGCCTCACAACGTCGCTTACACTTTTTCTGGTACAAAGCTAAGTACCGAGTTCTTCCAAGAGGTAGAACTAAACCTTTACACAACTATTACACAACAACTATGTGAAATATGAAATACAAGATATGCTACTGAAATCTTGTGGATGGACAAATCAATCAAGGACTCTTTGCTTGGATGACTTGTATAGTAGTGTGATCTCCTCTTCGTGAAGGACCTAAAAGAGAATCACAACAAAAGAGAGAAGAACTACTAGAATGATCAAATGATCAAAGGTTAGGAGAGTAAGATAATATATGAGAGAGTTGTAAGAAGAATGGTGAGGAACAATAAAGAAATGGCTCACTATTTATAGGCAAAAAAAGCCTTATGTTCCACGGTTCCGGCGGATCCCTCACCCAAGGGATCCGGCCAGTACATTTCCAGGGATCTGGCTGTCTGGGTCAGTTTAGCCAGATTTTAGGTTGCAAAATGGGTTATGGGTTATGAGCCATGTGTCATGGGTACCCAACAAGATAAAATGTATCTAGACAATGGGTCATGGGTCATGGATAATACTCAACATGATTTCATGTATGATGTCATACAATGGGTCATGGGTTATGGATTTAGCTCCATGGGTATGGGTCATGGGTCATGGATATTACCCAAACTATTACATATTTTATTACAACATATTATTATTACAACATTTATGTAAATGAACAAATGTATATACTTTGCAAAATAACATGTATTCTTATAATTTAACTGATGATAACTTTATATTTTTCATCAACAAAACTTAATGAGATCGCTAAATATAAACAAACATTTTTACGGGTTCTTTGTATTAACAATCTCCCCTTTTTTGTTGATGACAAAACATAAAGTTATGGTGAGTAAAACTTAAGATTAGATGTAGGTTTTGAAAGTGTATATGAGTTTTACTCTCTTCTCCCCCTTTTTGTCGAAACAAAAAGTGAGTTGAGTAAAGAAATAAATGGTGGAAAAAAATGATCCACAAAGCACTAACTCTCCCTCTTGACGGTAGCTCCCCCTAGAATAGGGCGTCAAGTGAGAAAAAAATACCTACAAAAAAATGTTAGTGATAACATATAATATAATCATGTAGAAGACGAGAGACAAGAGAGAAGGCCAAGGTATGTAAACAAATCCTTGTAATAAAACATCAAAATGTAGTGGTATATATGCCACATACAATTGTGAAAATAAGAACAAGAGTTTGTTCTTTATAAAAACCCAAAAAAATATAGAAAAAAATGTTATTATCATTACTTCTATGCTTGCATAGGGTCTAATGGTGGAAGTTTTGGTAAGTGATAATGTTAATGCGATCAAGAATATGGTTGAGAATGAACCGGATTTCGTCCCGTATTTCTAGTGCGAGATCCCTAGTGGATTGGCAATGTTCGCAAAAGAGATTGTGAGGGAGATGTGGGTGGATGTCATCGGCCAAGTTTGATTATTGGAGCGCGGATTAGGTGGTGGAAATGTTGGTAAATATGGATCGAAGTCCATGATATTGGTGATTGGTGGTGGTAAAGAACCTAAATGTTCTTGTAAGGTGATGGGTGGTAGAGGTGGTGAATTTTCAAGCTCATTGAAGAGAGTATTTAGAGATGTAGGAGGTGTTAAAAAGACTAGCTCTTTTGGGTTTATATTTGAGGCTAGAGGTGGTGTAGATTTTGATAGTTGAGATGGAGCGGGTGGTGGACTAGACAAGGGTAGCGGAAAGGTTTTTGGAGTCCTAAGGAGTTCCGCTAGAGTGATTTAAGAGTCAATTTGAGATTCGATTGGGGAATATGGTGGTGAGTTTTGAGGAGATGATGGAGGTGCTATATTGTAGTCATTTGGTGGTGAAAGAGTAGCTGGTGAGGAGCTATTTGACAAAGGTTTCACTAAGCAACAAGGTCGGATACTAATCCTAGCGGTTTTCCTAGCTTTAGGTGGTGGTGGTATTACGGAAGGTGGTAGGATAAAGTTTCGGATTTTTTGAAAGGGGTTTTTTTCCCTAGAGAGTTTATCATTGTTTGGAGATCTTTTGGAAGTCATGATGAGGTTTGTTTGTGAGATTGAAAGTGATGGATATGCAAGCATTTTGGAACCTTATTTATAGGACAAGTAATGCATTGCAATGAATGCCAAAACTACAAAAATGGACTATAATCTAATGATTAGATATGAATTTAAATCAAGTGATCATGAAAGCACAAGCATTAAGGAAAATATTCATTAGTGATAAAAACAAAATGTTGAAAATTTGAAAATTTTAAGCCAAAATAGTAAAAAGAGGTGATAAAAACAACTACTGTGCACCGGTTCCCACAGATCCGACCCTTTAGGGATCCGTCCAGTGTTAAAGCTGGGATGGTGTTTTTAGGCAGAAATAAAAATTGTTTTTAGAAACAATAGTGCCCAGTGTGTTCCTATATGGAAACCGTATAGAGTTGCGGTTATCTCGACTCTTTAAAGGAAATAAAATAAACATAGAAGTGAAAAAATACGTATATATATGTATACGTGAGATAACCCAAAGTCTCCTTAATTCATTTTTTCTTCGCTTGAATATACCCGAAAATACATATTAATTATGTATTCCCTTTAGCATTCAAAAGACATATGAGATGCAATGAAAAAGGTTTTTACTTTGTATTAACGATGAAAGAAAATTGTTTGTCCTAGACGAGAGAGTTATTTTAAGATAAAATGATACGGTGAGAAATATTTGAGAAAATATTTTGAAGAGTTTTTATTTTTTTTATTTTTATTATTTTTTTGAAGAGAAGATATTTTTAGTAATTAAAATAAATCCCCATTTTGCATGTGAATCGTGTGAAATAGAATTCCTAGACTCAGAAGAGGAAGAAAAGCAAAAGTTTACGTACCTTGTAGAGATAAAATATTTCAAGACGATTGTTCCATAAGACCAATACCTAGGCGAAGTAAGTTGAATTGCTCCCGCTTCAACGGTTTGGTGAGGATGTCGGCTATGTTGTCTTCGGATGACACTTTCTCAATAGAAATGTTCCCTTTTTGAACATTATCTCTTAAGAAGTGATGACGGATCTCTATATGTTTGGCACGAGAATGCAACACCAGATTTTTGCTAATATCTATAGTGCCTTTGTTGTCGCATAGAATGGCAATGTCACTTAGATGGATGTCGTAGTCAACTAACGCTTGTTTCATCCATGGTGCTTGTTGGCATGCTATGCCGACGAAAACATATTCGGCTTCAGTTTTTGAGATAGCTAAAGCCGTTTGCTTCTTTGAACATCAAGATGTTAAGCAACACCCCATAAAGGTGCAAACACCACTTGTACTTTTACGATCAACGTAATCACCTGCATGGTCAGAATCTGCATATACAATAGTTTCTACCCCCGTCCCCTTAGGATACCATAATCCTAATTGAGTTGTACCATTAATATATCTAAATATTCTTTTGACGGCTTTTAGGTGTGAAGTTTTAGGGTCTTCTTGAAACCTAGCACAAAGACATACACTAAACATGATATCCGGCCGGCTAGCATTAAGGTAGAGAAGACTACCAATCATGCCATGGTATTTGGTGTTATCAACGGATTCACCGTCTTCATCTTTGGTGAGTTTGGTATCGGAGGACATTGGTGTTCTTATTGGTTTTGACTCACCTAATCCGAATTTTTTAACATTTCTTTTATGTATTTGGATTGATTGAAAAAGATACCATCTTCTAGTTGTTTGATTTGTAGACCAAGAAAGAAACTTAATTCTCCCATCATACTAGTTTCAAACTCATCATGCATGATCATCACACATGTTTTGACAAGTTGATCCGAATATAATATCGTCCACATATATTTGAACAATAATTATTTGTGACTCCTTTTTCTTTGTAAAAAGTGTGTTGTTAACTGACCCCATGGTATAGTTGTTTTTAATTAAAAATGCTTTAAGTCTATCATACCAAGCCTTTGGGGCTTGTTTAAGACCATAGAGAGCTTTCTTTAGTTTGTACACATGATTAGGTTTTTCAAAATCGGCAAAACTCTGAGGTTGAGATACATAAACTTCTTCATTTATAAAGCCATTAAGAAAAGCACTTTTGACATCAATTTGAAAGAGTTTAAAATCATGAGCACAAGCATACACAAGAAAGATTCTTAATGCCTTTTTGTTGGTTGTATCCTTGAGCAACAATTCTAGCTATATTTCTAGACACGACACCGTTTACATCTAATTTGTTTTTATATACCCTTTTGTTCCAATTATTGTTTGGTTTTTAGGTGGAGGGAAAAGTGTCCAAACATTGTTAGAAACAAATTGATTTAATTCCTCTTGCATAGCCATAACCCAACTTTCATCTTTTATAGCTTCTTGAGTGTTTTTAGGTTCTATAGTTGACACGAAACAAAAATACTACTTTGGTTTTGGACTTGAGACCTTAGAGTTCTTTCATTTAATTTTTCCTATGACTTTTTTTATGGGATGATCTTTAGACTCTTACATTGATAATTTCATTTTTTAATGGTCCATCTTCCTTGTTTGTATTTTCTTTTGTTTCTAAGACTTTGCTTTCGATTAACTCGTCATCGACAAGAGGTAAGGAGGTTTTAGGTGGACTCTCGTCAAATTTGATATTTAAAGATTCTGCAACTTTCATGGTTTCTTTATATAGTATTACGTATGCTTTACTATTAGGAGAATATCCAAAGAAAATACCTCCAGTTGATTTTGGATCGAATTTAGTTAAGTAGTCTTTTGTGTTAAGTATAAAACATTTACTACCAAAGACTCGAAAGTGTTCTAACGAAGGATTTTTGCCTCGTAACAACTCGTATAGAGTTTTTCCTAAGAATGGTCTAATTAAGACTCGATTTATAATATAAGTTGATGTGTCGACAGCATTGCACCAAAACTTTTGAGGAATAGATTGCTCATTAATCATGGTGTGGCTCATTTCTTGCAGGGTTCGATTTTTCCTTTCAACTACCCCATTTGATTATGGAGTGCGAGGAGCCGAGAAATTGTGGGTAATACCATTAGCATCACAAAAGTCTTCGAATTGCACTTCATTATCAAATTCCCGACCATGATCCGTTCGGATTGACACAATAGGACTTCCTAGTTGTCTTTGGAGTTTTCTACTTAAGATTTTAAAGTGATCAAACATTTTAGTTTTATTCTTTAAAAATTTAGTCCACATGTACCTAGAGTAATCGTCCACTATAACCAAGGTATAGAAGTTACCTCCGTAACTTTGGATAGCAGACGGATCAAATAAATCCATATGTAGTAATTCTAGACATTTTGTTGTAGAAACCATATTTTTAGCTTTATGACTAGCATGGACTTGTTTTCTGATATTACAAGCATCACAAAATGATGTTCATATTTTAGTTTAGGTAGGTTTCTTACTAGTTCTTTGGATGATAGCGATTGAAGAAGTCGCATATTGGCATGACCCAATCTTCGATGCTATATGGTTGAAGTATCATCCATAGAGGTAAGACAAAATTTGTCTTTTGGTTCGTTTTCGATTTTAATAACGTAGAATCCATGTTTTCTAATACCTCTTCCTATAGTAATACCATTTTTCAAGATTTTACTACCGGTTTCGCTAAAGAGTACGTTGCACTTTTCATCACATATTTGACCTATACTTAGTAGATTAAAGTTTAGGTTTTCTACGTAACATACGTCATTAATGGTCAAATATTTGTGAGAGATTTTACCTTTTTTGATGATTTTTCTTTTACTATTGCCAAACACCACATTTCCTCCGTTAAAGGATTCGTATGTGGAGAAGAACACTCTATTACCGGCCATATGCCTTGTGCACCCACTATCCTTGATCCATTCGTCCGGATCCAAGTCAATCTTTAGACACACCTAAGAAAACAAACAACTCATAAGTTTGGTCCCCATTTGTTCATGGGTCCATTGGTGTTATACATTTCATTCATATGAGGCATATACGAAAATGGTGTAAAAGCATTCCAAGGTACATAGTTTTGAAATGGAAAACCATTTTGTGAGTTAGTATTCCAGCCTATTTGATGGTGGTTACTTCTAGGATAAACATTGTTTGGCCTTATTATAGTTGTGTTAGGTTTAGAGAACAATGGGTTTTGTTTTTCATTAAACCTTGACCTTGTTTTAAGGAGGGTGGTTGTTTGACATTCCTAACAGTAGCATGGGTTGGTTTCTTTTTGTTAACGACAACAAATTCGGTTCTAGAAGAGATGGTTGCGTTATTTTTACTTTTTACTGCTGCAGGTGCCCAGATCCCTTCTTTTTCACTAGCTCTATCCCTTTTCAAGGGATCCGCCGGATCCGGCACTACAATGGCTATTTTTTCATTTGCTTTAACAAATTGTGTTTACTTAACTTCGCTAGTTGACGCAATATGTTCCTGAATACCTAGACCTTTTTGATTATTATCCGTTTTAACACTATCAAGTATTTTATCAAGGTAATTAGTACCTAGTCTAGCAATTTTAGAATCAAGGTGATCAACTAAAGTTTGAAGTTTTACACAAAGCTTGCATTAACCACTTACTTCCTTTCCCTTTTCTAGTCTCTTTAATTTATCTTTTAGTTCAAAAACTTATTTTTCTAAAAATTTATTTTTATTTTTCAAAAGTTTGTTTTTGTTTATTACCTTGAGACTAATTTTGCAAAGCTTGTTATATTCTAGATGTAAGGATTCATCATCTAGAGATGAAATACTATAATATAGAGAGTTGGAACATACCTCGTTAGAGTCCTTGGCCATAAGACAAATTTCTTTCTTTTCTTCTTCACTCATTCCCCATGATCCGCCCACGAACGCCTTTTGTTCGTCGCGTTTGGGACATTCACTATTGAAGTGATTTGGATCCCCGCATTTAAAACATTTGCGTTCATCCTTCACTTTCTTATCATCTTTGTTTTCCGCAAACCTTTCTTATCGTCATAGGGTTTCTTGACATATCTTCCTTTTCTCCAAAAGAAATTCTTGAAGGCTTGTACTGCCATTGCATACTCCTCGTCTTCACTTTCCGAGGATAAGGTTTATTCATCACTCGAGACTTTCTTGGCTTTTAAAGCGAGAGATTTATGTTTATTTTTCTTTTCCTTCGAGACCTCGGAGTCTTTGGCGAGTACGAGCTAATAGACTTTTAGGTTGCCTATGAGTTCATCGAGAGTGAGGATCGACAAGTCTTTGGATTCTTCAATGGTCGTGACCTTCGGTCTCCACTTTGATGGAAGCGCCCTTAGAAATCTCCTGACATGATTACGACTAGAAAAAGACTCATCAAGTGCTTTTACTGTGGTAATAATAGTATTAAAACTAGAAAATGCATTATCAATACTATCATCATCCAATATTGAAAATTGTTCATATTGTTGAACAAATAAATCAATTTTGTTATTTTTTACTTGTTGGTTTCCTTAGTGTGTTACAACCAAAGAGTTCCAAATTTCCTTAGCGGTTTTATGCATAGATATTCTTTCAAATTCCTTTTTGGGTAAGGCATTGTATAAAACCATTTTTGCCTCACTATTTTTGGAAAGCTTTTTCTTTTGGTCGTCAGTGAGACGATCATGAGAAATATTTTCTTCTTTGCCGGTTTTATCATCTTTTACAGTTGCTTGAAAATCACCTTCAACAATAATATACCAAAGATCAATATCTTTAGATTTCACATAAGTTTCAAATCTATTTTTTCAATAAATTAAACTATTAGTTTCAAGTAGTGAAGGTCGTTGCATAGATTGCCCTTCTCTATTGTTTTCAAAATTCATTTTGATCTAAAAGTTTTTAAAATACAATTTACTTTAAAACTTTTTGAAAACCTTGCTCTTGATGCCAATTATGGAAAACTAGAAAGGGGGGGAGGGTTGAATAGTTTTACCGATTTTAATTTAAGTTTCAAAGATTTATATTTAATCTTATGTGAATTCTTATGGATGAATAAATATTACCAAACAAGAAATAAAGTAAGTAAAGAATGCAAGTAAAGTAAAGGATATAAAGTAGCGACACAAGTGATTTATAGTGGTTCGATGATAACATCAAATTATCCTGAATATTAAGTATCAATTTCCCCCGATAATGCTTTTAATTTATATTTATATGGATTTACGCTTGTTTTTCATTATATTCCACTTTCAGGTAAATTACGAGCATTGGAGCTAAAGAGACGCGGAATTGGAGAATTATTAAAGATTTATCATAGTATGCTCACTTTGAAGAAGTTACGGCGTAACTCATCTCTCACATTACGCCGTAACTAAACCGTGACTCAGAAAACCAACTTATCGGAAGATTACGGCGTAACTCTCCCAAAAGGTTACGACGTAACTGTCACACCCCCAAATTACCTGTTTTGCAGCGGAATGGAATTCCTGGGGATTGACTGTCATAGCATCACAATCACGGTTATATTGAACGACCTAAAGTGTCGTTTGGAAAATACATCGTTTGATTTAATAAAACAATCAGAGTTTACAAAGTAGGTCCCAAATGAAAATCAACTTGTGCGGAAATAAGTTTGTACAATTCAAACGATGTTTTAAAGTACGTAAAACCAAAGTGAGACGCGTCGTCATCGCGACTCCATGATGTGTCCAAATGCATGCCATGAAGTGAATGCCTTAGATACCTGAGATAAAACATGCTAAAAGTGTCAACACAAAGGTTGAGTGAGTTCATAGAGTTTGAGTTAAAATGTAAAGCCTTTAGAAATCGTTTATGCCACAAAGGCATTGCAAATCGTTGAAATGTAAAGACTTTCAAAATCGCTTATGTAGCAAAGGCATCGTAAATCCACTCAGTTCCAAGTCCCGCCCATACAAAACTTGCAACCTGTGTGTTCACAACCCACTGCCAGAATGTGTGTAATTTATGTTCCAAACATATGATGTCAAATGAATTCACAAAAATAGTGCATGACTCAATGTATCGAAATCGTTTATGCAGCAAAGGCATTGTAAATCCACTCAGTTCCAAGTCCCGCCCATACAAAACTTGCAACCTGTGTGTTCACAACCCATTGCCGAAATGTATAGTGTTTATGTTCCAAACATATGATGTCAAATGAATTCACAATAGTACCTAACTTGACGTAGAACAATAGCACTTAATCAATAGGACCATAGCACATAATCAATAGCACCTAACTCAATGTATCAGTAGTCAACTGATTTAGAACGTTATACGACGTAGTACCGTAGCACGCAAACAAGAACAATTTATATAGTGTAACCTTTGATTTAGAAACAATGGTACTCATGATAAATTTAAAGTACTTATGAACGCAAATGAAAACAGATTGAGCATGTATCTCCCCCAAAACAGTTATGAAAACAAGTAAAAGTAGGGGCTACGAACTCACTTGGTAAACTGACGAGATGACAAGAGTGAGTACACCGAGGTATAATGAGATGCGTTATCCGCGACCTATGACGAATGATATGATATGTCATGAGTTGCAATGTAATGTTATGCATGCACTTCGTATGTTATTTATACCATTTGCGAGTTTCTAAAATATTACTCGTCGTCGAAAAATACTCTTTTGACGTCTTGACCCTTCAAAATGACTTTACATGTTTTTACGTCAAAATGTCATCCTATAATGGTTTTATAATGATTTTTGGTGAAATTACCATTTTTCGTCGCAAAACAATGTCGTCGGAATTTTCATGAAATCAACAAAAACGGCTCCGGAAAAATAGTCGTAAAATGATGTACGTCGATCGTTAGAGAGCGAACTCGACGGTTTTGGAAAGTTTGTATCGATATCTAAAAGTTTCAGTTCAGGAGTTTTCGTCCAAAAGGTCTCGATCATAAAGATATTAAGGGTTAAAGTTGGTGATTTTTGGCCAATTGTGTGCAGAAAATTAGTTACGGCAAGTTTATGAAAAAGTGCATATCTTTGTCGTTTCAAATCCGTTTTCTACGTTTAATATGTCCTTAGCTTCGTATTGAAGTAAACTAATATATTTTTGAGAAGTCGAAATAATTTGTGAAGCTTAAGGCTCATTTTTGACCCGAACAAGTAAAAACAGCAAAGCTGAATTTTCTGAAAATACTACTTTTCGTCGTCAAACTTGAAAAATCCATAACTTCTTCGTTATAAGTCCGTTTTTATCCGTTCAAGCGGCCACGGATTCGTTTTAAAGTATATTTTCTAAATATCAAGGCCAAAAAGTCGTACCAACAGTAGGTTTTTCCAGAAATTCGAATTAAGGACAGAACATAAAATATAGTTATCGAAAATAGTTTTTCTCGGACAAAACCTATTCTAATCCCTTCAAATCAACTCCAAAGCTAATCTAATCCTACCATACACCTTCTTAGGGTGTCATGGGTTCCTAATCACCATCAAGACCAAAGAATACCATGGGAGTAATTATAGGATGACCAATAAATATATATAACTCCAAAAATCATGAAATAAATGGTATAAATCACATAACATGCATATAAGCTCCAAAAATGAAAAGAAACATATGAAAATGACAAGGAAACTTGAAAATGATAAGAACATGCTTACTAGTGAAAATGAAGAGGTGATAAGAACCAAGGTTAAACCTAAATACTCTTGGTTTTTATTTCAAAACCTTATAAAGAGTAATAACTAGATTGTTAATAACACTTGTGCTTGATGAAAATTTTGATTCCTTGGAACCTCTTTGATGTGGCCGGTTTGGAGAACACAAAGAAGAGAGAAGAAAAGTTTTTGCTACTACTTGAATTATTAGATGAATGAGGTTTTTAAATGAGATGAAGACTTTATGTATTGTGTATGGATCTAGACATGAAAAATCTACCCCAATTTGATTACCAATCCCCCTTGGCCGGATTTTGAGGGATATGGTTCCCAATATATATATATTTTTTTTTTCTAAAATGTATAAGTAATTGTACTTGTATAATATTTTGTATAGAAAGTGTAAATAATTTGTAGAAACTTGCAACTTGTAGGATAAATGGAAATTTTGGTACAAGTGAGTTTTTAATAAGTCAAAATAGAATGTATTGAGATAATAAAAATTGTAAAAATACATTCCTTGTGAAATTTGGGTGATAAAATAATTATCGTATAATTTTTAAGAAACACAACGTAATAATTAAATTTTAACGATTAATATACCAAATAAATTTGAAACACTAGGAAAACTAAAAATATAGTTTTATGAACTAAATGTAAGTTTAAAAATACCTCGGGATCATTTTTGAAAGTAATGGATTAAATATTAAAAATAATAACTCACGCGATAAAGATTATTAAATATAAAAATTACGCGTTAAATGTGAAATGAAATATCATGAATGAACCAATGTGATGCAAATGATGTCAATGAAATGTAGACTAATCTTAGTCCATATGAAATGTACGTGATGTCATGATCATGAATTCGCCGCTAAACCTCCAAGGTTACGCGAATTTGAAACAAGTAAACCAAGTTTACTATGAACGTTGAAATAATGAGATGTGAACTGTGTTGAGAAATGACCTGAAAGTACGGGTTGTCACATTCGCCCATCCAAAAGGAATTCAGTCCCTGAATTCAATCGTTGTTAGGTCTAACGGGTTTAGGGTTTGATGTAGCAAACTTTCCCATTCCCGAGCAAAACCCTCAAAAGACTTTTTGGGTAACCGATTTTTACTTAATCCCACAACTCATCAAACAAGAACTGTCATACGATTAGGCTAAATCGGTTTAGGTAACAACTTGTTTCTAGCTCGATCTTTGCAACTCATCAAACAAGAACTGTCACGCGGATCAAACTGGAAACAAGTGGTTTGAAGAAAATCTTTTGAAAATTTGGCTCGATTACGGAATTGCTTACACATATAAGCCTACTACTCCCTTCATTGCATGATTCTTCCTGAATTAGACATAGGTGATCAGGCTATGTATAATTTAGGAGTAACTATGCAATGCTTGGACTAATCGACTCATATGTTGTTTGGTGTTGAGTCAACTGATGTTAAAATTGTGATGAACACCGAGGAGAGAAGACATGGAGAAGTGTCGCTAAAATGATAGTTAAGTAAAAAGAATTAAAATCCTCGTAAATGATAACAAATCGGGAAGAGAATAAAGTACGATAGATAAGAATATTTTACAATGAGTGGTTTAGCAAAAGTAGTACATCTTAGGTTATAAAGATTCGGGTACGATGGAAAACATAAACTTAGTACAACATAGTACATAAGGAGAAATAAGACTGTTAGTTTCCGAACTTCTTCAGTCTTCCGCGTCGTTGATACCTTGACGAGCTCCTTCTAACATATATACATTCCCATGAGCACCTTCGACTTGTTGACCTTGGTTTTGAGGACATTGGTTCCGATAGTGTCCTTGTTCCCCACATCCGAAGCACGTAACTATGGTCTTGCCCTTACAGTCCTTAGCAAGGTGTCCTACTTTGTGACAGCTAAAACATATACCACATGGACTATTATGATGTAGCGTGCATTGGTGGCATCGCGGTAAGTTTCCTGCATAAGCTCTTCCCCTTGTTGGTGCCGCAACATAGACCCTGGCGACTTCTTGTCTTCTATTCTGCTGTTGATGATGGTTAGTGTTACGGTTTTGGTTGTTGTTGTTATAATCTCCTTGGTCGTCTTCCCATTTTCTTTTGTTGTGGTTGATTTGGTTATCGTCGTTGTTGTTGTTGTTGTTTCGGTTATTGTTGTAGTTGGTGCGGTTGTTGGTATTGTTGTTGTTTTGGTTGGTGTTGGTGTACTTGCCCCTCTTCACCACTTGTGCCATCAACTTCTGAGTCACTCGAATAGCTTCCTCCATTGTTTGTGGATCAAACGAAGTCACATCTCCTTGAATTACTTCGAAGTCCCCGATGAAAGCCTCTAGCAACTTCTCATTATCAGAAACCATGGACGGGCATAACACAGCCAATTCCTGAAATCTCCGAATGTAAGTGTCAATATCGTACTCAATGGTTACTAATTCATAGAACTCCGTCTCCAACTTTTTGATTTCCGTACGTGGACAAAACTTCTTAGTCACCAAATCCTTAAATTGCTCCCAAGTAAGCTTGAAAGCATTCTCCATTCCAATCGGTTGAGCATAAGAATTCCACCACGATAATGCTCCATCGAGTAATGTGCTCGTAGCAAATTTAACCTTACTATCATCCGGACAGTTGCAAAGCAAAAACACTGACTCCAATTTTTCGAACCATCGAACCATTGCTGTAGCTCCCTCGGTACCTCTAAATTTCGTGGGCTCACCACTTTTGAAGTCCTTGTACGAACATTTCTTAACTCCGGATCCTCCGGCATTTCCAGTAGTAGTAGCAAGCCTTGCGGCTACAGCAGCAGTCGCGGCCTCGGCAGCAGCAGCAGCCACCGCTTCCCTTTCAGTTCTTAAAGCATTAGCAATGCTATCATTTACCAACTTTTGAATTGCTGCTTGGGTCATTTCAACTGTAGCTTTCTTCGGCGCCATAATTCTTCAAAATAAGAGGAAAGGGTGAGACGTAGCAAAATCCGATGTTAATAATAAACGCTCCAAAGAAATGTGATGAGAAATGGTAAGTTTGAGGTTATTTTTCAAAATAATCGACGGGTTCCGAAAAGATGGGTTATGAGGTGTTGTAAGTGCTTCAATGTATGATGGTTTAGAGACTTAATGTGTGAATAAAGTGTAACTCGACATGTTAGTGGTGAAACGAAGGAGTGAGAGCGACTTCGTCCTATTTAAACGTTTATCTCGGCATTCGTCGTTATCGATGATGAATCAGCTGATATAAAAATTGTGATAGGGAATGACAAGGAATTCTCCATGTTAGAGTATGGGGAAAAGATAATGGGATGGGCATTTAAGGGCATCCATGTGACAATCGATGTGAAATGAAAGTGAATAACTCGAAAAATGTACATAATGACCGCATGTGAAGTGAACATGTACTTGTGATGAAATGATGAGATGCTATGATAATGTAGTTATAGTCTAGGGTCAATGATGCAACCTAGTTCTCTATAACTGAAGCTCTGATGCCAATCTGTCACACCCCCAAATTACCTGTTTTGCAGCGGAATGGAATTCCTGGGGATTGACTGTCATAGCATCACAATCACGGTTATATTGAACGACCTAAAGTGTCGTTTGGAAAATACATCGTTTGATTTAATAAAATAATCAGAGTTTACAAAGTAGGTCCCAAATGAAAATCAACTTGTGCGGAAATAAGTTTGTACAATTCAAACGATGTTTTAAAGTACGTAAAACCAAAGTGAGACGCGTCGTCATCGCGACTCCATGATGTGTCCAAATGCATGCCATGAAGTGAATGCCTTAGATACCCGAGATAAAACATGCTAAAAGTGTCAACACAAAGGTTGAGTGAGTTCATAGAGTTTGAGTTAAAATGTAAAGCCTTTAGAAATCGTTTATGCCACAAAGGCATTGCAAATCGTTGAAATGTAAAGACTTTCAAAATCGCTTATGTAGCAAAGGCATCGTAAATCCACTCAGTTCCAAGTCCCGCCCATACAAAACTTGCAACCTGTGTGTTCACAACCCACTGCCAGAATGTGTGTAATTTATGTTCCAAACATATGATGTCAAATGAATTCACAAAAATAGTGCATGACTCAATGTATCGAAATCGTTTATGCAGCAAAGGCATTGTAAATCCACTCAGTTCCAAGTCCCGCCCATACAAAACTTGCAACCTGTGTGTTCACAACCCATTGCCGAAATGTATAGTGTTTATGTTCCAAACATATGATGTCAAATGAATTCACAATAGTACCTAACTTGACGTAGAACAATAGCACTTAATCAATAGGACCATAGCACATAATCAATAGCACCTAACTCAATGTATCAGTAGTCAACTGATTTAGAACGTTATACGACGTAGTACCGTAGCACGAAAACAAGAACAATTTATATAGTATAACCTTTGATTTAGAAACAATGGTACTCATGATAAATTTAAAGTACTTATGAACGCAAATGAAAACAGATTGAGCATGTATCTCCCCCAAAACAGTTATGAAAACAAGTAAAAGTAGGGGCTACGAACTCACTTGGTAAACTGACGAGATGACAAGAGTGAGTACACCGAGGTATAATGAGATGCGTTATCCGCGACCTATGACGAATGATATGATATGTCATGAGTTGCAATGTAATGTTATGCATGCACTTCGTATGTTATTTATACCATTTGCGAGTTTCTAAAAATATTACTCGTCGTCGAAAAATACTCTTTTGACGTCTTGACCCTTCAAAATGACTTTACATGTTTTTACGTCAAAATGTCATCCTATAATGGTTTTATAATGATTTTTGGTGAAATTACCATTTTTCGTCGCAAAACAATGTCGTCGGAATTTTCATGAAATCAACAAAAACGGCTCCGGAAAAATAGTCGTAAAATGATGTACGTCGATCGTTAGAGAGCGAACTCGACGGTTTTGGAAAGTTTGTATCGATATCTAAAAGTTTCAGTTCAGGAGTTTTCGTCCAAAAGGTCTCGATCATAAAGATATTAGGGGTTAAAGTTGGTGATTTTTGGCCAATTGTGTGCAGAAAATTAGTTACGGCAAGTTTATGAAAAAGTGCATATCTTTGTCGTTTCAAATCCGTTTTCTACGTTTAATATGTCCTTAGCTTCGTATTGAAGTAAACTAATATATTTTTGAGAAGTCGAAATAATTTGTGTAGCTTAAGGCTCATTTTGACCGAACAAGTAAAACAGCAAAGCTGAATTTTCTGAAAATACTACTTTTCGTCGTCAAACTTGAAAAATCCATAACTTCTTCGTTATAAGTCCGTTTTATCCGTTCAAGCGGCCACGGATTCGTTTTAAAGTATATTTTCTAAATATCAAGGCCAAAAAGTCGTACCAACAGTAGGTTTTTCCAGAAATTCGAATTAAAGACAGAACATAAAATATAGTTATCGAAAATAGTTTTTCTCGGACAAAACCTATTCTAATCCCTTCAAATCAACTCCAAAGCTAATCTAATCCTACCATACACCTTCTTAGGGTGTCATGGGTTCCTAATCACCATCAAGACCAAAGAATACCATGGGAGTAATTATAGGATGACCAATAAATATATATAACTCAAAAATCATGAAATAAATGGTATAAATCACATAACATGCATATAAGCTCCAAAAATGAAAAGAAACATATGAAAATGACAAGGAAACTTGAAAATGATAAGAACATGCTTACTAGTGAAAATGAAGAGGTGATAAGAACCAAGGTTAAACCTAAATACTCTTGGTTTTTATTTCAAAACCTTATAAAGAGTAATAACTAGATTGTTAATAACACTTGTGCTTGATGAAAATTTTGATCCCTTGGAACCTCTTTGATGTGGCCGGTTTGGAGAACACAAAGAAGAGAGAAGAAAAGTTTTTGCTACTACTTGAATTATTAGATGAATGAGGTTTTTAAATGAGATGAAGACTTTATGTATTGTGTATGGATCTAGACATGAAAAATCTACCCCAATTTGATTACCAATCCCCCTTGGCCGGATTTTGAGGGATATGGTTCCCAATATATATATTTTTTTTTCTAAAATGTATAAGTAATTGTACTTGTATAATATTTTGTATAGAAAGTGTAAATAATTTGTAGAAACTTGCAACTTGTAGGATAAATGGAAATTTTGGTACAAGTGAGTTTTTAATAAGTCAAAATAGAATGTATTGAGATAATAAAAATTGTAAAAATACATTCCTTGTGAAATTTGGGTGATAAAATAATTATCGTATAATTTTTTAAGAAACACAACGTAATAATTAAATTTTAACGATTAATATACCAAATAAATTTGAAACACTAGGAAAACTAAAAGTATAGTTTTTATGAACTAAATGTAAGTTTAAAAATACCTCGGGATCATTTTTGAAAGTAATGGATTAAATATTAAAAATAATAACTCACGCGATAAAGATTATTAAATATAAAAATTACGCGTTAAATGTGAAATGAAATATCATGAATGAACCAATGTGATGCAAATGATGTCAATGAAATGTAGACTAATCTTAGTCCATATGAAATGTACGTGATGTCATGATCATGAATTCGCCGCTAAACCTCCAAGGTTACGCGAATTTGAAACAAGTAAACCAAGTTTACTATGAACGTTGAAATAATGAGATGTGAACTGTGTTGAGAAATGACCTGAAAGTACGGGTTGTCACAGTAACTATATTAGGTCAAATGAGGTTCCACGCAGCTGATAATTATGCCGTAACTCGTGCATAAACTACGGCGTAACCAAGAATTATTGAAGATACGGCGTAACCCCTTTGTTAGTGCAAATATTACGATATTTAATCTATATATTCTCATTTGTTTTGTTGATGACAAACATGTAACTTGTAATACATAACGTAAAATGTATAAGTTACTTGTAATTATATCTTGTCTCAACATACTCTCAACACCTCTCGATGACTCAAGTCCTTGTATGCTACAACAAAGGTTCGTACTTGTTTGTTATGTTGCATTATGATCAAACCCCTAACAAATCATTAAACATGTTTAGTTAAATAGTTTATAAAACACTTAAGTAAACGTAAGTAAATGTGTTGGGTAAAACCCATGACCCATGACCCAAGACCCATACCCAATGTCTAGATACATTGTACCTTGGTGGGAACTCAAATCCTTGACCCATGGCCCATAGTTTTTACCCATAAACCATGGGTAAACAGGAGCGTGCACGGATCCCTCAAGTATCCCACGGATCCCTTGGAATTACAAAGGCCGGATCCCTCCAGAAGGGATCCTTGGGGCAGAACATGGTTTTGGTCTTTTTGCCTATAAATAGCAAGCCACTTCTTACCATTTCTTCACACCTTCACACATAGTTTCTCCCCACCAAATCTAGGATATTTAGATCATTAGGAAACATGTAAACCACCCTCATCTCATATGATCATAATGCTTCTAACTCTCATTTGTTGTAAGCATACTCTCGAAGTGATCCTCCAAAGCAAGCTTAGAGATCTTGCATTCTTACCTACTGAAGTGATCACCCATCACAAGATACAAGCACATGAAGATCTTATACAAAAAGCTTGGGAAACTTGTCATCTTCATTCATAGAAGAATAACTACATCATGCTTTGGGTTCTTGATGTTTAGTCTAGGAGTTCATATCCATTAGACACATTGTCTTGGATATTGTCTAGTATCATATTCTTGTATCTATGACTAGACTAGATGGTTTATGTGTTTGTGCCATAAAACACAAGGTTTGTTATGTTGGGCCACAAAACATAACGGGTGTCATAGATGTGTCAAAAGCATTAGTGAAGAGTGCTGAAGATCCATGTTGAAGGCATTAGTGAAAGGTGCTGAAGGATCGTGTAAATGGCATTAGTGAAGAATTCCTAGGTCGTAGAATCGATGAGGTGCATCGTTATACATATAGTATTTGTCTAGATCCAAGGATGGTGATATCCTTGATGGTGTTGTAACAAGGAGTGGATCTCCTTGAGATTAGGTGTTGTGTTGTGATAGGTAGTAGTTCCTCCATAGTAATGGAACTAGGTGCTTAGCCTAATACCTAATAAAGGGTAGGCGACGTTGTCTAGGTGTGGTTCACCTTGGAGTGAAAGAACCCGGTGGTTAGCCTAGCACCGTATAAAGGGTAGGCGACGTTGTGATAGGTGTGGTTCGCCTTGGTGTGAAAGAACTCGGTATTTAGCTTTGTACCGAAAAAAGGTGTAAGCGACGTTGTGAAGGCTTCTCCGCCATAAGGAGTTATGTTGTGTAGTGATTACGAACTCGAGTAGGTGACTCGGGGAGTGGAGTAGGGCAAGGAAGGTGTCCTTGTAGCCGAACCACTATAAATCCTCGTGTTTGTTTGTCTATCCTTTTACTTATCGCTTTACTTTTATTCTTGCATTACTTTGTTTATTTTCAATGTGGTTGATGTCTATGTTTGTGATGCATACTTGGTCTTTCATATAGTCACAAACTATATTCAACACTTTACGTATTATGACACGCTTGATCAAGAAAAAGCAACCGGGCTAATAATGGTGAAACTTGATTTATAATGAACCATTAATCTTGCAGAATCTTATGTGATGTCAAGGGGTTGGCCTTACTTGCCGTAATGCATTAAATGCATCATCGCGTCGAGATTAGCAAATGCAATGGTTTATACTATATTTGATACAAAAGTTTTAAGTTTGAAACGAAAACGTATTCACCCCCCCCCCTCTACGTTTTCACAATTGGTATCAGAGCGGCTTGGCTCTAGTTTTTAAAACAAATGGTTTTCAAAACGAGTAAGGTCCTCGTATCAAATTTTTGGTGAAGTCAAGCATAATATGAAAAGTGTTTTGTTATTTTTTTTCTTTGAAGTTTTGTTGTTAGATATCTTGTTAATCAAGCTTGAATAAAGGTAAAAATGGTTAATATAACTTCACTAAAAAGTCTACAAAGGTTAAACCTTTTCGTCGGGTCAAAACGTGCATTTGTGTAATTATGTGTCAGATCCGCGGATCTCTCAGGTTACACTGTACGGATCCCTCAAGGAAGGGATCCGTGGGACAGAAGACAGTTTTTGTCTGAATTTCAAAAATTCATAACTTTTTAACCGTAAGGAGTTAGAAGTCGTACCACCTATCGTTTTAAAGGTATTTGAGTCTACTTTCATTTAAAAATGATTTCATAAACTGATTCAAAACAAAAATTTACAGAATCATTGATTTATAATAGAAAGTCATTTTTTGGTCATAACTTTTGCACAACTTTTGATCTAATTGGAGACGGATGTTTTCATCTTTGAATAACAATGTGTCCTCTTTTGAAATTAAGGTTTTGATCATATTTATATACATAAAAGAAACTAATCAAGCTTGGTATACATGTTTATATTTAACACAAAGCGATGAAAAGAACTTTCGTATGCTATGCTAAATGATAAATTGTCTTCCTTGCATTACTTGATTGTTTGCTTATCTCAAATAGCTTTTGTGCTTGTTTGATTGAATAACATATGTGGTTTCCTTACCTTGCTATTCATTCTCTTATTTGTCGATTTAGTAATAGTCTACTAATCAATGTGCTATTTAAAGGAGTGTTTGGGATAACATCTAGTTGTGTCGAAAATGTTAGTTTTATAAGTTGAAAAATGTTTAAAACATATAACACACTAAATGGTCTTTTGATTGAGTTTTTCATGTGTGCAACATAAATGTTTTATGTTCTTATATGATTTATTGATTTCATATTTTCTTGTATCATTTTCTAAAAACAACAAGAATGTACATCGGATCATAACCTACACTTGTGTTGATGATGTACTCTCCCGTTTTCCTTTTCATGATCGCTCTCCGAGCTTCATAGTACGATTGACAACTTGATTATTTCATCCGATATACTCAAGTAAATTATTTTGCAACGCAAATATAATTGTTCATATCCGAAAGTCCAAACTCAAGCTTTCCAACAACATATGTTGAACTAGCTCATCCAACTATCTTTTTGTTCACCATATGGACAACTTTTAATTTTTTTTTGACACCTTCGTCACCTTAGTTGTTTCAAGTATAATATTAATAAAACGAAGCAAAGTATCATCATTGTTACTCTTCGATAGGCCATTGTAGGAATATAAATTTTCCTAACTTGAGAATGAATATTGGAGAACTTATTGCACTAGAAACTCAATTTGACCTAACGGTTGAATTGCTTCCTTGATAGAAGTTGGGTATGTGGAATCGCCCGTAAAAATGGTCGTGTTTAGCCATAATTGAGCACCGCTAGTAATAGTCTCATATTCATTCTCTCACTTGAGAAATTTATACTCCTATGTTTTCCTAAAGTAAGTTTACAATGGAAATACTTTGCATTGTCTTACGATTACTAATCAAACAAGTTGTAAAAAATTAATTTTTCTTTTAGCTAATTACAACCACTTGCCTCATCAAGCGATTATCTCGCTTTGATCGAGAAGAGCTACATGACTTCATGGACGAAGCTCATTGTATGCTAACCACCATCCGTAATGACTATATTGTCCTAAACTAGCACCTCACAACTCTTTTGTCTTGAACACCATCATGTGCTCTTTTCTTTCTAGATACATACCTTTCATGTCATTGTTAGTGTAAATGATTTACTAATCTAGACCGTAAATCTGTTTTGGGCTTCTTGAATAGTCCTTGTTAAGTTTGCTAAACCTTTGTGTTATTTGTGAGCTCGATCTCTTTTGATTGCCTATATGTGATCTCTACATGCTCTCCTTGATTTGATTAACGTGTATACATGTATACTTGCTGTAGAAATCATTAGTTTCATAATTCGAAACATAGAGCAAAATTCTGCAACTATTCTGTTAAGAAAATCTTACGCCAGATCCTTTAGATGTAACTAGACGGATCCCTCAATTGAAGGATCCGTGGTATCCGGGTGGACAGAAGTTCCTTTTTAGCCTCCTTGCATCAATCCAACATTCTAGACCTTATTGGACTAGTTAAACATGCTACATTAGGGTCACTTAAACTTTCCTTAGGCTCAGTTGATCTCACATTCACTCATGGATGATTTAGGATCACATTCAAAGTATTTTTGATTTATAATTACTTCAAAACTCACCATCTTTCCGCTCCAATGTTTACACATTTTTCCTTGCATCTCAAAACACTTAGTTTGATATTTCTTTCAATTTTAGCAAATTGATTTTAGTCATCCTTACCTCAAAATAGGCAAAAAACTAGGCTTTAATTTCTTATGATTTTTAAGAAATTCTCCAAATCTCTCTGAAGTCATCATCTGATCTCTAGGATCATTTAACACCACTTGACACTCTCAAATTTCTTAGTGTCATCTTTGATCATCCACTGGTGCTCATAAAGCCCCATTTTTCATAAAAGCCAATCATAAGCTACCATCAATCATTCTCTCTTGATCATTCAAGTCCATATTCATATAAGACACTTAATAGACTGAGTAACTTAGGATACGTAGGTGCTAGACCTTGCTAGAACCCAATCACCTCTTTTTCACCTCATCTGTTAGCCGGAACCCTAGACTTAAGCTAGCCGGATCCCTCTAGTGAGGGAACCGGAGGAACCGTGGAACAGTAGGAACTTTATCTCTTTAGATAATCATTTCAAATTTCCTTTTTCCCACACAAGCTCTTGCTCAACACTTAGGATTATCTGTTTCCTATATGTTTATAAATGAGTTGCATTTATATGAGTCTTTATGTGTTCTTCCTTTTTGTTTCATGATTTTATGTGAACAATTTATCCATTGGTATAAATTTTTTCCTTTTGTACTAACTCTTTTGGATTCTTGTAGGATGACAATGGTCGATTTCACTATCAAGTCAAGTTGTGCTCATTCGCACATTTCCTTTATATATTCCTAATCTTGCATCATCCTAACCATCTTACTCCACTTTTATCACCACTCACAAAGTCATCATGTCTACCACCTCTATTGAGTCATCAACCAAGTCAAAGATTCACCTTGATACCTTTCATCACCTCTACCACAACTTCCATACCTCTAAGTCTTAATGATGATTTCTATCACTATCACCGTGTCCAAGGTCTAGTTCATGAACTATGTGATGAAGTATGTCTCATGTTCTACCACATCCTACTTGTGTCAACCACAACCTTAAACCACAAGCTACTTGTGTCAACCACATCCTACAAGTGTCTCACTACCACTACAATTCATGGTCGCTCAACCATCCTTCACAAACATCTATGTTGTCAAAAGCCAAGTGAATTTCGTAATAAAATGTGTCTCATCCCTAAGCACATTTTTTTAAACTTGAATAAACCTTACAACCTCTAAACCAACCATAATAATGCAAGTAGTAGGATCATTTTTTTAAACACTAATCCTTTCTTTGTAGGTTCATATATATACACTTTGATGTATATGGGATTCTCGTCTATTTATGGACGAAATTTTACACTAATTTTTTTGTAGGTTCTTTTTTGACGCCCTCAAGCTAGGGGGAGCTTCTGTCGAGCATTTATAAAGTGCATCACATGACTCACTCGTCCAAGGACGAATATAATTTTGCACTAACTTTTTGTTTTGTAGATTTTCAAAACACACTAGGAGTACTTGACGCTCTTAATAAAGGGGAGTTTTTCGTCAAAGCTAAAACATTGCAAATTTTGCAATAATTCAGTCTTAGCCTTCCTATAATACTTGACGCCTTTAACAAGGGGGAGCAACCGTCAAGGGGGAGCATGCACACATTCATTCTTCAAAATTCCTTTATGTTTCAACAAAAGGGAGATTTCTTTCTCATCATATATTTTTCCTTTTTCTTTTCTTCTTAACACTAACCTTGATGTAGGTTAAGCTTCAAAATTTTTATCCATTGAGCTGTTGGCAATAATGGTTATAATTCAAAGGATCTTTCTATTTTTTTTGTGTGATTCTCTAGGTTCCTCTTAAAGGTGAGATCACCACCTTTTGAAGACGTGCAAGCTCAAAGTCATGAGTTTCTAAGCTTCGTCATTAGTGTTTCGTGTTGAAGGTATTGGCGTGGTGTGCCAATTGGAGCAATAAGGTGTTTTTATTTTAACTTTACTAGGGATGATGCAAACTCGCCATTCTTGGGAGAAAGGACACACCCTTTTTGTTTCGACAAAAGGGGGAGAAGAGTGTAAACGGAGAAGGTAATGTATGGAAGTACGGACACAAGTAACTTTGACATTTTACCTATCTATTACGTTTACATATATTTTGTCATCATCAAAAAGGGGGAGATTGTTAGTGAAAATATTACGATATTTAATCTATACATTCTGATTTGTTTTGTTGATGACAAACATGTAACTTGTAATACATAACGTAAAATTTATAAGTTACTTGTAATTATATCTTGTCTCAACATACTCTCAACACCTCTCGACGACTCAAGTCCTTGTATGCTACAACAAAGGTTCGTATATGTTTGTTATGTTGCATTATGATCAAACCCCTAACAAATCATTAAACATGTTTAGTTTAATAGTTTATAAAACACTTAAGTAAACATAAGTAAATGTGTTGGGTAAAACCCATGACCCATGACCCAAGACCCATACCCAATGTCTAGATACATTGTACCTTGGTGGGAACTCAAATCCTTGACCCATGGCCCATAGTTTTTACCCATAAACCATGGGTAAACAGGAGCGTGCACGGATCCCTCAAGTATCCCACGGATCCCTTGGAATTACAAAGGCCGGATCCCTCCAGAAGGGATCCTTGGGGCAGAACATGGTTTTGGTCTTTTTGCATATAAATAGCAAGCCACTTCTTACCATTTCTTCACACCTTCACAAATAGTTTCTCTCCACCAAATCTAGGATATTTAGATCATTAGGAAACATGTAAACCGCCCTCATCTCATATGATCATAATGCTTCTAACTCTCATTTGTTGTAAGCATACTCCCGAAGTGATCCTCCAAAGCAAGCTTAGAGATCTTGCTTCCTTACCTACTGAAGTGATCACCCATCACAAGATACAAGCACATGAAGATATTATACAACAAGCTTGGGAAACTTGTCATCTTCATTCATAGAAGACTAACTACATCATGCTTTGGGTTCTTGATGTTTAGTCTAGGAGTTCATATCCATTAGACACATTGTCTTGGATATTGTCTAGTATCATATTCTTGTATCTGTGACTAGACTAGATGGTTTATGTGTTTGTGCCATAAAATACAAGGTTTGTTATGTTGGGCCACAAAACATAACGGGTGTCATAGATGTGTCAAAGGCATTAGTGAAGAGTGCCGAAGATCCGTGTTGAAGGCATTAGTGAAAGGTGCTGAAGGATCGTATAAATGGCATTAGTGAAGAATGCCTAGGTCGTATAATCGATGAGGTGCATCGTTATACATATAGTATTTGTCTAGATCCAAGGATGGTGATATCCTTGATGGTGTTGTAACAAGGAGTGGATCTCTTTGAGATTAGGTGTTGTGTTGTGATGGGTAGTAGTTCCTCCATAGTAATGGAACTAGGTGCTTAGCCTAGTACCTAATAAAGGGTAGGCGACGTTGTGTAGGTGTGGTTCACCTTGGAGTGAAAGAACCCGGTGGTTAGCCTAGCACCGTATAAAGGGTAGGCGACGTTGTGATAGGTGTGGTTCGCCTTGGTGTGAAAGAACTCGGTATTTAGCTTTGTACCGGAAAAAGGTGTAAGCGACGTTGTGAAGGCTTCTCCGCCATAAGGAGTTGGTGTAGTGATTACGAACTCTCGAGTAGGTGACTCGGGGAGTAGAGTAGGGCAAGGAAGGTGTCCTTGTAGCCGAACCACTATAAATCCTCGTGTTTGTTTGTCTATCCTTTTACTTATTGCTTTACTTTTATTCTTGCATTACTTTGTTTATTTTCAATGTGGTTGATGTCTATGTTTGTGATGCATACTTGGTCTTTCATATAGTCACAAACTATATTCAACACTTTACGTATTATGACACGCTTGATCAAGAAAAAGCAACCGGACTAATAATGGTGAAACTTGATTTATAATGAACCATTAATCTTGCAGAATCTTATGTGATGTCAAGGGGTTGGCCTTACATGTCGTAATGCGTTAAATGCATCCTCGCGTCGAGATTAGCAAATGCAATGGTTTATACTATATTTGATACAAAAGTTTTAAGTTTGAAACGGAAACGTATTCACCCCCTCTATGTTTTCACACCCTTCTAAGGTTATGCCGTAACCAGCAGATCTAGTGCAATTTACGAAGAATTAGATGATTACGGCGTAACTATTTTATTAGTTACGCCGTAACCAAGATCTGGCCTATATATACCCCACGATTTCCGGCATTTCAAAGCATCCCATTTCACACACGACAACCAAAGAACGTGGGAAGAAGCCAAAGGCAGGTCTAGAGGAGCATACGGAGCTATCTCCAAAGGAAAAATCACTCCCCTACGATAAGCATTAGCATTTTATCTTTTCTTTACTTTCAATTCATGTATTTCGTAACATTAAACATTGAGTTGATTTGTATGGTTAATAAGAGCGGCTAAGAACCTCTTGGTGCTGGTCTAGTTATGATTCCTTAATTGTTTTGTTTGCGTTTACATTACTTCCGTATAATTATTTCTAAGTGTATGCATGCATAGTTTATTGGTAGCTACCCTTGTTTCGGTAGTTTTGAATGGCGGTAGAGGATAGTTTCTTAGGAGATATGACCAACTGACCCTAAGTGAGTAGACTGAGACGGGAAGGGTAAGATATGACCAACTAACGACCCTTTCTACTTGTGCGATTTAACCAATTGATCACCTACCGTTTGGATGAACTTATGAATTAGGGGGTGAGTGTCTAAGATACTAGTGCCCGGGCACTCACTATTATAAGTCTAGCATGTAGCGGAACTTAATGACTCGGCTTAGGGGACCAGGAACAACTGGACTTATGAGGGGACACCTGACTTCTCTAGTGGTGGCATCTTTGCTGATTGGTTAGGGCGAGCTGACCAAATGCTGTCCTCTCGACTTTGACCCCACCTGAAGTAATTGGAAGTAATTAGACGTAGACATTACTAGCTAGGATGAATAACTAGGTTAGCACCACTCTCCTCTATTGATCACATCCTTTTCCTTTATTTGCTTTAGTAGTTAATTAATTAAATCATATTAAAATCTGTGACACCTAGACTTAGTATTAATCCACACATAGCTCTTGGGACGACCTCGGTTTTACCGAATACTACACTACACACGACCGGGTACACTGCTCATTAGTGCATTAGGGTAGACCATAGGTATAACGAGACATTATAAATATTAAAACCTGGTCAGTAAAACCTGCATCAAATTTTTGGCGCCGCTGCCTAGGAGTTATATTAGGATTGCTATTAAGTCTTTCATTTTTGTTTTCTTTTAAATTTTTTCAAATTCTCACGCTCACTTTTCAAGTTTTCAGGTTCCATGGAAGTTGTTAACATTGATGACCTCACTCTTGAGGAATATTTGGCGTTGACAAGTGCAGAACAAGGGCCGGGGCTCGTAAGACCGGCAATTGGAGCTGATGTTCGTTTCTAAATTAAAGACCAATTTATGAGGGAGCTTCGTACTAACCCTTTTACAGGAAACTGGGACGAAGATGCTTATGAGCACGTTGAAAATGTCTTATACATCGCAAGCCTTTTCAACATTCCGGGTGTGTCTCATGACGCTGTTATGCTTAGGATGATCCCCATGACTCTTACTAGGGCTGCCAGAAGGTGGATTGAAAGATTGCCCGCCGGGGCAGTTAATACTTGGGCTCTAATAAAGAAGCACTTCATCCAGAGGTATTGCCCTCCGTCGAAGATTTCTAACCAGCTCTTGGAAATCCATAATTTCAAGCAAGAAGACGATGAAACGTTGTATCAAGCCTGGGATAGATACAACGATCTCCTTTACAAATGTCCTACACATGATCTGAACAACCAAAAAAAAGTCAACATCTTCTACAAAGGAATCAACGTGACTACAAGACAGATGCTGGACTATTAAGGACCGATCCCGAACACGACCCCTACTTTAGCAATTGAAGCCATTCAAAAAATGGCTGATCACTCCTAAAAATGGCACGATGGAGGAAGCAAAAGAAACCAAGGCGGAAGTTTTGACGGAATTGCAGCCATCGCTAGCAAAATTGTAAATCTAAGTCGAGATATGCTAAAAATCAGAGAAACCTTTCATGCTATCCAAGTAGGTTGTGAAAGCTGTGGGGGAGGACATATCACCAAGAATTGTCCTCACAACAACGATGATAATATAATCGAAGAAGCTAAATATGGAGAAAATCGACCGTTTTACGGAGATAATCGTAATAATAATGGTTTTCGTGGAGGATCTGCTGGAAACTACAATCGTGGGCCTTATGGAGAAAAAAAGCCCAACCTTGAAGAGACAATAAACAAATTCCTGGAAAGTTAAGCCCAAAGACAAAAGGAGCAAGAAGAATCGCTGAAAAACTTCCAAGATAATACAAACAAAAGCCTTTCTAGCCATGACGTGTCACTAAAGAACTTGGAAACTATGATTGGGAAGCTTGGCGACGAGGTACAAAAGAGAAATGAGGCACAAATGAACAAATCAACTGTATGTAAAGTCGTATTTTCTGAAAATGACAAGTCCTCCGATGAGTCTAATAGAAACAATGATACCGAAGGCAGAAGAGAGTTACGCCGTAACCAAACATCGGAGTTACGGCGTAACCAGGACACAAGCAATGACAAGTCTACCAATGTTGACGACTCTAAAAGGAAAAATCATTGGTGTAAGGCTATTGTAATTGACGATGGAGAGTATTACAACTTATGGGCCTCTTGTGACCCTCGGAAGACCTGCGATGGAGGGGTTGATAAGGAAAGGGTTAATGATGACCGATACATGTGGACTACACTTAACGATGAAGAAAGATTAGCCAAGTTCTCGATTAACGAAGTGGAAGGACCACCTATCAAGCATTACTACAGACCCTTACTAATCACGGAAGATGAGTTTACACAAGCATGGCCGACTTGCAACCCCCTACATGAGTATTGCAACGGAGGGGCAATGTGAAGAACGAAGTTTGGATATGCCCACATGAATCGGGAAGACATGACGTTGATTTTGGGGACCTATCATTCAGAGATTGGTACTCAGTAAGGTTCGGTGACGCGATAATTAATTACGCCATAACTCGTGCATAAACTACGGCGAAACTAAGAATTATTGAAGATACGGCGTAAAACCTTCTAAGGTTACGCCGTAACCAGCAGATCTAGTGCAATTTACGAAGAATTAGATGATTACGGTGTAACTATTTTATTAGTTACGCCATAACCAAGATCTGGCCTATAAATACCCCACGATTTCCAGCATTTCAAAGCATCCCATTTCACACACAACAACCAAAGAACGTGGGGAGAAGCCAAAGGAAGGTCTAGAGGAGCATACAGAGCTATCTCCAAGGGAGAAATCACTCCCTTACGATAAGCATTAGCATTTTATCTTTTCTTTACTTTCAATTCATGTATTTCGTAACATTAAACATTGAATTGATTTGTATGGTTAATAAGAGCGGCTAAGCACCTCTTGGTGCTGGCCTAGTTATGATTCCTTAATTGTTTTGTTTGCGTTTACATTACTTCCGTATAATTATTTCTAAGTGTATGCATGCATAGCTTATTGGTAGATACCCTTGTTTCGGTAGTTTTGAATGGCGGTAGAGGCTAGTTGCTTAGGAGATATGACCAACTGAACCTAAGTGAGTAGACTGAGATGGGAAGGGTAAGATATGACCAACTGACGACCCTTTCTACTTGTGCGATTTGACTAATTGATCACCTACCGTTTGGATGAACTTAAGAATTAGAGGGTGAGTGTCTAAGATGCTAGCGCCCGGGTACTCACTATTATAAGTCTAGCATGTAGCGGAACTTAATGACTCGGCTTAGGGGACCAGGAACAACTGGACTTATGAGGGGAAACCTGACTTCTCCAGTGGTGGCATCTTTGTTGATAGGTTAGGGTGAACTGACCAAATGCTGTCCTCTCGACTTTGACCCCACTTGAAGTAATTGGAAGTAATTAGACATAGACATTACTAGCTAGGATGAATAACTAGGTTAGCACCACTCTCCTCTATTGATCACATCCTTCGCCTTTATTTGCTTTAGTAGTTAATTAATTAAATCATATTAAAATTTGTGACACCTAGACTTAGTATTAATCCACACACATAGCTCTTGGGACAACCTCGGTTTTACCGAATACTACACTACACACGACCGGGTACATTGCCCGTTAGTGCATTAGGGTAGACCATAGGTATAACGAGACATTATAAATATTAAAACCTGGTCAGTAAAACCTGCATCATGTTTTTGGCTCCGCTGCCTGGGAGTTATACTAGGATTGCTATTAAGTCTTTCATTTTTGTTTTGTTTTAAAATTTTTCAAATTCTCACGATCACTTTTCAAGTTTTCAGGTACCATGGAAGTTGTTAATATTGATGACCTCACTCTTGAGGAATATTTGGCGTTGACCAGAGCAGAACAAGGGCCAGGGCTCGTAAGACCATAAATTGGAGCTGATGTCTGTTTTGAAATTAAAGACCAATTTATGAGGGAGCTTCGTGCTAACCATTTTTTAGGAAACAGGGACGAAGATGCGTATGAGCACGTTGAAAATGTCTTATACATCACAAGCCTTTTCAACATTCCGGGTGTGTCTCATGACGCTGTTATGCTTAGGGTGTTCCCCATGACTCTTACTGGGGCTTCCAGAAGATGGATTGAAAGATTGCCCGCCGGGGCAGTTAATACTTGGGCTCTAATAAAGAAGCACTTCATCCTGAGGTATTGCCCTCCGTCGAAGATTTCTAACCAGCTTTTGAAATCCATAATTTCAAGCAAGAAGATGATGAAACGTTGTATCAAGCCTGGGATAGATACAACAATATCCTTTACAAATGTCCTATACATGATCTGAACAACCAACAAAAAGTCAACATCTTCTACAAAGGAATCAACGTGACTACAAGACAGATGCTGGACTATCAAGGACCGATCCCGAACACGACCCCTACTTTAGCAATTGAAGCCATTCAAACAATGGCTGATCACTCCAAAAAATGGCACGATGGAGGAAGCAAAAGAAACCAAGGCGGAAGTTTTGACGGAATTGCAGCCATCGCTAGCAAAATTGTAAATCTACGTCGAGATATGCTAAAAATCAGAGAAACCGTTCATGCTATCCTAGTAGGTTGTGAAAGCTGTGGGGGAGGACATTTCACCAAGAATTGTCCTCACAACAACGATGAGAATATAATCGAAGAAGCTAAATATGGAGAAAATCGACCGTTTTACGGAGATAATCGTAATAATAATGGTTTTCATGGAGGATCTGCTGGAAACTACAATCGTGGGCCTTATGGAGAAAAAAAGCCCAACCTTGAAGAGACAATAAACAAATTCCTGGAAAGTTCAGCCCAAAGACAAAAGGAGCAAGAAGAATGGCTGAAAAACTTCCAAGATAATACAAACAAAAGCCTTTCTAGCCATGACGTGTCACTAAAGAACTTGGAAACTATGATTGGGAAGCTTGGCGACGAGGTACAAAAGAGAAATGAGGCACAAATGAACAAATCAACTGTATGTAAATCCGTATTTTCTGAAAATGACAAGTCCTCCGATGAGTCTAATAGAAACAATGATACCGAAGGCAGAAGAGAGTTATGCCGTAACCAAACATCGGAGTTACGACGTAACCAGGACACAAGCAATGTCAAGTCTACCAAAGTTGACGACTCTAAAAGGAAAAATCATTGGTGTAAGGCTATTGCAATTGATGATGGAGAGTATTACAACTTATGGGCCTCTTGTGACCCTCGAAAGACCTGCGATGGAGGGGTTGATAAGGAAAGGGTTAATGATGACCGATACATGTGGACTACACTTAACGATGAAGAAAGATTAGCCAAGTTCTTAATTAACGAAGTGGAAGGACCACCTATCAAGCATTACTGCAGACCCTTACTAATCACGGAAGATGAGTTTACACAAGCATGGCCGACTTGCAACCCCTTTCGTGAGTATTGCAACGGAGGGGGCAATGTGAAGAACGAAGTTTGGATATGCTCACATGAATCGGGAAGACATGACGTTGATTTTGGGGACCTATCATTCAGAGATTGGTACTCAGTAAGGTTCGGTGACGCGATAATTAATTTGGTCTTATTGAGAAATCTAGAGCGCAAATATGAAAAACCTATTCTTCAAGGAAAGACCATTAAGCCTCACAACGATATTTCTTCTAGCAACAACGATGACGAAGGAACTCAAAGTCATTGGTGTGAGCGAATTAAAACCACTGACGGAAATGTTTGGGCTTCCTGCAACCCTTTTGATTATGAATGTGACGGGGGAAGCAACATTGAGAGAGCTGGAGAAGACGAGTTCCTATGGACCTCGACTAATGACTCGGAAATAACAGAATTTCCTTTGCCAGATGATTTAGGATTCGAAAATTGGGTCAAAATCAAATACGTAAAAATAGACGCGCTAACTAAGGAGAAAATCTGGAATGGGTGTATGAGTAAAGATCAACCAAACAACGAAGTACCAAATGTAGTATCGGATACTGACACCGATGATTCATCAAGGAAGAAAAAAGAAGAATGCAAACAAGTGCTACTGGAAAATTTACTCGACGATAAACCTCTTAAAGATACCGATTTCGACGATGATGATTTTGATTACATCGAACTACAAGGTGAAGATTGTTAATACAAATAAGTTGCAAAAATGTTTATTTATATTTTATGATCTTCTAATGTTTTGTCGATAACAAACGTAAAATCATTTTAACGAAACAAAGAAAATACGTAAATAGTTTGAGTTAATAGTTTTCTAACACATTTACGTTTTCACATAAAACACTAAAACAAGCATAAGTGTTTTTATGATTTAGATATATATGTACAACAACTAATGTTTACATATTGGGTTAGCACATACTTATCTAAGTATGCACTAAAATGGGTAAAAACAAGTAAATACTAAAAATGGGTAAAAACATGTTAAATACTAAAATGGGTAAAAACTAGCAAATGGTATTGACTCACAACCCATGGTTTTATATATACCACGTACTTAACCAAGTTCATTGTATCTTGATAGAAAACCATGGATCAACCCATAACCCATGACCCATGACCCATAACCAAAATTACCCATGGGCAAAGAGGAGCGTTCCACGGATCCCTAGCTTTGTGCTAGTCGGATCCCTTGTGGAAGGGATCCGTGGGATCCGGGGAAAAGTAGAGAATTTTCTCTATAAATAGTGAGCCATTTCTTTCCTTTTAGCTCACCACTTCACATATACTCTCTCCAAGTTTTTAGATCTCTCTAACCTCAGATCCAAGAGATCTATGTAGTTTGTCTTTTGTTTTTATGTGATCTTCTAGGTTCCTCTTAAAGGAGAGATCACCACTTCTTGAAGACGTGCAAGCTCAAGTCCATGAGTTGCCATGCTTCGTCATCATCAAGACAACTAAGGTTCACTTGTTGATAGTTCTTCCTTTCTCCATAGATGTTGGGTTGAAGGCATTAGTGAAGAATGCTGAAAGTGTCAAGACGAAAGCATTAGTGAAAGGTGCTTATCGATGGTGTCAAGAGCATTTGTGAATAATGCTATAGGTGTCAAGACGAAGGCATTAGTGAAGGGTGCCAAGCGTTGTGTCAAAGGCATTAGTGAAGGATGCCGATGAATCAAATCAAGTAGCATTTGGGAAGAATGCCTAGGTCGTATAATCGATGAGGTGCATCGTTATACATATAAGTATTTGTTTATTTACAAGGATGGTGATATCCTTGATGGTTTTGTAACAAGGAGTAGATGTCCTTGAGATTAGGTGGTGTGTCGTGAAGGGTAGTAGTTCCTCCATAATGGAACTAGGTGCTTAGCCTAGTACCTAATAAAGGGTAGGCGACGTTGTGATAGGATTAGTTCTCCTAAGGTGTGAAAGAACTTGGTGGTTAGCCTCGCACCGTATAAAGGGTAGGCGACGTTGTGTTAGGTGTGGTTCGCCTTGGTGTGAAAGAACTCGGTATTTAGCTTTGTACCGGAAAAAGGTTAAGCGACGTTGTGAAGGCTTCTCCGCCAAAAGGAGATTGGTGTAGTGCTTACGAACTCTCGAGTAGGTGACTCGGGGAGTGGAGTAGGGCAAGGAAGGTGTCCTTGTAGCCGAACCACTATAAATAACTTGTGTCGTGGTGATGTGCTTCTTACTCTTTATCTTTCATTACACGTTTATATATCTATCTATCAACGTCCAAATAGATTGACATAAGTCGATCTAAATATTTAAAAGGAAGTTTTAAATTGGTAAAACTATTCAACCCCCCCTTCTAGTTTTCCACAATTGGCATCAGAGCGTCGTTACCAAGTTTCTTAAAGTATGTTGTACTTTAAAGACTTGATACGATCCATGTATGTTTGAAAACTACAAAGAAGGATTTTTTTTTTCTTTTAAATCAATTTGTTGGACATTGATAGATGATTCTAACAACTTTTGCTCTTAAGAAATCTTCATGCTAAAATCTCTCCAAAATCTTCATTCAAAGAATAATGAAGTCAACATTCAAGGAAGGATCTAAAAAGTAATCACAACTTTCGTACACCAAGTACAAAGGATTACTTTAAAAACTCATGAAGTATCTTTGGTATTATGCCAAACCAAGAAGCATAAAGGTATGTTTTACTTTTTATTAGATAGGTTACATGAGTTCAATTTATTTTCAAAAGTTTTTTTTTTTTTTTTTTTTTTTTTTTTTTTTTTTTAATATCACTAACATCGTTAGAAGTATCTTTCGTCACCTTTCCGTCTTTTTCATCATCGGGAATAATACTCATTTTTGATTCGTCAAACTAACGCCGTCATCACATATGAACCCTCGATATGTGATTCATCAAAAGCCGTCATCAAAAAACAATCTTCATCTAATACTTCCGAACTATTTTTTTTTGCAAACTAATTTATAAACCTACTACAAAAATAATGCCAAACAACTCCTTTTCTGTCCACTGTAGCCGGATCCCTCTAGTTGTACTAGCCGGATCCCAAACATAAAGGATCCGGGGGAACCGTGGAACAGAACTCAGCTATACGCTTTCAAAAATTCACCACTGATTGTTTTTCCCTCTATTCACACAACACAAAAACGAATACACCACTGATTTCATCCTCATTGGATTCCATTATCTCAAGTATTCCTTCCTAGAACACCATTGTAAGTAATTACATTAACTTGTTCTAATTCTCATCATCCTAATTCTAGGATTTATGGTTTCACAAATCTCTAATCAATTATTTTAATTAAGGTTTTCAAAATTAATCATGAAAAGGGGCTTTTAACATAAGTAAGATCACATTGTGTTCACAACATTGTTAATACAAATCAAAACCATAAACCCATCACAACTAATTTTACCTAATTGGAAAATTTGTGTTTTTAGGACCAACCATGCCTAAAGCTACTAAACAAGATCATCATGACACCGTCCATTACCTTACTCACTACTATCGTAAAAAGGGATTGACCAAAACCGACTGTAAAATATTCAAAAGCCTTGTAAAACGACTTATCCACGAAGGTCGTGTAGTCAATGAATGTTTCCTTGAAGATACTGACATTCGTCAAGTTTTCTCAACAATCAACTTTGATTGTCTCCTTAACATAGATGAACAAATTTTTCCGGTCTTCATTTTTGAATTTTACAAAAGCTTTAGGATCATTAGAAACACCGACAATAGCATCTCAATCGCCTTCATCATCAACAAACAAAATTTTACTTTTCCTCTCAACACCTTTGCTCAAATTCTTCGCATTCCTTGTGAAGGAATTTGCATGTACTCTCAAGATTGGGCAATTAACGCTCAAAACCTTGCACTCGATCCTAAGCCTCTCTATAACACTCCTCTCGACGATCCCGAAACCATTAGAGATACTATCTTCAAAGTTAGGACCGACCAATCTCGTTACGACCGTAACAAAAAGCTTATTCACCGTGATCCCTTTCAAATGGAACTTTTCAAAATGCATCCCATGTTTAGAAAATGGGAAGAAATCCTTAGGGAAAATGTCATTAGCCTAGTTGGAAACAAAGATCATCCAAATGCATGTCTTGTGCAAATGATCTATTGTCTTACCCACCAAAGGCCATTTAATCTTGCCTATTACATGGTAAGGAGAATGGCTGGGGTATTCAAAGCTTCCAACATGGTACTTCCATATGGTATGCTCCTAACACGACTTTGTAAGTTTGTTGGTACATTGCAACCATCTCCTATTAACGATGATCATTACCTTTCCGATCACGTCATGGTACCTCTTACCAAACAACGCTCTAAACGGTTCATGGTTAATGGAGAGAAACCTGAAGCTCTCTCGGACTCCTCGGCCGGAGAAGAAGAAGATGAAGATGAGGAAGACATCGACCCCGTAGCCAACATCAAATTGGAAATCCTTGAATACCACGAACAACTTCCAACCATTCCAAACGAGACCGCGGAATTTAAGCAATTAAGGGGCATGATTCAAAACCTCGCCTACAACCTCACTAAGCCGTCAAAAAGGAAAAGAAAGAATTGACGAAAGAGACAATAGGAATTTGCTTATTTTTCTTTATCTTATGTTTGGATGATTTCGTTTTAGCACTTTCAGTTTCTGATAACTTGGATATTGTCTTTTTATCATGGTTCTATAACTAGTGTTTTGTGATAAACATGCTTGTTTCTATTGTTTATCTTTGGATTTACTAGTGTGCATAAACTGCGTATCATTTCTGTGTAGGTTCTGATGTGCAGATGCCGGATCCCTAGGATTAGCCTAGCCGGATCCCTCCCTTGAGGGAACCGTGGGATCCGTGACATTAGATCAGCAATACAACATTCCTTACATCAAGATAGCTTTCTAGATAACATCACATTAGCTAAGCATATGATTTTAGAACCCAACTAAGTCCACTTCAAGGATGAGAAAGGCTTAGACTCACTAAAAGCTTACTTAAGATCTTAGTCTAATTTTATCAACACATCTAAACTCACCATATTTCTGCTTCAACTACTCACAAACTATTTCTCATCTCTCAAAACACTTAAAGAGGACAAATTAAACATTTTTAGGAAATTGCTTCTAGTCATTTCTATCTCAAAGTAAGACAAAAATTATTTTTCAATTCTTGTGATTTTTAAGAATTTTTCCTAATATCACCTCAAGCTTAAATCTGATTACTAGGATCATTTATTATGACTTGACACCTCCATAACTTTTAGTGTTATCCTTGGACATCCATTGGTAGTCATCTTGTCCCATCCTCCTTCCATAAGAAGCAATCATTTGCTATAACACTTATTACCTTTAATCATTCAAGTACCCTTTCATCTTAAACACTTAGGAGAACTGAAACATTCAAAATGAGATAGGCTTTAGCTCCTAGAAACCTCAGTTCAAACCTGTCATAATGCGCTAGAGCCGGATCCCTAGGATTAGCCTATCCGGATCCCTTCAAGGAGGGAACCGTAGGATCCGGGTGACAGTTTATGTCAAACATTGCTAAAACAATCATTTCAACTCATCTTCCTAACTCAAACACTCCATCTCATATTAAATGAGTTCCTAGATCAGTGAAACTCTGAATCTCAACCTTGTGCATGTTAATCATAACATTTCCAAGAAAATTAGTGGAATAAGTCTTAAATGCAATTGCAAAGTTCTTCCCTTTATAACCCATATTGCTAAGAACACTTTAGTCATCAAACACAAACATAATTATCAGCAATTGCAACCATCTCCCTTAGTCATCTCATCATGAGAAAAGCTCCTAGTGCTAACTCATCCACTCAAGAACCACCCAAGAAACTTGCTAGAATCATACACGACGTTTCCTCAACCGAATCATCTCCGGTTAAATCCACCAATGCAAGGATTTCCCCTACACCAAGGAAACCAATCAAACTAATCCCCAAGAAGAGTGTTCCCACTAGGATTTCATCACCAAACTCTACTATCCCAAACATACCCTCCACAACTCAACCAACACCATTAGTGTCTAGAGCCACCTCACAATTATCTCCACACTCTTACAATGTAGAAGAGTTACCTTCTTGGCCATCTCATCTTTCACCATTACCAACAAATTCACTTGAAAAGATTGAGCAACAAAATCAAAGTGTTGAATTAACACTTGCTCCAAAAGTAAACTCTATCATTCCCCCCAATAGTCCATTTTGGATTATGAGAAGACATTAAAGGCAACCACCCGACCATATGGAAGTTGATGCTTCTTTACCTTCATCCTCAAACATTATAGAGCCATCACTTAATAAGCCTCCACCAATTCCTCCTTCATTTGAAGATACTCAACCCACTTTACTTGAACTTCCTCTACAAGAAATTCAAAACCATGACAAGGATTGCTATCATTGTAAACATGTTGAAAGGTTGATACATGAACTACGTGAAGAGCAACGTTTCATGTTTTATCACCTCCTCGAACGTTTCGAAGAGGTTAACAAGCCTAAACTACAATGAGCATCATAAGTCAAAAGCTCAAACTTAGAACGTTTAGGAAACCTTTCTCATCCTTGATCATCATTAAGTTTTAGTTGAACCTTGAATTTGGGTGACTCATTAGCTTTAGTAGTACTTGTATGGTTAGTTCATTCTCTTAGTTTTAGAGATTTGTTTGGTTATCTCTTGTTTTATTGAATGAACATTTATATGTTTTGATTATTCTGTGCGTTGTGCTCCTTATTGCACACATATATTGTCTCCACACTAGCATTGATTGAAACACTCTCATTAAACTGTCAACAGACAGCCGGATCCCTCCATAATGCCTAGACGGATCCCTTCAAGAGGGAACCGTGGGATCCGTGGATCGAAGCACAAATTTCTACTAACTTGAGTTTTACTTGCGGGGACACTATGCATTATACTCTTGTTTTCTAACCTTTACTTTGTAGATTTTCAAATTAGCATATGAAGATTTTGACTCCATAAAGCTAGGGGGAGCTTTGTGTCAAACGATATTGCAAAAACATTTGCAACATTAAACCATTTTTTGATTATACTTCATGATACCCCTTTGCATCTTTGCAATCTTCAAGGGGGAGCTCGCTTTCGTCACTTAGACGAACCATTTGCAAACTTAATTGCAAACACAATTAGTTTATTTTACGTCATGTCCTTGACGCCCTTTTCAAAAGGATGGACTCGTCAAGGGGGAGTTAAGACGAGTACCATTCTCGTCACTTGCTCTCTTTACATTTTTTTTACATAACTTTTCTTATAAAAATTGTGTTAGTTTCTTTTAACACTTTTTGTTTCGACAAAAAGGGGGAGAAGAAAGTAAAAACTACAAATTCAAACTTCTACGAATTTTAGCTTTTCCTTAAAATAATTTTATGTTTTGTCATCAACAAAAAGGGGTAGATTGTTAATACAAATAAGTCGCAAAAACGTTTATTTATATTTTTCGATCTTCTAATGTTTTGTCGATAGCAAACGCAAAATCATTTTAACGAAACAAATAAAATACGTAAATAGTTTGAGTTAATAGTTTTCTAACACATTTACGTTTTCACATAAAACACTAAAACAAGCATAAGTGTTTTTATGATTTAGATATATATGTACAACAACTAATGTTTACATATTGGGTTAGCACATACTTAACTAAGTATGCACTAAAATGGGTAAAAACAAGTAAATACTAAAAATGGGTAAAACATGTTAAATACTAAAATGGGTAAAAACCAGCAAATGGTATTGACCCACAACCCATGGTTTTATATATACCACTTAACCAAGTTCATTGTATCTAGATAGAAAACCATGGATCAACCCATAACCCATGACCCATGACCCATAACCAAAATACCCATGGGCAAAGAGCGTTCCACGGATCCCTAGCTTTGTGCTAGCCGGATCCCTTGTGGAAGGGATCCGGGGGATCCGGGGAACAAAGAGAGAATTTTCTCTATAAATAGTGAGCCATTTCTTTCTTTTTAGCTCACCACTTCACATATACTCTCTCCAAGTTTTAGATCTCTCTAACCTCAGATCCAAGAGATCTATGTATTTTGTCTTTTGTTTTTGTGTGATCTTCTAGGTTCCTCTTAGAGGAGAGATCACCACTTCTTGAAGACGTGCAAGCTCAAGTCCATGAGTTGCCATGCTTTGTCATCATCAAGACAACTAAGGTTCTCTTGTTGATAGTTCTTCCTTTCTCTATAGATGTTGGGTTGAAGGCATTAGTGAAGAATGCCGAAAGTGTCAAGACGAAAGCATTAGTGGAAGGTGCTTATCGTTCGTGTCAAGAGCATTAGTGAAGAATGCTATAGGTGTCAAGACGAAGGCATTAGTGAAGGGTGCCAAGCGTTGTGTCAAAGGCATTAGTGAAGGGTGCCAAGCGTTGTGTCAAAGGCATTAGTGAAGGATGCCGAAGAATCATATCAAGTAGCATTTGGGAAGAATGCCTAGGTCGTATAATCGATGAGGTGCATCGTTATAAATATAAGTAATTGTTTATTTACAAGGATGGTGATATCCTTGATGGTGTTGTAACAAGGAGTAGATCTCCTTGAGATTAGGTGTTGTGTCGTGAAGGGTAGTAGTTCCTCCATAATGGAACTAGGTGCTTAGCCTAGTACCTAATAAAGGGTAGGCGACGTTGTGATAGGATTAGTTCTCCTAAGGTGTGATAGAACTCGGTGGTTAACCTAGCACCGTATAAAGGGTAGGCGACGTTGTGTTAGGTGTGGTTCGCCTTGGTGTGAAAGAACTCGGTATTTAGCTTTGTACCGGAAAAAGGTTAAGCGACGTTGTGAAGGCTTCTCCGCCATAAGGAGATTGGTGTAGTGCTTACGAACTCTCGAGTAGGTGACTCGGGGAGTGGAGTAGGGCAAGGAAGGTGTCCTTGTAGCCGAACCACTATAAATAACTTGTGTCGTGGTGATGTGCTTCTTACTCTTTATCTTTCATTACACGTTTATATATCTATCTATCAACGTCCAACATAAACAACCAAATAGATTGACATAAGTCGATCTAAATATTTAAAAGGAAGTTTTAAATTGGTAAAACTATTCAATCCCCCCTTCTAGTTTTCCACAAAGATGGATTCATTGATCCCGATGATGAAGCACATAAGAAGAGAAGATGCAAGCTACTTGGCCTTCCGTACAAGAGGCCACCACCGATTATAGCCGAAAAGTATGAGTTCACTCGATACCACTTGGGGCTGGAAGAAAAATTTTGCAAAATTCAGAAGATCGAAACTAAAGAATACCTCCGCACTGCCACAAATGTCGCTTGGGTCAGGCATAACTTGATAAAATACATGGAAGAAGTTGGCCAAGTCCAAAGGCCACCATAAAGCCCCGAGGCTCTGAGTCTAACTTAAAGACTCGTAAATAAAGAAAAATGCTCTTTCGGGAGACAACCCGAATGATCCCTTTCTCTTGTTTTATTTCCAATTATATTGGGTTTTGTGTTTTTAACCATTTTTGCAGGAAACAAAGAGAAATTACTGCTGCAGCATGCTGATCTGACCAGTGTTACGGCGTAACTCATTATCATGGTTACGCCGTAAGAAGCCCCTTGCAGCAGAACTTCCGAAGCATTACCAATTACGGCGTAATCTAATCTCAGTGGTTACGCCGTAGCTACACTTTTGCAGCGTATGCCAGGTTTTGACAAGTTACGGCGTAACTCCTTATAAGAGTTACGACGCAACTATCCTCTGCATTACTTCTTTCATTTTAAACACAATATCCTTGTATTAGTACTTTAAATGAACTTTGTGGGTGTGTTCCCTGTAAACCCTCACGAGACTTCACGCGTCCACTTGGGACACCAAGTGGTTTAAAAGGCTTGTTGCATATGCTAAATGCAACCGTGATTCCTACGAAAGTGGTTAGGTTTGTTTTTCATTTTTCATTTTTTTATTTTTAGAATTATGCTTGTCGGTAGTGTGATTTCAGGGATTGAAGTTTGCTCGTGGATGCTTATACGAAGGCACGACTCTTTTTCGTAGGCCTTCTTTCTTTTTGGAGCAAATTTCAGGGAAGTTCTCGCTCTAATTCTACTTTTCTCTTCACCTTTATTTAACGCTTAGTACAAAAGGGACTTTGTACAATTCAAGTGGGGGGACGGGAGTAGAATTGTCTCTTAAACTTTATTTTGCCCTCGTTTTTCTAGTTTATTTTGAAAAATTATGCCATTTTTTAAATTTTGACATGTTTTTCTTAGCCTAACAAGATTAGACCTTAGTCGAGCACATACAACCCTTGATATTATATGGTGAGATTAGCCTTATCCGTTTCCAATATTTTACCCCAAATCCACCAAATTATGAGTGTGCCGGTAGCTTGTAAACTTTAGAACTTGGCCTTTGCATCATTTCGAGACCATAGACGAGGTATGTTGAGTTAGCTCGATGTATTTGGACTTTTCAGTTTAAGAAGGCAGTATTATAGGATTATCACCCAAATAGCCTACCATTGTGTGTCTATCGATTAGTCACCCTGACTTCTCGACCCCCATGTGAAACCCTTTTGTTGCACTCACCGTTAGTGCAAAATACCCCTAGATACACCCATCTGAGCCATTCCTTTCATTTTGTTAACCCAATATGTTGTTTCGTTACACCTATACACCTTAGCCTACCCTGTAGTCTTTATTTGTAATTGGGAAGTCATCGTTTGCCTAAGTTCAAGGTTGAAATGGAAAGGTTCGGGAATCACGCTTTCGTCGACGACATGTTCTTAAAGATCATTGAAGACCTCCCAAATTCCCATTGTTCATCTCAAGTGGGGGGATGTTATATTTAGTTGTTATGTTTATGATTGAAAAAAAAGTGATTAAAAAAAAAAATAGTTATGTTATTTAGTTTATTGTAAAGTGCGATGTTATAAGCACTATGTTATGAGCTTTATATAGATTTAGTATTGAGGAGGCCACCTCGGTCACATGTGAAGATTATAGTTGGTAATTGCGCCAACAACTGAAGAAAAGTTAGTGTGCCCATCATGACGTCCTCTAATGACACATCTACCTAGTATTTCATGATCCGGTTTCTTAACTTCAAAGCTTGAACTTTGGGCGGACGGTAAGTGGTGATGACTTGGTTATAGATTTAGACTATCTGCTTGATTTTTATTTTACACCATTTATATATCCCATGTCTTATCCTACCCTTTAGTCACGAAGCGTGTCTAGGTGATGCAGCAAGCAATCTTTGGTGTCTTGGCCATGGATTTGGTCATGTATCATTGATTTTGTCCACTTCGCCGTGATAGGTTAGTAATGAAGAGTCACCCTTAACCTTTGTCGTGTCTACCCATATTGCCTTTGAAAATTGTTTAGCCCTTAACTCTAGTGGTGGAGATTTGTGTAACCGCCAAGCTTATGATAGAATACATGCTATGACTGTGCGATTGAGTGATCACCCCGAAATTGACACTTAGAATAGTTGAGAGATTTGAGTGTTTCGTTCCCATTTTGTGAGGTGTTCGGCTTTGTTTTATTCTAGCATAAGGGATTTGTAAACTTATATTTTCCAGGTTATGGGAGATATCTCTTTAGAAATCTATCTAATAAGGTCTACTTGAGGGCAAGTAAAGTTCAAGTGGGGGGATATTTGATAACATCAAATTATCCTAAATATTAAGTGTCAATTTCCCCCGATAATGCTTGTAATTTATATCATTTATATGAATTTACGCTTGTTTTCCATTATATTCCACTTTCAGGTAAATTACGAGCATTGGATCTAAAGAGACGCGGAATTGGAGAATTATTAAAGATTTATCATAGTATGCTCACTTTGAAGAAGTTACGGCGTAACTCATCTCTCACATTACGCCGTAACTAAAGCTTGACTCGAAAGCCACATTATCGAAGATTACGGAGTAACTCTCCCAAAAGGTTACGACGTAACTATATTAGGTCAAATGAGGTTTCGCGCCGATGATAATTACGCCATAACTCGGCATAAACTATGGTAACCAAAATTATTGAAGATACGCAGTAACCCCTTCTAAGGTTACGCCGTAACACAGATCTAGTGCAATTTAGAATTAGATGATTCACTGGCGTAACTATTTTATTAGTTACGCGTAGTATAAGATTCGGCCTATAAATACCCCACGATTTCCAGCATTTCAAAGCATCCCATTTCACACATAACAACCAAAGAACGTGGGAAGAAGCCAAAGGCAGGTCTAGAGGAGCATACGGAGCTATCTCCAAGGGATAAATCACTCCCCTACGATAAGCATTAGCATTTTATGTTTTCTTTACTTTCAGTTCATGTATTTCGTAACATTAAACATTGAATTGATTTGTATGATTAATAAGAGCGGCTAAGAACCTCTTGGTGCTGGCCTAGTTATGATTCCTTAATTGTTTTGTTTGCGTTTAAATTACTTCGGTATAATTATTTCTAAGTGTATGCATGCATAGTTTATTGGTAGCTACCCTTGTTTCGGTAGTTTTGAAAGGCGGTAGAGGCTAGTTGCTTAGGAGATATGACCAACTGACCCTAAGTGAGTAGACTGAGACGGAAGGGTAAGATATGACCAACTGACGACCCTTTCTACTTGTGCGATTTGACCAAGCGATCACTACCGTTTGAATGAGCTTAAGAATTAGGGGTGAGTGTCTAAGATGCTAGCGCCCGGGCACTCACTATTATAAGTCTAGCATGTAGCGGAACTTAATGACTCGACTTAGGGGACCAGGAACAATGCGGACTTATGAGGGACACGACTTCTCCAATGGTGGCATCTTTGTGGGATAGGTTAGCGGCTGACCAAATGCTATCCTCTCTACTTTGACCCCACCTGAAGTAGTTGGAAGTAATTAGACGTAGACGTTACTAGCTAGGATGAATAACTAGGTTAGCACCACTCTCCTCTATTGATCACATCCTTTGCCTTTATTTGCTTTAGTAGTTAATTAATTAAATCATATTAAAAGCTGTGACACCTAGACTTAGTATTAATCCACACACATAGCTCTTGGGGCGACCTTCTTTTACTGAATACTACACTACAACACACGGGTACACGCCTTAGTGCATTAGCGGGGTAGACCATAGGTATAACGAGACATTATAAATATTATCGATCGAGAAACCATCGGCATTCGACTACAAGGACACCTTCCTTGCCCACTCCACACCCTGAGTACCCACTCAAGAGTTCAAGCACTATGTGAACAAGATCCTTCAAATTGGCAGAGAAGCCTCACAACGTCGCTTATACCGTAGAAAGCTAAATACCGAGTTCTTCTACGAGGTAGAACTAAACCTTTACACAACTATTACACAACAACTATGTGAAGTATGAAATACAAGATATGCTACTGAAATCTTGTAGATGGACAAATCAATCAAGGACCCTTTGCTTGGATGACTTGTATAGTAGCGTGATCACGCCAAAAGAGAGATCACAACAAAAGAGAGAAGAACTACTAGAATGATCAAATGATAAGAGGTTAGGAGAGTGAGATAATATATGAGAGAGTTGTAAGAAGAAGGGTGAGGAGAAATAAAGAAATGGATCACAATTTATAGGTAAAAAAAGCCTTCTGTTCCTCGGTTCTGGTGGATCCCTCACCCAAGGGATCCGGCCAGTGCATTTCCAGGGATCCGGCTGTCTAGGTCAGTTTAGTTTGGATTTTCGGTTGCAAACCGGGTTATGGGTTATGGATTTTGAGCCATGGGTCGTGAACTTTGGGTCATGGGGACCCAACAATATACAATGTATCTCAACAATGGGTCATGGGTCATGGACATCGGGTCATGGGTCATGGATAATACCCAACATGATTTCATGCATGATGTAATGCAATGGGTCATGGGTTATGGATTTAGCTCTAGGGTATGGGTCATGGGTCATGGATATTACCCAACATATTACATATTTTATTACAACATATTATTATTACAACATTTATGTAAACGACCAAATGTATATACTTTGCAAAATAACATGTATTCTTATAATTTTACTTATGATAACTTTATATTTGTTATCAACAAAAGTTAACGAGATCGCTAAATATAAACAAATGTTTTTACGGTTTATTTGTGTTAATAATTTACCTTACAATGCAATTGGTAAAGTTGTCATGAACGAAAATCCAAACACGAGAATATTTATAGCATATGTAAACTTCTCACAACACCCAAAAGCTAACAACTCGGTCCAAAATAGAAAACGAAAGTTTCTGGTTGAATTTGTGGTTTTGGCGGATCCATGGATCCACAACTTTTCGATCCATCCATTATAAATACGGATCCGCGCCTTGTCAAAACAGTTTATTTCTTACTTTTTCAAACTGTTTGTTTATTAACAATTACTTCCTCCATTATTGTACCCTTTTTCATAACATGATGTTTAGGAGAATATTATTACTAATAAAACATGAAATTCTCATGTCAAAAGGATCTCAAAGGATAACATATATTCTATGCATGCTATTTTTTTTGTAACATAAATGGTTGTGTTACAAGTGAACACATTGCTCCTTGATTACAAAATGTGAATTGAAAATAACCTACTACAACATACATCATATGCATAAACAAGTAAAAGTCATTCATCAGATCATACACTTAAATACTTGTCAATCACACATGCATAGGAATGATAATGTCATTCTTTTAATCTATCATACGTGTCAAGATATACAATATGCCTTACTTCAATCATACATCACAACCATACCTCACTCATAGTATCCCACATGAAGTAGTTATCCTAGCACTTGTTTAAGGTCTAACATACATATTGTTAATCATTGGTACATCATCTAGTTTATAATACATCCTACAAAAGATCTATTAAGGTAAGTAACTTTAATTAGATTCTTCTCACAAGAAATGAAAAGATGCATTCTTAGAACACTCTCAATATAAGATCTCAATATAAGATCTTCTACATTGTCACACATGAGCACATCCTTGGGTACTAGGAGAACCAATAATGTTAAACCAAATAACTTAACTTACATAATGTCATCATGTAGATCATGCTATCGTCATCTAAACCCGAACAACACTTAGATCCGAAACACAAGATCGAGTCATCTCACTCGCTTTGTCATCTAACCCTAGCGTTCAACACATCTTTATTAGGATTATGTGTGAAGCATGTCACTAGGTCAACCACACATATAAAATATGGTTAGTTGAGTTATGTAAGTCCAAGTATTAAGCATATAAAGAAAATTTCATCTTTGCTACACTTCGATAGGAAAATATAAGAATTCAATTTTATCTAACATGAGAATGACTACTAGAGAACCTACAGCACTAGAAATTCAATTTGACCTAACAGTTGAATTGCTTCCATGAGAGAAGTTGGGTTCATGGTATAACCCGTAAAAATGGTCTTGTTTAGCCTTAATTGGGAACCACTAGTGATAGTTTCATACTCATTCTTTAACTTGATTAAATGTTTCTTCCTAAATGAGCCTAAAGATAGTTTACATTGATGAACTTTGTTTCTCATTAGAATTGCACATCAAACTAGTAGTAATTAGGTTTCTCCTTAGCAAACCTAGATTATTTACGTCTCACATATGTATCTTATAGTTTCTAAATGATAACTTGTTTTTATGAGATGTGATTGTATGTCTTCATGCTATCTCGGTGTTCAATGATTATTTGATTAGTAATTGAGAACATGATTATTATATAGGTTTTGTCTCTGTGTAATAACTTCGATATAATATCTCTTGGTATTATCTATATGATACATGCTCTTAAATGATAAATGTTATCATGTCTTACATTGTTGGTTGCTTTTGTTCCTTGTGCAAAATGGCCTTTTACATATCTTACATGATTAATTGTGCACCCACATTATATCGCTTTGATGGATAATGAATTAGGTATGTCAATCTCGATAAGCCTTTAGATGTCACATAGCCCTACATATTAATCTCTTAGATTTTTATGTTAATGCATCCCTAAGTACACCTACATGCTCTAATGACTCATCCATGCGCCTTATTCATTTTACCCATAACCCCTAAATTGTTCTAGCATACTTGCATATACAACTCAATATAAATTCTTCCAAACACTCACGCCGTCTCTAGTGTCAACTTTTGTAGTTTTCATACATACGTGTATTTGATCATCATCTCGATTTCTTCCAAATGATCCACTCTTTGTCAAAAGGGAAGTTAGATACAAACCTTATTCATCTCTAAGTAGGTTGGACAACTTAAATATTTCATCTGAAAATATTTGAGTATTTTAACTTGTGATTGCAATAGTTAAAGGTCATATTCGAACATTCATATTCAAGCCTTCTAACAACATATGTTAAAACGCTCATCCGAAAGCTAAAATCTATACATCAACCAATCTATAGTTCCTTTCATTACCATGAGAATATACACTCATTACGACTAAGTATATTCATTTCCAATGTCAAAACGGACTTAAACAACGTCTATAAAATCCCGTGAATACTACCCAATGAACCAACTATTATATACCTACTATTTCTAAGAATCAAACATATCCAAAAAATATTGTTCCTATATACGATCACCTTGAGTTTTGTATAATCCATGATGATTCATCCCAACTTCATTCAAAGAAACTACATAGAAGATTTCTTTAGTTCCTATCATTCTAATAGGTTGGTCATAGTGTCTTATTGTCAAACTCACCTCATACATAATGGGAATCAAATCTCATCCATCGATGCTTTAGGGTAGAAAACCAACATATCCTTACTCTCCAAAAGTTAGCCAAAAATATCGATCCTCCGAGCAATATGCTTATTCAAGAATATGGTCTCTTGAGTCCTTTCTTACTAACAAAGAAGAAGAAAGTTCTTATAGCACACTTCTACCTTGTCACGAAACCACCAATGAAATGATCCTCATCCCAAGTCCACATAAGACGAACCAAAGAAGGAATAATTTATCTAGAACCAAATAGTATTTTTATCAACAAAAAATGTTCCTTGTCTTACAAACAATCGTAATCACCTACCGGCGTGTAGTGATATCACAACATCAGTGGATGCTTATCCCTAAAACTCCATCATTCACCTTAAGAACACCAAAACCTCATACATGGGTTCAACATCATAAAATCTATAAATTTGAGTCATTCGAAATGTTCCAAATCGAGTCCACTTACAACTATACAACTTGGAGAGATCCTATGTTCGAAATCGAGTCTCACTCACACCTTAACCACCATTTCATATCCACAATTCCCATCTCCACCATACACTTTACCTCCTCTAAAGTAACCACATTCCTTGTCATGTGAACATTCACAATGTTTGAGAAGAGCTACATAACTTCACGAATAAAGTTCATTGTATGCTAACCTTCATTAAGTATTACTAAGTTCATTGCTTCCGTCAATGATTGTTTTCATCATCATTTTTCATTCAACACATCATGCAGGATGGCCATCAATTAAGGGGGAGGGAAAACACTCTTAAGAACAATGTTCTTATTCCATAGAAACCAACACTCAAGAACACACACATTAGAACACATTGCTTAGCCCGTCCAAGTATAGCATGGATCTACAACCCCACAATAGGTTCAAGCATCTTAACCGCAAGATCATGTGTCTACATCTATACCTTATCAATAAAAAAACACATCATGCGTTTTGACAACTTTTTGTGATCGCTTAACTACTCATTCTCTCTTATGTACTAAGTCTTATCACAAGCACCTTGAACTCTTTCATTAACCTCACAACAATATCTTCCTCCATTCTTATAACTATACTTCATTATTGGTAGTGAAAATTAGTTGAAGAATATCTAACCCATTCATAAATCTAGAACTTACCTTCAACTCCATAGCTACACTTAACTCTTGATAGTGATAGTTAGCTTAAGAATCTCTACGCCATACTTCAATTAAACACAAGTTACACCTTTCACTCTTGATAGCGATGCTTAGTTTTAGAACTTTCAACCCTTATATCAATTGTCCTTAAACTTCACAAGTCACACCTCAATCATTACACTCAAACTCTCAATTGTACTTCAGTCTTGACAGTGATAGTTAGTTTGAGATTCCTTGATCTTCATAATCATCATACCCAAAGTGTAGAAGCACACAATCACATGAAATCCTCCAAATGCCGAAATCATCTCCAACACACAACTAGGATTCATAAAGTTTCTCATCAATTCATAACCGGAATAATGCAACTTGCGACATTATCCTTAATCTTGAGACACAACTTAATTTCATAGAATCCCACACATCTTTCCACTTTGTGGATTTTAGGAACTAATGTAGTCTAGGATAATCCAACTGAAACTATATAACCCCATTGTCTCAACTTCCATTAGAAAAAATCACTCGTAATAGGATTACATTTGAATCTCCATCTTATTTGGAACATACCCTATGTATCATTGTCAGTGCAAATGATATTTTAATCAAAATCATCAATGCCAACCTTACCTCCACACCTCCATTAATCCTTCACGTTCCCTAATTCGAAATCCTTTTCAATCACATCTAGGTGCATATTATTTTAACCTTTATTCCTTCCGATATATATCTACCTTGTCCAGAGTATGTCTTTTCAACAAATTATCCTTAACGTCAACATTTATCTCACCAAGTTTGACCTAAAGTCTTACGATGTTGTTTTTCCTATAACACTCCAAACAACAAAAAGCACACATAGTGCTTGACAAAGAAACCTTAAGGATTTCTGAATCTCTTAATTTAACAATTGACAAAAGTCTATCCAAATCCAAATCATCATCTTTGGTAGATGATGATGTCATTCAATGTTTGAACTTCCTTTCCGATGGCAATTTGAAGAAGTCATTCCCAAAATTTTGTATGTCAACTAATGAACAAATTTGATTCTTGTCGGTGTGATTGGTTGTACAATTATACCAAGGATTTCAGTCGTGTTGTGACCCATTTATCATCTCTTTATTTTTCTTTCATCATTTACGTTGTGCATTTAAAACAATGATTTGCATCTCATATATTTTATTTCAGTGTCATTATGTGTTGTTAAGGTCATACATTTCTTGATAACTCATTTTAGCATTTTATTTTGGCCATTTTCGGGCTAAGTCAAACTGCACAGCACCTCTGCCTACTTTTCAGGGTTTCACGGATCTGCGAATCCATATTTTAAAGATCCGTCAGTAGAAAATGCGGATCCGTAGGAGGTCAAAAGTGACAACTGTCAAAAAAATTTGAATCATATAATATCTCCAAAACATTCTTATATATCTCCTCATTACTCATGCTTCCTAAGAATCTAAGATTAGTTTAGACTATTCCCCAATACTGTTACTATATGTATTTTTGTCTACGATAGCTTAGAATATTTATTATGCATTTCATCTATACAATATTACTTTTATTATTATCACTATATTATGTTGTGCGGACTAACCCTTGATGTAGGAAAGCCTTAGTAAGTAATTTGATCCATGGATTCGCTAGCAACAAGGATCAATAAGCAAGAGGATGCAATTACCATAGGGAAGCAATGAGCTAGGGGAAGCTAGAAGGATGGACAATTTAACTTCACTAGGGATTATAAAGCTCGCCTTTTTAGGAGTGTAAACAAGTTAAAACATGTATTGTAAAGGACATATTGGGGCACCCACATTTTTGCTTTGACAAAAGCCGGAGAAGGAAGTGTAAACAAGTAACTTTATATTTTACTATGTATTATGGTTTACATAATTTGTCATTCATCAAAAAGGGGGAGATTGTTAATGCAAATATTACGGTATTTAATCTATATGATCTCTTATGTTTTAATGATGACAACATGTAACTTGTAATACATAACATAAAATGTGCAAGTTACTTGTTTACACAAATCATCAAAGCATACGTTCATCAACACCTCTCGACATGCTTCAACAACAGGTTCGAATATGTTTGTTAATTTGCATTATGATCAAATCATTTAACAAACCATTAAGAAATTTTAAAATATTTTTTAGAGTGAATAAATATTTATTAAACACATTTAGAAAAAATGTTTTTCACTAATTACATTTTAAATAAAATAACTAGAAATTTTAGTTTAGGTAGTTAATTAAATATAAATTAATACTAAATAGAACCTGATAACATCAAATAGTCCTGAATATTAAGTGTCAATTTACCCCGATAATGCTCGTATATTATATCGTTTATATGGATTTATGCTTGTTTTTCTCTATATTTCACTTTCACCTAAATTACGAGCATTGGAGCTAAAGAGGCGCGGATTAGGAGAGTTTATAAGAGATTTATGATAGTATGCCCACTGTGATGAAGCTACGGCGTAACTCCACTCTCACATTACGCCGTAGCTAATCGTGACTCGAAGGCCCAGCTCAGCAGAAGATGATGGCGTAACTCCCACTAAGGATTACTCCGTAACCCATTAGGTCAAAAGAAGTTCCACGCCGCTATAAGCTACGCCGTAACTCCTTCCAACGATTATAGCATAATCATGTCACTTGTAACCTGTATTGAGATACCGGCGTAACTCATCCCATGTGTTACCGTAACCCGCTGTTACAGAGCTTTATTATGGAAATATTAAGGTTACGGTGTAACTCTCAACTTAAGTTACGCCGTAACTAGATCTCGCCTATAAATACAAGCCCTAAATTCTGCATTTCACATCATTCACTCCACACCAAAAAGCAGAGAACGTGAGTAGGGGTCCAAAGGTATATCTTGAAGAGCATACGGAGCCATCTTCAAGGGAGAAATCACTCCCTAACGATAAGCATTAGCGATTATCTTTTCTTTTACTTTCGATTCATGTATTTCAATATGTTAAACATTGAATTGATTGTTTCATTTAATATGATCGGCTAAGCACCTTTGGTGCTAGCCTAGTTATGATTCCTTAATTGTTATGTTTTATGTTTACATTGCTTCCGTATAATTGTTTCTAGTGTATGCATGCATAGTTCGTTGGTAGCTACCTTTGTTTTGGTAGTTTTGAATGGCGGTAGTGTCTAGTTGCTTAGGAGAATTGACCAACTGACCCTAAGTAGGTAGACTGAGTGGGAAGGGTAAGAATTAACCAACTGACGACCCTTCTTCGCTTGTGCGAACTGACCAAATGATCACCTACTGTTTGGATGAACTTAAGAAGTTAGAGATGAGTGTCTAAGATGCTAGCGCCAGGGCACTCATTTTTGCGAATCTTGCATGTAGTGGAACTTAATGACTTGGTTTAGGGGACTAAAAACAACTGGACTTTCAAGGGTAGTAGCTTGATCTCTGGTGGAAACCTTTGCTGATAGGTTAGGAGGAACTGACCAAATGTTGTCCTAGCGACCTAAACCCCCACTTGAATCAATTGGAAGTAATTAGACATGAACATAACATGATAGGATGAGTAACTAGGTTAGCACACTTTTCCCTTATTGATCACAACTCTACCTTTTATTTGCTTTCTTTCATTTCTTGTCTTATTAGCTAATTAATCATTTCAATCTTAAAACCATTAAAACCTGTGACACCTAAACTTAATTAGAATCCGCTCACATAGCTCTTGGGACCTCGGTTTTACCAATTACTACACTACACACGACCGGGGTACACCGCCCGTTAGTGTATAGGGTGGACCATAGGTAAACGAGACACTAAATATTAAAACCTGGTCAGTAAAACCTGCATCAAGTTTTTGGCCCCGCTGCCGGGGAGTTATATTAGGATTTTCGTTAAGTCTTTTACTTTTGTTTTATTTTGAATATTTCTTGCATTCTCACAATTTCTTTTCAAGTTTCAGGTACCATGGAAGTAGTAAACATTGATGACCTCACTCTTGAGGAATACTTTGTATTGACAAGGTAAGTACAAGGTCCGGGGCTCATAAGGCCGGCTATTGTAGCTAATGTCCATTTCGAGATTAAAGAGCAGTTTATGAGGGAGCTACGTGCTAACCCTTTCTCGAGAAACAGGAACGAAGATGCGTATGACCACGTTGAGAATGTCTTGTACATCACAAGCCTTTTCAACATTCCTAGTTGATGTGCTATTTCATCCTACTTTTAATATTTATAAGACTTAGATAACTTAGGATCAACACATACTAACGGGCAGAGAACCCGATCAGATGTAGTAAAGCCTTAGGTAAATCCGAGTATCATCCCAAGAGAGCTGTGACCTTGAAAGAACTAAGATGATTAGAAATAATATTGATAATATATTGGTGTGATAATATTGTGATGATTCATCGATATGCTATTATTCCAAACACACAGATACCAGAATTTTAGGATAAAGAGATAGATAAACGAACAAACATGAATTGATTCTAGATATAAAGGTTCAATATAGTGGTTAATTATCACCAGACTCTTTTGGTCAATTTGTCATGGCCTATGGTTCTTAGATTCCTCACCAAGATGAACAGGTCACCCGGGATCAGTCGGCATCTTAATAGCAGTCATTAAGGACCAAATCTACTAGATCTAGTCTGTGGAAACCCGACCGTTAGGAACTTAGATTTCCCCTAACCTCTTAAATACCTCCACTTGATAGGTGATCATTTGGTCAGTTCGCACACGAAGAGCGGTTGTATTATGGACAATTCCTTCCATACTTCGCAATCTATTAGACTAGGTCAGTTGGTCATATCTCCCAACCCTTTAGATACTAACAAGCTTATAATATTACCAAGACTAGCGATCTATGATAAGACTAGTAAATTTCTATAAAGAATTAAAGAGAAGATCAATAACACAAATACAAACTTCAATTAATAACAAGAATTCATAGTATAAGTCCTAGAAAAATATAAAAGGAATTCAAACTCGAATACAACGGAAATTGTAGACGAGAACTTCGTTTTCAATGCTCTAAGACATGCTTCTTCTTCTGTGTTTGATCTCCCCAAACCCTAGAAGGTTTGGGAAAGGAGAGATGATTAAAACTGACAAAATCTACGACTATTTATAGGCTCGGAAACTAGTTACGGCGTAACATTTATTAAGTAGTTACGCTGTAACTCTTCAAATCTGTCTTATCCTGTTTCGGCGTAACCTGGGGGGTTACGCCGTAGTCTTCTAATCATATGCATTTACTATTACGGTGTACTGAGCTGATGGTTTACGCCGTAAATCTCTTGTTTAAATTTGAATGTTTATTTATTCCGTTGTACGGCGTAACCTGAGTTGAGGGTTACGCCGTATCTCTTGTCAAGTAAGCTGCATAATGTTCAGTAGTCATGTTATGGCATAATTATATTCTATTGTTACGCCGTAATATTCATAATCATTATTACGCCGTAACTTCATCACTTGGTTACGCCGTAGTTGAGAGAAAACTCATCCTTTGGGCTTGAAAATGTCCATTCACTGCTTCCTTGCATAAAATAGGTCCTGAAATGAAATAATAAGGAATAAGGATGTTTTCACTAGCATTTTACTCATAATGTGATGATAAAGGGGGAAATTAAATCTTAGAATATCAGGACTATTAGATGTTATCAAATATCCCCCCACTTGAACTCTGCTTGCCCTCAAGTAGACCAATTTAGACTGTAAAAAATACACCCCTAAGGAATGTGCAGTTAGGAATTCCATACTAGAATATATAATAAGAGCCGAACACATCACGAAATGGGAATGAAAACACTCTCACACTCATCCTAATCTAAGTGTTAATTTCAGGGTGATCACTCAATTGCACGGGCATAGCAAGTATTCTATCATAAGCTTGGCAATTACATACAACTCCACCACTAGAGCTAAGGTTAAGACAGATTTTAGAAAGCAATGTTGGGTTGATAGTGATTCAAAGGCTATGGGGTAGTGTCATTACTAACGTGTCACGACGAAGTGGACAAAATCAATGATACATGACTAAATACATGGCCAAGACATCAAGGATTGCTCGCTGCATCACCTAGACACGCTTCACGACAAAAAGGGTAAGGTAAGGCATGGGATATTTTAATGGGTGAAAAGAAAAACAAAACAAATAGTCTTAGCTTAAAACCATGTTGTCATCGCCCCACCGTTCATTCAAGGTTTATCTTCATGGTACGGAAACAGGATCATAATACGTCATGGGAATACACCATTTAAACACATTTTTTTTCTTTCTTGAACCGATGGTATCTTGACTATATTACAATCTTCGAATATGATCGAGGAGTTTATTCTCGATGCTAATTTCTTTCATTCACATAGCACTTTCATCAACAAAGACTGTTAGACATTTTTTTATAATCCCCCCACTTGAGATGAGCATAAGGAAATAATTGGGGGGTCTTTAAGGATCTTCAATAAGGTGTAGTTGGTACGCCTTCTGAAACTTATACTCAAACCTCAAACTAGGGCGAACAATGACTTCAAGATCAAAAGGTAAGACTACACGGTAGGCTAAGGTGTAAAGGTGTAACGAAAATAAGGGTTAGAAAATGAAAGGATATGCTCAAATAGGTGTAACTAGGGGTATCTTGCACTAAAGGAGAGTGCAACAAAAAGGGTTAACACGGAGGTCGAAAAGTCAATGTGACTAATCGATAAACACACACAAGTAAACACATATGGGCTATTTAGGTTTAATCCTAAAATATTTACTTTTTTCAAATTGCCTCTTCCAAATGCACCAAGCTAACTTGATACAGTACTCGTCTATGGTCTCGAAGTGATGTAAAAGCCAAGTTCTAAAGTTTACAATACTATCGGCACACTCAATATTTGGTAGATTTGGGTAAAATGGGGAAAACGAAAAGGCTAAATCTCACCAAAGACAATAAAGGTTATGGTATGCTCGGCTATATGTGATTATAGATTGGTTAAAAAAATTTCAAATGAGCTTAAAATATTAAAAACCAACTAGAAAATTAGGGCAAGTAGGCTAAGTAATCATACACTTCATTTCTATTCCTATCCCCCCACTTGAAGTGTACAAAGTCCCATTTGTACGAAAAAAAAAGAAAAAAGAAAATAGAAATAAAAAATAACCGAGAAAGAAATAAACTCCCCTCTCAAATGATTGCCCAAGATGTCTCACTAAAGGTTGAAGTTGGGTCACGAGGTTGCTAATGCGTATCATATCCGGTGACTACGCCTTAACTAATATGTTGTAAAAATTTTCCTGCTGCTTCACAGGTTACGGCGTAACTGACCCAAAGGGTTACGCCGTAATTCACATTACAGAATCAAAAAACTGCACAGAAATACATAGGAAAATTTTGTACCTATTGGTACAATCGATTATCAAGCACAGAAATATCCTTGCTATTCAGTTATTACAGACATATGTTTGAAATTGTTTTAGAAATTGTTCAACAAACAGGGGAATCAATCATCCCTGTGGAGATCGTGGTCCATGGAGTGAAACTGAGTTGGGTCGAACGGGGTGCTTGTGGTGCTACCAGAAGTGGGCTCAGTCTGCATAAATGCCACTCCCCCTTGGACGCCAATATCGAGGATGTCAGGCTGGTACACATATCCCGGTCCATGCTATCGAGGATGGCTCAGGTGCATGTTCTGGAGCATTTGGCTTGTACGATCTGCACTCCAGCTGAAGAAATCTTGTTGCAGCTGCTGCACCTGATCCAATGTACTTGCAATACCCTCAAACTGGTTACTCAGACCATATAAACCCACTCCGAGGCTATCAATCTCCTCGTTGAAGTGAGTAGACATTCCCTCGATCCGCTCATAGATCATCTGTAACCTATCCCCAACATTAACGTGTGCCCTACGTCGACCCCTAGTCACACGTTCCTCAATATTCTCTTGGGCACCACCAGTACCACTACCTTCCCCGACTTCTCTCCTCAGGGCTAACCCAGCTAACTCAATCACTCCATACACATCTTGGGTGCAAATCCCAAACTCAACTTGCTTATTTAACCCAATCAAGCTAGTTTCCTTCCCACGGGATACCCAATCCAAAGCATCCTCAGTCATCAAATCATAACTCCTCGCCAACCTACCAATAAAATATGCCCCCTGAATAGGAATCTTCCTATTAAAACCCTTAGCTCCACTGCCCATGAACCTCGCCAAATAATGGAGGACATCAATGTGATTTCCCCCGTCCATCCCCTCCAAGAGGTACAAATCATCCATGGTCATCTTCTCCTTAGCAGAATGCCTTGCCCTTATAAAGCAGGCAAGGATTCGGTGCACCAGACGGCGAATAGGGTTCCTTACCATGGTGTAAGTAGTGGGTGGGTCGAATCGCACCGGTCAGCAGAAATTCGATTGAAGTAGGCGGCGGTATCATGGTCTTCGGGCCTATGCCTCCAACAAGTATTTTAAAACATTTGGAAGGCTTCAGAATCCATCTCTTCCCGAGTGTACAAACCCATTGTCTCGGTAAATTGCTTCAAAGTCAAACGCCTTCTCACACCCCCAACTGAAAATGCAATGAAACCACATTATCATCCTCGATTTCATTTCTGAACTCAACTGTAGCAAGAAACTCCCGAACATATTCTGGAATAATCGGCTCGGTGATCCGAAAGAGCCTTATCCAAGTATTGCAAGTGAAATCCCCATGCGAGCACATGTACTTGATCTTGCAAAGTTTTCTCAATTTCCTTCCAGCAGCCTCATTGGCAATCCCATCAAATGCCTCGAAATCCAAGGCTTCGGGCTGACTAATGTCTTTTCTTCTTAACTTCTTGTAATCATGAAGACATAGTTGCCTAATCCCTTCATCTTGGAATCCCAGAAACCTAACCCACTCAGCGGGGTTGGGAACGGGATTTCGCCTGCAAAGAAAACAGATATCAGTTAGGTACGGACCCTACTGATGTACTATTTACGGCGTAACCAACATTATAGGTTACGCCGTAATTAAATTACTCAAATAGTTACGGCGTAACATAACCCACATGTTACGCCATAACCTTCCCCAGAAACTCAGCACAACAGATGGTTACAATTAGCAATAGATTACGCCGGAACCATCAATTTTATCCAAGTGGTAAAAAGAATCAATAATTTTTTAACCTATTAGTGCTGAGGGACCGCGCCAATGGCATTAAGTTTGTGTTTGACCCAGAACCCTTTTAAAATAAGTCAAAACATCCCAAACGACCCATAATGATATGACACGAATCAAAATAACATGAGGAATTCATCATACTTATTAATTAATCAAACCTATAGCAATAAAATAATGAAACAAGCAAGATCCCCAAAATATTAAATTACAAACCCTAATTGAATAATCGAAAGAAACGAATCAAAAAGAGTAGTAATAGATTTTACCAGCCATGGTTTGAGTGATGGAATGAAGAAATCTTGACGAAAAATTTTTGGGGGAAAATTTTACTGTTGAGGTAGGCGGTGAAAAGTGTTTATGCAAAAACCTAGTTTTTCATCCGAATGAGGTTTTATACCGCCAGGATGTTACGGCGTAATTAGATAAAGAGTTACGCCGTAACTAAATTTTCAGATTTATAATTTTTATTATTTCAAAACTAGTACGTCGTAATCCATAAAAGAGATTACGCCGTAACTAAATAATTTTTAAAGTTTTAATTTTTAGAATTCTTATAATTATTTAATGGTTACGTCGTAACTCTTAACAAAAGTTACGTCGTAACAAATAGCTTCAAAGAATAAATGTGTAATATTGCAATACGAGAGATTGAGATACGTACCTTGGTTTGGAAGTGCTCAAATCTCTTATTTAGGTAAATATGATATACCTTAGATCTTCCATTAACTGCTCCCCGGTATCGGCGCCAAAAAGCTGATGCGCTATTTCATCCTGCTTTTAATATTTATAAGACTTAGATAACTTAGGATCAACACATACTAACGGGCAGAGAACCCGATCAGATGTAGTAAAGCCTTAGGTAAATCCGAGTATCGTCCCAAGAGAGCTGTGACCTTGAAAGAACTAAGATAATTAAAAATGATATTGATAATATATTGGTGTGATAAGATTGTGATGATTCATCGATATGCTATTATTACAAACACACAAATACCAGAATTTTAGGATAAAGAGATAGATAAACGAAGCTTAACGAAGAACACAAATATGAATTGATTCTCGATATAAAGGTTCAATATAGTGGTTAATTATCACCAGAATCCTTTGGTCTATTCGTCATGACCTATGGGTCTTAGATTCCTCACCAAGATGAACAGGTCACCCGGGATCATTCGACAACCTAATAGCAGTCATTAAGGGATAAATTTACTAGATCTAGTATGTGGAAACCCGGCCGTTAGGAACTTAGATTTCCACTAACCTCTTAAATACCTCCACTTGATAGGTGATCATTTGGTCAGTTCGCACACGAAGAGCGTTTGTACTATGGCCAATTCCTTCCATACTTCGCAATCTATTAGACTGGGGTCAGTTGGTCATATCTCCCAGCCCTT
>OU343220.1:84854535-84889602 GCA_910596185.1 Chrysanthemum makinoi | reverse complement strand
CGTAAAAAGGGATTGACCAAAACCGACTGTCAAATATTCAAAAGCCTTGTAAAACGAATTATCCACGAAGGTCGTGTAGTCAATGAATGTTTCCTTGAAGATACTGACATTCGTCAAGTTTTCTCAACAATCAACTTTGATTGTCTCCTTAACATAGATGAACAAATTTTTCCGGTCTTCATTTTTGAATTTTACAAAAGCTTTAGGATCATTAGAAACACCGACAATAGCATCTCAATCGCCTTCATCATCAACAAACAAAATTTTACTTTTCCTCTCAACACCTTTGCTCAAATTCTTCGCATTCCTTGTGAAGGAATTTGCATGTACTCTCAAGATTGGGCAATTAACGCTTAAAACCTTGCACTCGATCCTAAGCCTCTCTATAACACTCCTCTCGACGATCCCGAAACCATTAGAGATACTATCTTCAAAGTTAGGACCGACCAATCTCATTACAACCGTAACAAAAAGCTTATTCACCGTGATCCCTTTCAAATGGAACTTTTCAAAATGCATCCCATGTTTAGAAAATGGGAAGAAATCCTTAGGGAAAATGTCATTAGCCTAGTTGGAAACAAAGATCATCCAAACGCATGTCTTGTGCAAATGATCTATTGTCTTACCCACCAAAGGCCATTTAATATTGCCTATTACATGGTAAGGAGAATGGCTGGGGTATTCAAAGCTTCCAACATGGTACTTCCATATGGTATGCTCCTAACACGACTTTGTAAGTTTGTTGGTACATTGCAACCATCTCCTATTAACGATGATCATTACCTTTCCGATCACGTCATGGTACCTCTTACCAAACAACGCTCTAAACGGTTCATGGTTAATGGAGAGAAACCTGAAGCTCTCTCGGACTCCTCGACCGAAGAAGAAGAAGATGAAGATGAGGAAGACATCGACCCCGTAGCCAACATCAAATTGGAAATCCTTGAATACCACGAACAACTTCCAACCATTCCAAACGAGACCGCGAAGTTTAAGCAATTAAGGGGCATGATTCAAAACCTCGCCTACAACCTCACTAAGCCGTCAAAAAGGAAAAGAAAGAATTGACGAAAGAGACAATAGGAATTTGCTTATTTTTCTTTATCTTATGTTTGGATGATTTCGTTTTAGCACTTTCAGTTTCTGATAACTTGGATATTGTCTTTTTATCATGGTTCTATAACTAGTGTTTTGTGATAAACATGCTTGTTTCTATTGTTTATCTTTGGATTTACTAGTGTGCATAAACTGCGTATCATTTCTGTGTAGGTTCTGATGTGCGATCCGGATCCCTAGGATTAGCCTAGCCGGATCCCTCCCTTGAGGGAACCGTGGGATCCGTGACATTAGATCAGCAATACAACATTCCTTACATCAAGATAGATTTCTAGATAACATCACATTAGCTAAGCATATGATTTTAGAACCCAACTAAGTCCACTTCAAGGATGAGAAAGGCTTAGACTCACTAAAAGCTTACTTAAGATCTTAGTCTAATTTTATCAACACATCTAAACTCACCATATTTCTGCTTCAACTACTCACAAACTATTTCTCATCTCTCAAAACACTTAAAGAGGACAAATTAAACATTTTTAGGAAATTGCTTCTAGTCATTTCTATCTCAAAGTAAGACAAAAATTAGTTTTTCAATTCTTGTGATTTTTAAGAATTTTTCCTAATATCACCTCAAGCTTAAATCTGATTACTAGGATCATTTATTATGACTTGACACCTCCATAACTTTTATTGTTATCCTTGGACATCCATTGGTAGTCATCTTGTCCCATCCTCCTTCCATAAGAAGCAATCATTTGCTATAACACTTATTACCTTTAATCATTCAAGTAACCTTTCATCTTAAACACTTAGGAGAACTAAAACATTCAAAATGAGATAGGCTTTAGCTCCTAGAAACCTCATTTCAAACCTGTCATAACTGCTGAGAGCCGGATCCCTAGGATTAGCCTAGCCGGATCCCTTCAAGGAGGAACAGTGGGATCCGGGTGACTGTTTATGTCAAACATTGCTAAAACAATCATTTCAACTCATCTTCCTAACTCAAACACTCCATCTCATATTAAATGAGTTCCTAGATCAGTGAAACTCTGAATCTCAACCTTGTGCATGTTAATCATAACATTTCCAAGAAAATTAGTGGAATAAGTCTTAAATGAAATTGCAAAGTTCTTCCCTTTATAACCCATATTGCTAAGAACACTTTAGTCATCAAACACAAACATAATTATCAGCAATTGCAACCATCTCCCTTAGTCATCTCATCATGAGAAAAGCTCCTAGTGCTAACTCATCCACTCAAGAACCACCCAAGAAACTTGCTAGAATCATACACGAAGTTTCCTCAACCGAATCATCTCCGGTTAAATCCACCAATGCAAGGATTTCCCCTACACCAAGGAAACCAATCAAACTAATCCCCAAGAAGAGTGTTCCCACTAGGATTTCATCACCAAACTCTACTATCCCAAACATACCCTCCACAACTCAACCAACACCATTAGTGCCTAGAGCCACCTCACAATCATCTCCACACTCTTACAATGTAGAAGAGTTATCTTCTTGGCCATCTCATCTTTCACCATTACCAACAAATTCACTTGAAAAGATTGAGCAACAAAATCAAAGTGTTGAATTAACACTTGCTCCAAAAGTAAACTCTATCATTCCCCCCAATAGTCCATTTTGGATTATGAGAAGACATCAAAGGCAACCACCCGACCATATGGAAGTTGATGCTTCTTTACCTTCACCCTCAAACATTATAGAGCCATCACTTAATAAGCCTCCACCAATTCCTCCTTCATTTGAAGATACTCAACCCACTTTACTTGAACTTCCTCTACAAGAAATTCAAAACCATGACAAGGATTGCTATCATTGTAAACATGTTGAAAGGTTGATACATGAACTACGTGAAGAGCAACGTTTCATGTTTTATCACCTCCTCGAACGTTTCGAAGAGGTTAACAAGCCTAAACTACAATGAGCATCATAAGTCAAAAGCTCAAACTTAGAACGTTTAGGAAACCTTTCTCATCCTTGATCATCATTAAGTTTTAGTTGAACCTTGAATTTGGGTGACTCATTAGCTTTAGTAGTACTTGTATGGCTAGTTCATTCTCTTAGTTTTAGAGATTTGTTTGGTTATCTCTTGTTTTATTGAATGAACATTTATATGTTTTGATTATTCTGTGCGTTGTGCTCCTTATTGCACACATATATTGTCTCCACACTAGCATTGATTGAAACACTCTCATTCTTTGAAGAAACTGACAACAGACAGCCGGATCCCTCCATAATGCCTAGACGGATCCCTTCAAGAAGGGAACCGTGGGATCCGTAGATCAGAAGCACAAATTTCTACTAACTTGAGTTTTACTTGTAGGACACTATGCATTATACTCTTGTTTTCTAACCTTTACTTTGTAGATTTTCAAATTAGCATATGAAGATTTTGACACCATAAAGCTAGGGGGAGCTTTGTGTCAAACGATATTGCAAAAACATTTGCAACATTAAACCATTTTTTGATTATACTTCATGATACCCCTTTGCATCTTTGCAATCTTCAAGGGGGAGCACGCTTTCGTCACTTAGACGAACCATTTGCAAACTTAATTGCAAACACAATTAGTTTATTTTACGTCATGTCCTTGACGCCCTTTTCAAAAGGATGGACTCGTCAAGGGGGAGTTAAGACGAGTACCATTCCCGTCACTTGCTCTCTTTACATTTTTTTTACATAACTTTTCTTATAAAAATTGTGTTAGTTTCTTTTAACACTTTTTGTTTCGACAAAAAAGGGGAGAAGAAAGTAAAAACTACAAATTCAAACTTCTACGAATTTTAGCTTTTCCTTAAAATAATTTTATGTTTTGTCATCAACAAAAAGGGGGAGATTGTTAATACAAATAAGTCGCAAAAAAGTTTATTTATATTTTACGATCTTCTAATGTTTTGTCGATAACAAACGTAAAATCATTTTAACGAAACAAATAAAATACGTAAATAGTTTTAGTTAATAGTTTTCTAACACATTTACGTTTTCACATAAAACACTAAAACAAGCATAAGTGTTTTTATGATTTAGATATATATGTACAACAACTAATGTTTACATATTGGGTTAGCACATACTTAACTAAGTATGCACTAAAATGGGTAAAAACAAGTAAATACTAAAAATGGGTAAAAACATGTTAAATACTAAAATGGGTAAAAACCAGCAAATGGTATTGACCCACAACCCATGGTTTTATATATACCACTTAACCAAGTTCATTGTATCTAGATAGAAAACCATGGATCAACCCATAACCCATGACCCATGACCCATAACCAAAATTACCCATGGGCAAAGAGGAGCGTTCCACGGATCCCTAGCTTTGTGCTAGCCAGATCCCTTGTGGAAGGGATCCGTGGGATCCGGGGAACAGTAGAGAATTTTCTCTATAAATAGTGAGCCATTTCTTTCTTTTTAGCTCACCACTTCACATATACTCTCTCCAAGTTTTTAGATCTCTCTAACCTCAGATCCAAGAGATCTATGTATTTTGTCTTTTGTTTTTGTGTGATCTTCTAGGTTCCTCTTAGAGGAGAGATCACCACTTCTTGAAGACGTGCAAGCTCAAGTCCATGAGTTGCCATGCTTTGTCATCATCAAGACAACTAAGGTTCTCTTGTTGATAGTTCTTCCTTTCTCTATAGATGTTGGGTTGAAGGCATTAGTGAAGAATGCCGAAAGTGTCAAGACGAAAGCATTAGTGGAAGGTGCTTATCGTTCGTGTCAAGAGCATTAGTGAAGAATGCTATAGGTGTCAAGACGAAGGCATTAGTGAAGGGTGCCAAGCGTTGTGTCAAAGGCATTAGTGAAGGATGCCGAAGAATCCAATCAAGTAGCATTTGGGAAGAATGCCTAGGTCATATAATCGATGAGGTGCATCGTTATAAATATAAGTATTTGTTTATTTACAAGGATGGTGATATCCTTGATGGTGTTGTAACAAGGAGTAGATCTCCTTGAGATTAGGTGTTGTGTCGTGAAGGGTAGTAGTTCCTCCATAATCGAACTAGGTGCTTAGCCTAGTACCTAATAAAGGGTAGGCGATGTTGTGATAGGATTAGTTCTACTAAGGTGTGAAAGAACTCGGTGGTTAACCTAGCACCGTATAAAGGGTAGGCGACGTTGTGTTAGGTGTGGTTCGCCTTGGTGTGAAAGAACTCGGTATTTAGCTTTGTACCGGAAAAAGGTTAAGCGACGTTGTGAAGGCTTCTCCGCCATAAGGAGATTGGTGTAGTGCTTACGAACTCTCGAGTAGGTGACTCGGGGAGTGGAGTAGGGCAAGGAAGGTGTCCTTGTAGCCAAACCACTATAAATAACTTGTGTCGTGGTGATGTGCTTCTTACTCTTTATCTTTCATTACACGTTTATATATCTATCTATCAACGTCCAACATAAACAACCAAATAGATTGACATAAGTCGATCTAAATATTTAAAAGGAAGTTTTAAATTGGTAAAACTATTCAACCCCCCCTTCTAGTTTTCCACAAAGATGGATTCATTGATCCCCGATGATGAAGCACATAAGAAGAGAAGATGCAAGCTACTTGGCCTTCCGTACAAGAGGCCACCACCGATTATAGCCGAAAAGTATGAGTTCACTCGATACCACTTGGGGCTGGAAGAAAAATTTTGCAAAATTCAGAAGATCGAAACTAAAGAATACCTCCGCACTGCCACAAATGTCGCTTGGGTCAGGCATAACTTGATAAAATACATGGAAGAAGTTGGCCAAGTCCAAAGGCCACCATAAAGCCCCGAGGCTCTGAGTCTAACTTAAAGACTCGTAAATAAAGAAAATTGCTCTTTCGGGAGACAACCCGAATTATCCCTTCCTTTTGTTTTATTTCCAATTCTGTTGGGTTTTGTGTTTCTAACCATTTTTGCAGGAAACAAAGAGAAATTACTGCTGCAGCATGCTGATCTGACTATAGTTACGGCGTAACTCATTATCATGGTTACGCCGTAAGAAGCCCCTTGCAGCAGAACTTCCGAAGCATTACCAATTACGGCGTAATCTAATCTCAGTGGTTACGCCGTAGCTACACTTTTGCAGCGTATGCCAGGTTTTGACTAGTTACGGCGTAACTCCTTATAAGAGTTACGACGCAACTATCCTCTGCATTACTTCTTTCATTTTAAACACAATATCCTTGTATTAGTATTTTAAATGAACTTTGTGGGTGTGTTCCCTGTAAACCCTCACGAGACTTCACGCGTCCACTTGGGACACCAAGTGGTTTAAAAGGCTTGTTGCATATGCTAAATGCAACCGTGATTCCTACGAAAGTGGTTAGGTTTGTTTTTCATTTTTCATTTTTTTCTTTTTAGAATTATGCTTGTCGGTAGTGTGATTTCAGGGATTGAAGTTTGCTCGTGGATGCTTATACGAAGGCACGAACCTTTTTCGTAGGCCTTCTTTCTTTTTGGAGCAAATTTCAGGGAAGTTCTCGCTCTAATTCTACTTTTCTCTTCACCTTTATTTAACGCTTAGTACAAAAGGGACTTTGTACAATTCAAGTGGGGGGACGGGAGTAGAATTGTCTCTTAAACTGTATTTTGCCCCCGTTTTTCTAGTTTATTTTGAAAAATTATGCCATTTTTTAAATTTTGACATGTTTTTCTTAGCCTAACAAGATTAGACCTTAGTCGAGCACATACAACCCTTGATATTATATGGTGAGATTAGCCTTATCTGTTTCCAATATTTTACCCCAAATCCACCAAATTATGAGTGTGCCGGTAGCTTGTAAACTTTAGAACTTGGCCTTTGCATCATTTCGAGACCATAGACGAGGTATGTTGAGTTAGCTCGATGTATTTGGACTTTTCAGTTTAAGAAGGCAGTATTATAGGATTATCACCCAAATAGCCTACCATTGTGTGTCTATCAATTAGTCACCCTGACTTCTCGACCCCCATGTGAAACCCTTTTGTTGCACTCACCGTTAGTGCAAAATACCCCTAGATACACCCATCTGAGCCATTCCTTTCATTTTGTTAACCCAATATGTTGTTTCGTTACGCCTATACACCTTAGCCTACCCTGTAGTCTTTATTTGTAATTGGGAAGTCATCGTTTGCCTAAGTTCAAGGTTGAAATGGAAAGGTTCGGGAATCACGCTTTCATCAACGATATATTCTTAAAGATCATTGAAGACCTCCCGAATTCCCATTGTTCATCTCAAGTGGGGGGATGTTATATTTAGTTGTTATGTTTATGATTGAAAAAAAAAGTGATTCAAAAAAAAAATAGTTATGTTATTTAGTTTATTGTAAAGTGCGATGTTATAAGCACTATGTTATGAGCTTTATATAGATTTAGTATTGAGGAGGCCACCTCGGTCACATGTGAAGATTATAGTTGGTAATTGCGCCAACAGCTGAAGAAAAGGTAGTGTGCCCATCATGACGTCCTCTAATGACACATCTACCTAGTATTTCATGATCCGGTTTCTTAACTTCAAAGCTTGAACTTTGGGCGGACGGTAAGTGGTGATGACTTGGCTATAGATTTAGACTATCTGCTTGATTTTTATTTTACACCATTTATATATCCCATGTCTTATCCTACCCTTTAGTCACGAAGCGTGTCTATGTGATGCAGCAAGCAATCTTTGGTGTCTTGGCCATGGATTTGGTCATGTATCATTGATTTTGTCCACTTCGACGTGATAGGTTAGTAATGAAGAGTCACCCTTAACCTTTGTCGTGTCTACCCATATTTCCTTTGAAAATTGTTTAGCCCTTAACTCTAGTGGTGGAGATTTGTGTAACCGCCAAGCTTATGATAGAATACATGCTATGACTGTGCGATTGAGTGATCACCCCGAAATTGACACTTAGAATAGTTGAGAGATTTGAGTGTTTCGTTCCCATTTCGTAAGGTGTTCGGCTTTGTTTTATTCTAGCATAAGGGATTTGTAAACTTATATTTTCCAGGTTATGGGAGATATCTCTTTAGAAATCTATCTAATAAGGTCTACTTGAGGGCAAGTAGAGTTCAAGTGGGGGGATATTTGATAACATCAAATTATCCTAAATATTAAGTGTCAATTTCCCCCGATAATGCTTGTAATTTATATCATTTATATGAATTTACGCTTGTTTTCCACTATATTCCACTTTCAGGTAAATTACGAGCATTGGAGCTAAAGAGACGCGGAATTGGAGAATTATTAAAGATTTATCATAGTATGCTCACTTTGAAGAAGTTACGGCGTAACTCATCTCTCACATTACGCCGTAACTAAAGCGTGACTCAGAAAGCCAACTTATCAGAAGATTACGGCGTAACTCTCCCAAAAGGTTACGACGTAACTATATTAGGTCAAATGAGGTTTCGCGCCGATGATAATTACGCCGTAACTCGTGCATAAACTATGGCGTAACCAAGAATTATTGAAGATACGGCGTAACCCCTTCTAAGGTTACGCCGTAACCAGCAGATCTAGTGCAATTTACGAAGAATTAGATGATTACGGCGTAACTATTTTATTAGTTACGCCGTAACCAAGATTTGGCCTATAAATACCCCACGATTTCCAGCATTTCAAAGCATCCCATTTCACACATAACAACCAAAGAACGTGGGAAGAAGCCAAAGGCAGGTCTAGAGGAGCATACGGAGCTATCTCCAAGGGATAAATCACTCCCCTACGATAAGCATTAGCATTTTATGTTTTCTTTACTTTCAGTTCATGTATTTCGTAACATTAAACATTGAATTGATTTGTATGGTTAATAAGAGCAGCTAAGAACCTCTTGGTGCTGGCCTAGTTATGATTCCTTAATTGTTTTATTTGCTTTTAAATTACTTCGGTATAATTATTTCTAAGTGTATGCATGCATAGTTTATTGGTAGCTACCCTTGTTTCGGTAGTTTTGAATGGCGATAGAGGCTAGTTGCTTAGGAGATATGACCAACTGACCCTAAGTGAGTAGACTGAGACGGGAAGGGTAAGATATGACCAACTGACGACCCTTTCTACTTGTGCGATTTGACCAACTGATCACCTACCGTTTGAATGAGCTTAAGAATTAGGGGGTGAGTGTCTAAGATGCTAGCGCCCGGGCACTCACTATTATAAGTCTAGCATGTAGCGGAACTTAATGACTCGGCTTAGGGGACCAGGAACAACTGGACTTATGAGGGGACACCTGACTTCTCCAATGGTGGCATCTTTGCTGATAGGTTAGGGCGAACTGACCAAATGCTATCCTCTCTACTTTGACCCCACCTGAAGTAGTTGGAAGTAATTAGACGTAGACATTACTAGCTAGGATGAATAACTAGGTTAGCACCACTCTCCTCTATTGATCACATCCTTTGCCTTTATTTGCTTTAGTAGTTAATTAATTAAATCATATTAAAAGCTGTGACACCTAGACTTAGTATTAATCCACACACATAGCTCTTGGGACGACCTCGGTTTTACTGAATACTACACTACACACGACCGGGTACACTGCCCGTTAGTGCATTAGGGTAGACCATAGGTATAACGAGACATTATAAATATTAAAACCTGGTCAGTAAAACCTGCATCATTCGACTACAAGGACACCTTCCTTGCCCTACTCCACTCCCTGAGTACCCCACTCAAGAGTTCAAGCACTATGTGAACAAGATCCTTCAAATTGGCAGAGAAGCCTCACAACGTCGCTTATACTTTTTCTGGTAGAAAGCTAAATACCGAGTTCTTCTACGAGGTAGAACTAAACCTTTACACAACTATTACACAACAACTATGTGAAGTATGAAATACAAGATATGCTACTGAAATCTTGTAGATGGACAAATCAATCAAGGACCCTTTGCTTGGATGACTTGTATAGTAGCGTGATCACGCCAAAAGAGAGATCACAACAAAAGAGAGAAGAACTACTAGAATGATCAAATGATAAGAGGTTAGGAGAGTGAGATAATATATGAGAGAGTTGTAAGAAGAAGGGTGAGGAGAAATAAAGAAATGGATCACAATTTATAGGTAAAAAAAGCCTTCTGTTCCTCGGTTCTGGTGGATCCCTCACCCAAGGGATCCGGCCAGTGCATTTCCAGGGATCCGGCTGTCTAGGTCAGTTTAGTCTGGATTTTCGGTTGCAAACCGGGTTATGGGTTAGGGATTTTGAGCCATGGGTCATGAACTTTGGGTCATGGGGACCCAAAAATATACAATGTATCTCAACAATGGGTCATGGGTCATGGACATCGGGTCATGGGTCATGGATAATACCCAACATGATTTCATGCATGATGTAATGCAATGGGTCATGGGTTATGGATTTAGCTCTAGGGTATGGGTCATGGGTCATGGATATTACCCAACATATTACATATTTTATTACAACATATTATTATTACAACATTTATGTAAATGACCAAATGTATATACTTTGCAAAATAACATGTATTCTTATAATTTTACTTATGATAACTTTATATTTGTTATCAAAAAAAGTTAACGAGATCGCTAAATATAAACAAATGTTTTTACGGTTTATTTGTGTTAATAATTTACCTTACAATGCAATTGGTAAAGTTGTCATGAACGAAAATCCAAACACGAGAATATTTATAGCATATGTAAACTTCTCACAACACCCAAAAGCTAACAACTCGGTCCAAAATAGAAAACGAAAGTTTCTGGTTGAATTTGTGGTTTTGGCGGATCCATGGATCCATAACTTTTCGATCCATCCATTATAAATACGGATCCGCGCCTTGTCAAAACAGTTTATTTCTTACTTTTTCAAACTGTTTGTTTATTAACAATTACTTCCTCCATTATTGTACCCTTTTTCATAACATGATGTTTAGGAGAATATTATTACTAATAAAACATGAAATTCTCATGTCAAAAGGATCTCAAAGGATAACATATATCCTATGCATGCTATTTTTTTTGTAACATAAATGGTTGTGTTACAAGTGAACACATTGCTCCTTGATTACAAAATGTCGAATTGAAAAATAACCTACTACAACATACATCATATGCATAAACAAGTAAAAGTCATTCATCGTATCATACACTTAAATACTTGTCAATCACACATGCATAGGAATGATAATGTCATTCTTTTAATCTATCATACGTGTCAAGATATACAATATGCCTTACTTCAATCATACATCACAACCATACCTCACTCATAGTATCCCACATGAAGTAGTTATCCTAGCACTTGTTTAAGGTCTAACATACATATTGTTAATCATTGGTACATCATCTAGTTTATAATACATCCTACAAAAGATCTATTAAGGTAAGTAACTTTAATTAGATTCTTCTCACAAGAAATGAAAAGATGCATTCTTAGAACACTCTCAATATAAGATCTCAATATAAGATCTTCTACATTGTCACACATGAGCACATCCTTGGGTACTAGGAGAACCAATAATGTTAAACCAAATAACTTAACTTACATAATGTCATCATGTAGATCATGCTATACGTCATCTAAACCGAACAACACTTAGATCCGAAACACAAGATCGAGTCATCTCACTCGCTTTGTCATCTAACCCTAGCGTTCAACACATCTTTATTAGGATTATGTGTGAAGCATGTCACTAGGTCAACCGACAATAAAATATGGTTAGTTGAGTTATGTAAGTCCAAGTATTAAGCATATAAAGAAAATTTCATCTTTGCTACACTTCGATAGGAAAATATAAGAATTCAATTTTATCTAACATGAGAATGACTACTAGAGAACCTACAGCACTAGAAATTCAATTTGACCTAACGGTTGAATTGCTTCCATGAGAGAAGTTGGGTTCATGGTATAACCCGTAAAAATGGTCGTGTTTAGCCTTAATTGGGAACCACTAGTGATAGTTTCATACTCATTCTTTAACTTGATTAAATGTTTCTTCCTAAATGAGCCTAAAGATAGTTTACATTGATGAACTTTGTTTCTCATTAGAATTGCAAATCAAACTAGTAGTAATTAGGTTTCTCCTTAGCAAACCTAGATTATTTACGTCTCACATATGTATCTTATAGTTTCTAAATGATAACTTGTTTTTATGAGATGTGATTGTATGTCTTCATGCTATCTCGGTGTTCAATGATTATTTGATTAGTAATTGAGAACATGATTATTATATAGGTTTTGTCTCTGTGTAATAACTTCGATATAATATCTCTTGGTATTATCTATATGATACATGCTCTTAAATGATAAATGTTATCATGTCTTACGTGTTGGTTGCTTTTGTTCCTTGTACGGCCTTTTACATATCTTACATGATTAATTGTGCACCCACATTATATCGCTTTGATGGATAATGAATTAGGTATGTCAATCTCGATAAGCCTTTAGATGTCACATAGCCCTACATATTAATCTCTTAGATTTTTATGTTAATGCATCCCTAAGTACACCTACATGCTCTAATGACTCATCCATGCGCCTTATTCATTTTACCCATAACCCCTAAATTGTTCTAGCATACTTGCATATACAACTCAATATAAATTCTTCCAAACACTCACGCCGTCTCTAGTGTCAACTTTTGTAGTTTTCATACATACGTGTATTTGATCATCATCTCGATTTCTTCCAAATGATCCACTCTTTGTCAAAAGGGAAGTTAGATACAAACCTTATTCATCTCTAAGTAGGTTGGACAACTTAAATATTTCATCTGAAAATATTTGAGTATTTTAACTTGTGATTGCAATAGTTAAAGGTCATATTCGAACATTCATATTCAAGCCTTCTAACAACATATGTTAAAACGCTCATCCGAAAGCTAAAATCTATACATCAACCAATCTATAGTTCCTTTCATTACCATGAGAATATACACTCATTACGACTAAGTATATTCATTTCCAATGTCAAAACGGACTTAAACAACGTCTATAAAATCCCGTGAATACTACCCAATGAACCAACTATTATATACCTACTATTTCTAAGAATCAAACATATCCAAAAAATATTGTTCCTATATACGATCACTTTGAGTTTTGTATAATCCATGATGATTCATCCCAACTTCATTCAAAGAAACTACATAGAAGATTTCTTTAGTTCCTATCATTCTAATAGGTTGGTCATAGTGTCTTATTGTCAAACTCACCTCATACATAATGGGAATCAAATCTCATCCATCTGTCTTAGGGTAGAAAACCAACATATCCTTACTCTCCAAAAGTTAGCCAAAAATATCGATCCTCCGAGCAATATGCTTATTCGAAGATTGGTCTCTTGAGTCCTTTCTTACTAACAAAGAAGAAGAAAGTTCTTATAGCACACTTCTACCTTGTCACGAAACCACCAATGAAATGATCCTCATCCCAAGTCCACATAAGACGAACCAAAGAAGGAATCATTTATCTAGAACCAAATAGTATTTTTATCAACAAAAAATGTTCCTTGTCTTACAAACAATCGTAATCACCTACCGGCGTGTAGTGATATCACAACATCAGTGGATGCTTATCCCTAAAACTCCATCATTCACCTTAAGAACACCAAAACCTCATACATGGGTTCAACATCATAAAATCTATAAATTTGAGTCATTCAAAATGTTCCAAATCGAGTCCACTTACAACTATACAACTTGGAGACATCCTATGTTCGAAATCGAGTCTCACTCACACCTTAACCACCATTTCATATCCACAATTCCCATCTCCACCATACACTTTACCTTCTCTAAAGTAACCACATTCCTTGTCATGTGAACATTCACAATGTTTGAGAAGAGCTACATAACTTCACGAATAAAGTTCATTGTATGCTAACCTCCATTCGTAATTACTAAGTTCATTGCTTCCGTCAATGATTGTTTTCATCATCATTTTTCATTCAACACATCATGCAGGATGGCCATCAATTAAGGGGGAGGGAAAACACTCTTAAGAACAATATTCTTATTCCATAGAAACCAACACTCAAGAACACACACATTAGAACACATTGCTTAGCCACGTCCAAGTATCCGCAATTGGATCTACAACCCCACAATAGGTTCAAGCATCTTAACCGCAAGATCATGTGTCTACATCTATACCTTATCAATAAAAAAACACATCATGCGTTTTGACAACTTTTTGTGATCGCTTAACTACTCATTCTCTCTTATGTACTAAGTCTTATCACAAGCACCTTGAACTCTTTCATTAACCTCACAACAATATCTTCCTCCATTCTTATAACTATACTTCATTATTGGTAGTGAAAATTAGTTGAAGAATATCTAACCCATTCATAAATCTAGAACCTTACACTTCAACTCCATAGCTACACTTAACTCTTGATAGTGATAGTTAGCTTAAGAATCTCTACGCCATACTTCAATTAAACACAAGTTACACCTTTCACTCTTGATAGCGATGCTTAGTTTTAGAACTTTCAACCCTTATATCAATTGTCCTTAAACTTCACAAGTCACACCTCAATCATTACACTCAAACTCTCAATTGTACTTCAGTCTTGACAGTGATAGTTAGTTTGAGATTCCTTGATCTTCATAATCATCATACCCAAAGTGTAGAAGCACACAATCACACGAAATCCTCCAAATGCCGAAATCATCTCCAACACACAACTAGGATTCATAAAGTTTCTCACCAAATCATAACCGGAATAATGCAACTTGCGACATTATCCTTAATCTTGAGACACAACTTAATTTCATAGAATCCCACACATCTTTCCACTTTGTGGATTTTAGGAACTAATGTAGTCTAGGATAATCCAACTGAAACTATATAACCCCATTGTCTCAACTTCCGTTAGAAAAAATCACTCGTAATAGGATTACATTTGCATCTCCATCTTATTTGGAACATACCCTATGTATCATTGTCAGTGCAAATGATATTTTAATCAAAATCATCAATGTCAACCTTACCTCCACACCTCCATTAATCCTTCACGTTCCCTAATTCGAAATCCTTTTCAATCACATCTAGGTGCATATTATTTTAACCTTTATTCCTTCCGATATATATCTACCTTGTCCAGAGTATGTCTTTTCAACAAATTATCCTTAACGTCAACATTTATCTCACCAAGTTTGACCTAAAGTCTTACGATGGTGTTTTTCCTATAACACTCCAAACAACATAAAGCACACATAGTGCTTGACAAAGAAACCTTAAGGATTTCTGAATCTCTTAATTTAACCATTGACAAAAGTCTATCCAAATCCAAATCATCATCTTTGGTAGATGATGATGTCATTCAATGTTTGAACTTCCTTTCCCGATGGCAATTTGGAAGAAGTCATTCCCAAAATTTTGTATGTCAACTAATGAACAAATTTGATTCTTGTCGGTGTGATTGGTTGTACAATTATACCAAGGATTTCAGTCGTGTTGTGACCCATTTATCATCTCTTTATTTTTCTTTCATCATTTACGTTGTGCATTTAAAACAATGATTTGCATCTCATATATTTTATTTCAGTGTCATTATGTGTTGTTAAGGTCATACATTTCTTGATAACTCATTTTAGCATTTTATTTTGGTCATTTTCGGGCTAAGTCAAACTGCACAGCACCTCTGCCTACTTTTCAGGGTTTCACGGATCTGCGGATCCATATTTTAAAGATCCGTCAGTAGAAAATGCGGATCCGTAGGAGGTCAAAAGTGACAACTGTCAAAAAAATTTGAATCATAGAATATCTCCAAAACATTATTATATATCTCCTCATTACTCATGCTTCCTAAGAATCTAAGATTAGTTTAGACTATTCCCCAATACTGTTACTATATGTATTTTTTGTGCTACGTATAGCTTAGAATATTTATTATGCATTTCATCTATACAATATTACTTTTATTATTATCACTATATTATGTTGTGCGGACTAACCCTTGATGTAGGAAAGCCTTAGTAAGTAATTTCATCCATGGATTCGCTAGCAACAAGGATCAATAAGCAAGAGGATGCAATTACCATAGGGAAGCAATGAGCTAGGGGAAGCTAGAAGGATGGACAATTTAACTTCACTAGGGATTATGAAAGCTCGCCTTTTTAAGGAGTGTAAACAAGTTAAAACATGTATTGTAAAGGACATATTGGGGCACCCACATTTTTGCTTTGACAAAAGCCGGAGAAGGAAATGTAAACAAGTAACTTTATATTTTACTATGTATTATGGTTTGCATAATTTGTCATTCATCAAAAAGGGGGAGATTGTTAATGCAAATATTACGGTATTTAATCTATATGATCTCTTATGTTTTAATGATGACAACATGTAACTTGTAATACATAACATAAAATGTGCAAGTTACTTGTTTACACAAATCATCAAAGCATACGTTCATCAACACCTCTCGACATGCTTCAACAACAGGTTCGAATATGTTTGTTAATTTACATTATGATCAAATCATTTAACAAACCATTGAGAAATTTTAAAATATTTTTTAGAGTGAATACATATTTATTAAACACATTTAGGAAAATGTTTTTCACTAATTACATTTTAAATAAAATAACTAGAAATTTTAGTTTAGGTAGTTAATTAAATATAAATTAATAACTAAATAGAACCTGATAACATCAAATAGTCCTAAATATTAAGTGTCAATTACCCCCGATAATGCTCGTATTTTATATCATTTATATGGATTTATGCTTGTTTTACTCTATATTTCTCTTTCAGATAAATTACGAGCATTGGAGCTAAAGAGACGTGGATTTGGAGATTTTATAAGAGATTTATGATAGTATGCCCACTGTGATGAAGCTACGACGTAACTCCACTCTCACATTACGCCGTAGCTAATGCGTGACTCAGAAGGCCAGCTCAGCAGAAGATTATGGCGTAACTCCCACTAAGGATTACTCCGTAACCCATTAGGTCAAAAGAAGTTCCACGCCGCTATAAGCTACGCCGTAACTCCTTCCAACGATTATAGCATAATCATGTCACTTGTAACCTGTATTGAAGATACGGCGTAACTCATCCCATGTGTTACGCCGTAACCAGCTATTACGAGAGCTTTATTATGGAAATATTAAGGTTACGGTGTAATTCTCAACTTAAGTTACGCCGTAACTAGATCTCGCCTATAAATACAAGCCCTAAATTCTGCATTTCACATCATTCACTCCACACCAAAAAGCAGAGAACGTGAGTAGGGGTCCAAAGGTATATCTTGAAGAGCATACGGAGCCATCTTCAAGGGAGAAATCACTCCCTAATGATAAGCATTAGCGATTATCTTTTCTTTTACTTTCGATTCATGTATTTCAATATGTTAAACATTGAATTGATTGTTTCATTTAATATGATCGGCTAAGCACCTTTGGTGCTAGCCTAGTTATGATTCCTTAATTGTTGTGTTTATGTTTACATTGCTTCCGTATAATTGTTTCTAGTGTATGCATGCATAGTTCGTTGGTAGCTACCCTTGTTTTGGTAGTTTTGAATGGCGGTAGTGTCTAGTTGCTTAGGAGAATTGACCAACTGACCCTAAGTAGGTAGACTGAGTGGGAAGGGTAAGAATTAACCAACTGACGACCCTTCTTCGCTTGTGCGAACTGACCAAATGATCACCTACTGTTTGGATGAACTTAAGAAGTTAGAGATGAGTGTCTAAGATGCTAGCGCCAGGGCACTCATTTTTGCGAATCTTGCATGTAGTGGAACTTAATGACTTGGTTTAGGGGACTAAAAACAACTGGACTTTCAAGGGTAGTAGCTTGATCTCTGGTGGAAACCTTTGCTGATAGGTTAGGAGGAACTGACCAAATGTTGTCCTAGCGACCTAAACCCCCACTTGAATCAATTGAGAGTAATTAAACGTGAACATAAGATGATAGGATGAGTAACTAGGTTAGCACACTTTTCTCTTATTGATCACAACTCTACCTTTATTTGCTTTCTTTCATTTCTTGTCTTATTAGTTAATTAATCATTTCAATCTTAAAACCATTAAAACCTGTGACACCTAAACTTAATTAGAATCTGCTCACTAATATGTGCTTAAACACATATCTTTTGTTTATCAAAACTGACCCAAAATAACCAAGAAAGAGCCGTTTATTGTTAACATTTGCGTGTTTCTTGAGTTTTTGCATGTGCAGTACGGATGTGACAAAACAACAAAAGAAAGCCAAACTCAAGAAAACCGAGCACGAGAGAAAGAAGAATGCTAAAAGCCGAGGTTGGGAAAAGAATTTGCAAGTTTGGACAATCAATTCTCAAAATGGCGCTTTAGTCCCCTCAAGATTCAGAATTGTCTTGTTTAGTCCTTGGAATTTTCAAAGTTGGCAAATTTGGTCCTTGCTTATTTGAAGAATGTCAACAATGGCCCTTGGAAGATAATTTCAGATTTACACTTTTGAACCCTGGATTTTCAGATTTAACATTTTTGGTCCCTAGGTTACTACATGGATCCTAAATAAATCCTAAGTCCAAACTTAATACCCTTGGCCCAAGTTTAATCCCAAGCCCAACACCAACACCCAATTCTATACTATACCCGGTCCAATCTCCCAATACCCGGTTTACCCAACCCGTACCCGGTCAAAACAAATCCGAAATATATTAAAAAAAACTCACGCGCCAAATCCAACCCCCAAATTCCCAGAACTTATGAACCCTAAAGTACCCTTCCCTCCAATCACTTCAATTCACTACAATTAAGGGTAATCATGTCCTTTCCCTGACACCTTATGACATACCTGACACATGTGGAGAGCCAGGTCAGCAATCCGTGTGCTGCTACTCGCATCTGATTGGTCGAAGCTACGTGGAGATTTAATCCAAGGGTCGTGATGAAAGGATGATAGCTGGGATTTAATCCAAGGGTTGTAAAGAGTCCAGAGAAAGCACAGATTTCAGATTTCTAGACCCTTCTTAGCTCTAGGCTTGGCTATAAATAGCCCCTTTATTCACGAATTGTGAACACCTTTTCATACCTTTTATTCAGTAGCTTAATATAGTTTTTAATTCAGTATTAATGTTTCCAAGTTTTATTTAGCTTTTGTAATTCCTTTGTAATTTCAGATTTTTATGTTTTAATGAAAGTTACTTTTATTCTCTTTTAAGCTTTAAATGTTCTTATTATTGCTTATTAGAGTTGCTAATTTCATTTCAGCTTATTTTACAATAATTGCAGCTTAATTCTCTTCAATATAAAAAATAAAAAATAAAAAATCGAAAAAATATTTGAAAAATAAAAAAATACTTTCAAGCTCTTATAAGCTTATCTTAAGCTTCAGCTACTGTTTCATTAGGTTCATTTAAGCTGTGTATAGCTTATAGTGAGCTTTTACTTCATTCAATCTCAAAATTCACTCAAATCTTCAAAATAGTCAACTGAAGTCAACAACAGTTTAATATGAGTATAGTTATGGAATTGGGTTGATGCAGAGCTGGATTGGGGTATATTTAGATTGAATTAGTGTAGTTTTGGTTCTGGTATAAGCTTCAAATAAGCTGGACAAACTGTGAGTACTTTTCTATTCCCATATTTGGTAATATCTGCATAATCTATTTGTTTCTGAATCTGTTATTATTATTAGCTTAGATCTGTTCATTTAGTTGATACTAGGATAATTTAATTCAGTTGAATTGTTAGTGTAGGCTAGTTAAGTAGATAGTTGAGTTAATTTGCATAACAGTTAGTATATTAGTGTTTGGATCAGTGGTTCTAAGTGAGCTTGTGGCTTAGTTTGTGTTTAATATCTGTCACACAAGTCTCAGTGAGGTTAATTAGGCTTATATCAGTAATTCATTTGCACATTAGAACTCAAAAAGTCAAAATCATCTTAAATCTATCTTAGATTCTTAACAGTTAGGAATTGAGAGATCATAAGTTGCAATCAGGTTTAGATTAGGTTAATATAGCTTGCATCAATTGTATTTCATTATTTTATATCATTATCAGTTCATCATTTGGATTCAAATCTCACTTTAGTCAAATATCCATTTCTGTGATAAAAAGTCAAAAGTTGAAAAACTCAGTTTTTACAAAAGTTTATGGAATTTTCATGGATTCAGTTTTGATTCATAATAAGTGAAACTTTGGGATAATTAAGTTCAGTTGGTCTAGTTTCTAAATCTGATTTTTGAGAAATTTTTGGAAATCATTTTAAGCAGTTAAAAAGCTCTTAAATAGAGCTGATTTGCCCTGTGTCAGCATTTAGCTAATGCTGAGTGATTCCAGCTTCCTTGTAAACCTTGCACAGGGCTCATATTGGCTTGTTAGGGTCTGATATTTGTTCTAATGGTTGATTGCTTGGTGGTCATGAGATCTCAACTCTTGGTTTTCAGATTTGCTTATTGAATAAGCTGTTTCAGTAGCTTAAAGTAGGGTCTAAGTAGCTACGTTACTTAAGTAGTTATTCAGCTCATACCATTATAGATTGCTTTTTCAGAGGTTGAGATTAGCTTATATAGATTGCATTTAAGTTGTTTTAGCATATTCTAGCTTCTGTGATCAATTAGTGCTTATCAGTAGCTTGTAGCTTATTACAAGTGCTTATTTAGAAGGCTTCACTCACTCCAAATTCTTGCACACTAGCATAGGTTTTGATATTTTTCCTAGGTTTAGAATAATAATTTAGAATTTCCCTGAATTTTTCATATTTTTCCAACTTTGTTTGCTATTTTTCTTGATTTAAACTAGTTTTAATACTTATTAAATAGCATTTAATTCGATTAAATCAGAAAAGGTTCCAAAAAATAATTTTTCAATTTTCCGAGATTAAGAAAATTATAAAAAGCCAAAAAAATATTTTTTCAAATTTTTCCTAGTTTAAATTGTAATTTTTAGAATTTAAATTAGTTTTAAATAGTTTTTAATTCAAAATAAATTCCAGAAAAATCATAAAAATTAGTTTTAATTCTTAGTTAATTTTCTAATATCATTCTTAGTTAGAAAGTAATTTTATATTATTTTTAGGGTTTAGATTAGACGTAGTTGCATTTTATTTACGTTTCTTTTAATACGTTTTAGAATAATTCGCGTATTTAGGATTTCCCGTAGTGTAATTTCCCTTATATTGTTTTCCCTTTCCCTGTAGTTTTAATATAATCAAAAATCCAAAGCATCGAGCATTTTAATAACGAACCAATAACGACGTTGCCCATTCACACCTCGTTGGGAAACGACTCGGATTTCCTAATCCGTATCACTATCACTCACGGGTTTTGATTCATTATCCTTTTTCCTAAAGGGATTTTAAATCATTACTTGTGGTTATTTTTTATATCAATATTGTGGTTTTATCCATACACACACACCCCTAAACCTCAACGAATCAAATTTTGGCCACGCCGGAGGTTGTGTCGCGAAAATATCGTTAAAGGTTTGACGATTAGTGACTCGAGATCCTTCCTTTGTGATGTTACTATTTTTTATAAAAATCTAAAAAGTAAAAAATATTTTCCTTTTTCTTTTATATATATATATATCATATTAAAAATACAAAAGGATTTTCTCTTTTGTTTTTGAGCTAAATAGAATACATCAATTATATAACATTCTCAACGGAGGTGTTATCATTAGTAAGTTCCCGAACCAAAGATCAAAAACTTGCCTTTGTGTCGCTTGTGAATCGATTTATTTCTATTTGATAAACAAACTGTGTGGTGGGTATAAGGACGGCCCGACATTAAATTGCGGCTGAAAAGAAGCGGGTTTTTAATAAGCTTCGCGCTGACCTAAAAAGCTTCTCCGCCGCTTGTGCTTTGTCTTATAGAAGTAATTTATTCACTTGGGATTATTGGTTAAGTTCACTGTGTTTTCGAATACCGTTCATTTTAATTGCCTTGGTTTTTGAAAGTGCATGCGCACTCGTTCTAATAACTACTGACCGATACGTGAAACCGCTACAATTCCGAGAAGGCGAAATAGACGTGCTCCATTAGTCGAACCCGAGATTCGAACTAATCCGACTCCGCCCATTGTCGAAATGGCGGAGGACAACCGATCTATGCTAGAACAACTCCAAGCACCCACCGTGGGTTATGGAGAAGCCATCGTCGTCCCGCAATCGCTTGCGATAACTTTGAGCTTTAACACGGATTGATAAATTTGGTTTCGTCAAGCCAATTTTACGGATTTGAGAGGGACGATCCTCACTCTCATATCCGACGGTTTAACAAGCTCACGTCTACGATCAAATACCGAACGTTCCTAAGAGGCTATCAAGCTATTACTCTTCCCATTTTCACTTGAGGGGCCGGGATTTGGCTCGAAAAACTACCCCTCATCGATAACCACGTGGAGAATCTAGTGTCAAAATTCGTGAACCAATTCTTCCCACCGCCTAAAACAACAAGCTTAAAAAATGAAATAACAAAATTCACACAAAGATTTGATGAATCATTTAGTGAGGCATGGGACCGATTCAAAGATTTGCTTAGGCAATGTCCCCATCATGGTTTTACGGAATTACACCAACTTGATACGCTTTATAATGGTTTGAATGAGACGATCAAGACTCTCTCAATGCCGCCATGGGTGGTAATTTGTTGACCCGATCAACGAGAGATGCCTTGTCGATTATTGAGAACAAATCTAAAGTTCGTACCTCACGTAGCAAATCGGTTCTTTGCCCGAGTGAGTGTTACACCATCGCCTCGCCTTATGAAAATACGTCTAGCACCGATGCTAAGATTGATAAGCTTACGGATATGATTCAGGGTTTGGTTAAGATTAAGACGGCTAAGATTAATTCTTCTCCACCCGCTCAAGTCAAAGCGGTGGAATCGACTTGTACTACTTGTGGCGGCCCACATGCTTACTACAATTGTACCGCCACCGATGGAAATCCTTTCGAAGCTAATGCCGTAACCGGAGGTAACCAATATCGTCCTCAAGTTGAACCAAATCCTCGTGTTAGTAATCAAATGGTACCTCCAGGATTTTCTCAATCAAACAATCAGACTCGTTTTAATCAAAATCAAGTTCGTGGACCAAATGTTCAAAACCAATTCAAAGCCCCACCAAATCAATACCCGAATCAAGGAGTCAATTACAATCAAGGATATCAAAATTCAAGCTATCAAGCTCCACCTTTGCCTTCAAATGAATTCACGAATTACGCTCAACACAATAATGCTACCATCCAAACCATGCAAACTCAGATTTCAAGTTTGAGAAATGAGTTTCAATCTTCGCTGACTAGACAAAGCAATGAGTTTAGGAATGAGATTCGACTCCAGAACAACAAATTGGATGCTTCACAGAATAAACTTGAGAACATGTTGAATGCTGTTTTGTGTAAGATAAGTCAACCCTCGAGTTCGGGATCTCTTCCAAGTGACACCATTCCCAACCCGAAGGGTGAGTTAAAAGCTATAACCATACGGAGTGGTAAGGCTTATGATGAACCATCGTTTCCTACTCCGCTGGTGAGGGAGGAGGAACGAGACACCGAGGTTATTAAAGAAAATGTGCAACCCGCACCCGTCTCACCTCCGGTCGTTCAAACTCCGATTCCGGAACCCGATGTTCTGAAGACTACTTTTAAACCCTCACTTCCTTATCCGTCTAGACTTCAAGATCAAAGGATTCGTGATAAAACCGAAAACCAAATGGAGAAATTTGTTGAAATCGTTCAATCCTTGAATTTTAACATCAGTTTCACCGACGCTTTACTCCTCATGCCGAAATTTGCCGCCATGATCAAAAATTTAGTGAGTAATAAGGAAAAGTTGGCGAAATTGCAAAAACACCGTTGAATGAGAATTGCTCGGCGGTGCTCCTCAAGAAACTTCCAAAAAAGTTAGGAGACCCCGGCAAATTTCTTATCCCTTGTGAGTTTCCGGAAATTGTGAAATGCTCCGCCTTGGCGGATCTTGGTGCGAGTATTAACTTAATGCCTCTTTCGATTTATAACAAGCTTTCTCTCCCGGATCTCACTCCTACTCAAATGACTCTTGAACTCGCGGACCGATCAACCTCTATTCCGAAAGGAATCGCCGAGGATGTCTATGTGAAAGTCGGACCACTTCATTTTCCCGCCGACTTCGTTGTCGTTGACTTTGATGCGATTCGAGTGCCTCTTATTCTCGGGAGACCTTTCTTACGAACGGGCCGTGCGATGATTGACGTTTATGAAGGAGAAATTACTTTACGATCTCATAAGGAAACCGTCTCATTTAACATTAACCATCCTTCAAGATACTCCTCCAATTATGATGATGCTTCTATTAATCGAATCGACGTTCTCGATATTGCTACGGAGGAGTATGCTCAAAAGCTTCTTGATTTTATGGGTGGCAATCCCACCATTACTTTTGAAAATGTTGAACCATCTTCTAAGCCTATAATTGCCGACTCTTCCCCCTCTCTTACTCCATTCGAGGGAGGTGACTTCCTTTTGGAAGAGATCGATAAGTTTCTTGCTAATGACGAATCGATTCCACCGGGAATTGATGATGGTGTTTATGATTCGGAGGGAGATATTCTTTATCTTGAACAATTGTTGAATGAAGATCCGTCACCGTCACTCCCTCCGAAAAAGATTACGTTTGAAGAAATCAAATCTGTACAAACGTCTAATGAAAAACATCCGGAGCCCGAGCTCAAGGATTTACCTCCTCATCTTGAATACGCTTTTCTTGAAGAGCCGAACAAGTTTCCCGTCATCATTGCTAAAAACTTGAAAGATGAGGAGAAAACCGCACTTTTGGATATTCTTCGTAAACATAAGAGTGCCATCGCTTGGCAAATTTCCGATATCAAAGGCATAAACCCTCGTTTTTGTACTCACAAGATCTTAATGGAAGACGATTGCAAACCCGTTATTCAACAACAACGTAGGGTTAATCCAAAAATTCATGAGGTTATCAAAAAGGAAGTTCTTAAACTCCTCGACGCTGGAATCATTTATCCAATCTCCGATAGCTCATGGGTTAGCCCTATCCATTGTGTTCCTAAGAAAGGTGGCATGACCGTCATTGCCAATGAAGATAATGAATTGATTTCCACACGCCTCGTCACCGGATGGAGGGTGTGTATTGATTACCGAAAGTTGAATGATGCTACACGGAAGGATCATTTTCCGCTATCTTTATGGATCGATGCTCGAACGCTTTAGCGGGAATGAGTTCTATTGATTTCTCGATGGTTTTTCCGGTTACTTTCAAATTCTGATCGATCCGCAGGATCAAGAGAAAACGACTTTCACGTGCCCTTATGGAACGTTTGCTTACCGACGAATGCCATTTGGTTTATGCAATGCTCCCGAAACGTTCCAAAGGTGCATGATGGCTATTTTTCATGACATGATCGAGAAGTCTATGGAAGTTTTATGGACGATTTCTCGGTTTATGGAGATTCTTTCACTTCTTGCCTCTCTCATCTAGACCACATGCTCAAACGGTGTGAAGACACCAATTTGGTCTTGAATTGGGAGAAGTGCCATTTCATGGTTCGAGAGGGCATTGTCCTCGGCCATAAGATTTCAAAATCGGGGATTGAGGTCGACCGAGCTAAAGTCGACGTTATAGCTAAACTCCCTCATCCCACTACCGTCAAAGGTATTCGGAGTTTTTAGGTCACGCCGGTTTCTATCGCCGTTTCATCCAAGATTTCTCTAAGATAGCCCGCCCTCGGACCCATCTCCTCGAGAAGGATGCTCCGTTTATCTTCACCCATGAATGCGTTGAAGCATTTAATTTTCTCAAAAGAAATTAATCGAGGCATCGATCTTAGTTGCCCACGACTGGGATTTGCCCTTTGAGCTCATGTGTGATGCAAGTGATTACGCAATTGGGGCAGTCTTGGGGCAACGTAAATCGAAACATTTTCAACCCATACACTATGCGAGTAAGACATTGTCCGAGGCCCAACACAATTATACGACTACTGAAAAGGAATTATTGGCCGTTGTTTATGCTTTCGAGAAATTTAGACCCTACCTTGTCTTGTCAAAGACCATAGTGTATACCGACCATTCTGCCCTAAAGTATCTTTTGGCAAAGCAAGATGCTAAGCCACGATTACTTCGGTGGGTTCTCCTCCTTCAAGAGTTTGATGTTACTATTCTTGACAAAAAAGGAGCGGAGAACCTTGCTGCCGATCACCTTTCTAGACTTGAGAATCCCCATCAAAGTGTGCTTGAGAAAAAGGAAATCACGGAAACATTTCCTCTTGAGACACTTAGGATGATTGCTAAGAAAGACCCAAACACCCCATGGTTTTCCGACTTTGCAAATTACCATGCGGGCAATTTCCTCGTGAAAGGGATGTCGTCCCAACAGAAGAAAAAGTTTTTCAAAGATGTTCAGCATTATTTCTAGGATGATCCCTACTTGTTTAAGATTTGTGCGGATCAAGTAATCCGGCGGTGTGTTCATGGCCAAGAGGCCCTTGATATTCTTAATGCTTGCCATAACGGACCCACTGGTGGCCATCATGGTGCAAGCTACACCGCTAAGAAGGTTTTTGATTCAGGGTTTTATTGGCCTACCATATATCGAGATGCTCATGATTTAGTTAAGTCTTGTGATTCTTGCCAACGTCAAGGGAAAATTTCGCAAAAGGATGAAATGCCACAAAATGCTATTCAAGTTTGCGAGATTTTTGACGTGTGGGGCATCGATTTTATGGGGCCATTTCCATCATCTAAGGGTAATAAGTATATCCTCGTGGTCGTCGACTACTTGTCTAAATGGGTTGAAGCGGGCGCACCCACCAATGACGCCCGAGTTGTTGTTAAGTTTCAAGAATTTGTTTTCCGATTCGGAGCACCTCGTGCTATCATCGATGATCGCGTACCCATTTCTGTAATAAACAATTCGCTAAAGTTATGGCTAAATATGGAGTTACCCATCGTCTTTCTACCGCGTATCACCCGCAAACGAGCGGACAAGTTGAGGTCTCGAATCGTGGTTTGAAAAGGATTTTAGAAAGGACCGTAGGAGAAAATCGAGCTTCATGGGCCGATAAGTTAGATGATGCATTATGGGCTTTCCGCACCGCATACAAGACACCCATCGGGTGCACCCCATTTAAGTTGGTGTATGGAAAAGCTTGTCACTTGCCCATCGAGCTCGAGCATAAGGCATTCTGGGCCTTGAAACATGCAAACTTTGATCTTAAGACCGCGGGTGATCACCGGAAAGTTCAATTGAATGAATTAAATGAGCTTAGGGATCGGGCTTACGAGAATTCTTTGATTTTCAAAGAGAAGACTAAGAGGATTCATGATGCTAAAATCAAAACCGCGTTTTCAACGTTGGTGATCAAGTTCTCCTCTTTAACTCTCGCTTGAAGATATTCTCGGGCAAACTCAAAACTCGTTGGTCCGGACCATTCACCGTTGCTCGTGTTTTCCCTTATGGAACGGTGGAGCTTTCTCAACCCGATGGCCCAAATTTCAAGGTGAATGGTCATCGTGTGAAACATTATTTTGGAGGGACATCCCATCTATGGTTGTCCCGGATCTCCAAACTTTCCCTAAGGACAACTGAATTCGGGGATCGAGTCAAGCTAGCGACTCGGTGACCAAAAAAAGTAGCGCTTCGTGGGAGGCACCCCATGCTTATCTCTATCTTCTTTCTATTTTCTAATAAGTGACGTGAAGGGGTTAGCCTCTTCAATTTCTCGTGTTTGGTTGTTTGTGATGTTTTGTCCTGGATTTTCCCGATATGAAGACTCTCGTGCTCGAAGTTTGTCTTTTCTCCACTCGAGTTTCATGATCGATGCTGATGGAAATCCGATATCTGAAATCTTATCGACTAACGTTTATCTTTGAGCGTACTTAATAAACGGCTTTTAGATTTTCGTTGATACCCTTGTTTTAAACATTGAGGACAATGTTTCGTTCTAGTCTGGGGTAGGGTAATCTTCGATTTGATTTAACCGCACTTGCTTATTTTTGTCGTGTACTCTCGCAACCCCGTTTTTCCTTAGAAAATAAAAAATTGTGCTATAAATGAGAAAATTTAAAATTTTTGAAGCTTTTGCTAGTCTTTTTGATTGAAAAGTTTGCTAGTCTCTTAGACAAGAAGCTATAAAATGCGAATTCTAGCTCACAAGGCCAAGAATTTGCAAGTTTCGAAAGTGACTTTAAATATGCATTACTTAATTTCATTTAGACAAAGCATATGCTAAGTTAATATATGTTTTGACACCTTGTTGACTTTCCACTGGTGAGAGTAGGAATAGAATTCTGACTTGACCGGGCGTGTTGAGCCCTAGCTTGTTCCCTTAACCATAGATAATCTAATTATCGGCTAAGCATCCGCGGATCTCATTATTTGGGATTTTAAATTTGCGGAGATCGAGAAATGATAGAGTTACTTATGAGTTTAGATGCTAAGCGTGGAGTAGTTGGTTCTCTTTAGAGCCCATCGAAGGTACTTATGGCTTTTTGTTCCCACAAAATTGTTTCACCCCATATCTGTCAAATAATAATTAGAGATGTTGAGTTTTTGGCGATAGTTAGTTCTTTATTCTTCTTTAGAAAATCTTTGCCCATGAGAGTTGGGTACACATCGAGGTATGTCGGTGTTAAGGTGTAATAGACAACTGATTCTCGATAGTTTGTGCTATTGTTTCTATTGTTATAAAAGCCGTAGGGTTTGGAGTTTGGCACAAAATTAACATGAAATAAAGCCCAAATGTTTTAAAATTAAAAAAATCCAAAGCTATAAAAGTTGTCATAGACTTCTATAAAGGCAGAGGAAAAATCCAAAGTCATAATAAGACTTCTGATAAAACGGTAATCCCGTTGAGTTAGTAGTTTAAAAGACCAAGGGCCTAAATTGCAAAAATGCAACTGTCTTTGAAATAGTGTTAAGCCAAACTCGGATCCGGAGATGTCTAAATAAAGCTTCGTCTCTCGACTCGTAGATGAGTTGTCTCGTCAGCCATAAAAGGATATTCTCCCTAAATCGTGTGAAATTAGGACCTTGATGTGGACCTCATTCTTGTGTGCAATGGTTTTCGAGGGAAGGTAGATAACTAATTAGCGACTTAGCTTTATATATTTATCGGAATAAAAGTTATCGAAATGAGAACATATGAAGAAATTCATTTCTCACAAAAAAATAAAAAAAATCTAGAGGCAAATAGGAAAATGGGAACAAAAGGTAATTACACAAGTAACGTCCATGGGTAGTGTTAGCATCTAGAATCATATTTAACAATGATTTCGATTTTACGCTTAGTTTGGGGACTTGTGAAAAATCAGGGACGATGTATTCTATCCGTATGGTCACTTCACGCTGTGTTGTGTTTTCTACTCCGTGATCCTAACGTGTTGATTGAAAAAATGTTGGAGTTATTGATCGAAATGAAAGTTCAACAAACCGTCACTCATAATCGGAATGTGCTTAATCATAATATCTATATGTGAATTAAAAGGTAAACGGAGCATTTTTAGAATTAAGGTTTCTAATCTCTTTTGAGGAACCTTTGCTACTTCTTCATAGGTTTAGTAGAAAGAGATTGAAATCTTTGGTTTTAGAAGCGTGAGTTGATTGCATTGCGTGGGGACACGACAAAGGTCTCGTCTGGGGTATTTTGATATGTGCTTAAACACATATCTTTTGTTTATCAAAACTGACCCAAAATAACCAAGAAAGAGCCGCTTATTGTTAACATTTGTGTTCCTTGAGTTTTTGCATGTGCAGTACGGATGTGACAAAACACAAAAAGAAAGCCAAAACCGAAGAAAACCGAGCACGAGAGAAAGAAGAATGCTAAAAGCCGAGGTTGGGAAAAGAATTTGCAAGTTTGGACAATCAATTCTCAAAATGGCGTTTTAGTCCCTCGAAGATTCAGAATTGTCATGTTTAGTCCTTGGAATTTTCAAAGTTGGCAAATTTGGTCCTTGCTTATTTGAAGAATGTCAACAATGGCCCTTGGAAGATAATTTCAGATTTACACTTTTGATCCCTGGATTTTCAGATTTAACATTTTTGGTCCCTAGGTTACTACATGGATCCTAAATAAATCCTAAGTCCAAACTTAATACCCTTGGCCCAAGTTTAATCCCAAGCCCAACACCAACACCCAGTTCTATACTATACCCGGTCCAATCTCCCAATACCCGGTTTACCCAACCCGTACCCGGTCAAAACAAATCCGAAATATATTAAAAAAAACTCACGCGCCAAATCCAACCCCCAAATTATCAGAACTTATGAACCCTAAAGTACCCTTCCCTCCAATCACTTCAATTCACTACAATTAAGGGTAATCATGTCCTTTCCCTGACACCTTATGACATACCTGACACATGTGGAGAGCCGTCACAATCCGTGTCCGCTACTCGCATCTTATTGGTCGGCTTACGTGGAGATTTAATCTAAGGGTCGTGATGAAAGGATGATAGCTGGGATTTAATCCAAGGGTTGTAAAGAGTCCAGAGAAAGCACAGATTTCAGATTTCTAGACCCTTCTTAGCTCTAGGCTTGGCTATAAATAGCCCCTTTATTCACGAATTGTGAACACCTTTTCATACCTTTTATTCAGTAGCTTAATATAGTTTTTAATTCAGTATTAATGTTTCCAAGTTTTATTTAGCTTTTGTAATTCCTTTGTAATTTCAGATTTTTATGTTTTAATGAAAGTTACTTTTATTCTCTTTTAAGCTTTAAATGTTCTTATTATTACTTATTAGAGTTGCTAATTTCATTTCAGCTTATTTTACAATAATTGCAGCTTAATTCTCTTCAATATAAAAAAAATAAAAAAATAAAAAAAATCAGAAAAAAATATTTGAAAAATAAAAAAATACTTTCAAGCTCTTATAAGCTTATCTTAAGCTTCAGCTACTGTTTCATTAGGTTCATTTAAGCTGTGTATAGCTTATAGTGAGCTTTTACTTCATTCAATCTCAAAATTCACTCAAATCTTCAAAATAGTCAACTGAAGTCAACAACAGTTTAATATGAGTATAGTTATGGAATTGGGTTGATGCAGAGCTGGATTGGGGTATATTTAGATTGAATTAGTGTAGTTTTGGTTCTGGTATAAGCTTCAAATAAGCTGGATAAACTGTGAGTACTTTTCTATTCCCATATCTGGTAATATCTGCATAATCTATTTGTGTCTGAATCTGTTATTATTATTAGCTTAGATCTGTTCATTTAGTTGATACTAGGATAATTTGATTCAGTTGAATTGTTAGTGTAGGCTAGTTAAGTAGATAGTTGAGTTAATTTGCATAACAATTAGTATATTAGTGTTTGGATCAGTGGTTCTAAGTGAGCTTGTGGCTTAGTTTGTGTTTAATTTCACACAAGTCTCTGAGGTTAATTAGGCTTGTATCAAGAATGCATTTGCACATTAGAACTCAAAAGTCAAAATCATCTTAAATCTATCTTAGATTCTTACAGCTTAGGAATTGAGAGATCATAAGTTGCAATCAGGTTTAGATTAGGTTAATATAGCTTGCATAAGTTGTATTTCATTATTTTATATCATTATCAGTTCATCATTTGGATTCAAATCTCACTTTAGTCAAATATCCATTTCTGTGATAAAAAGTCAAAAGTTGAAAACTCGTTTTACAAAAGTTTGTGAAATTTTCATGGATTCAGTTTTGATTCATAACAAGTGAAACTTTGGGATAATTAAGTTCAGTTGGTCTAGTTTCTAAATCTGATTTTTGAGAAATTTTTGGAAATCATTTTAAGCAGTTAAAAAGCTCTTAAATAGAGTCGATTTGCCTGTGTCAGATTTAGCTAATGCCGAGTGATTCCAAACTTCCTTGTAAACCTTGCACAGGGCTCATATTGGCTTGTTAGGGTCTGATATTTGTTCTAGTGGTTGATTGCTTGGTGGTCTTGAGATCTCAACTCTTGGTTTTCAGATTTGCTTATTGAATAAGCTATTTCAGTAGCTTAAAGTAGGGTCTAAGTAGCTAAGTTACTTAAGTAGTTATTCAGCTCATACCATTATAGATTGCTTTTTCAAAGGTTGAGATTAGCTTATATAGATTGCATTTAAGTTGTTTTAGCATATTCTAGCTTCTGTGATCAATTAGTGCTTATCAGAGTTTGTAGCTTATTACAAGTGCTTATTTAGAAGGCAGTTTCACTATAGCTCCAAATTCTTGCACACTAGCATAGGTTTTGATATTTTTCCTAGGTTTAGAATAATAATTTAGAATTTCCCTGAATTTTTCATATTTTTCCAACTTTGTTTGCTATTTTTCTTGATTTAAACTAGTTTTTAATACTTTTAAATAGCATTTAATTCGATTAAATCAGAAAAGGTTCCAAAAAATAATTTTTCAATTTTTCTAGATTAAGAAAATTATAAAAAGCAAAAAAAATATTTTTTCAAATTTTTCCTAGTTTAAATTGTAATTTTTAGAATTTAAATTAGTTTTAATTAGTTTTTAATTCAAAATAAATTCCAGAAAAATCATAAAAATTAGTTTTAATTCTTAGTTAATTTTCTAATATCATTCTTAGTTAGAAAGTAATTTTAGATTATTTTTAGGGTTTAGATTAGACGTAGTTGCATTTTATTTACGTTTCTTTTAATACGTTTTAGAATAATTCGCGTATTTAGGATTTCCCGTAGTGTAATTTCCCTTATATTGTTTTCCCTTTCCCTGTAGTTTTAATATAATCAAAAATCCAAAACATCGAGCATTTTAATAACGAACCAATAACGACGTTGCCCATTCACACCTCGTTGGGAAACGACTCGATTTCTAATCCAGATCACTATCACTCACGAGTTTTGATTCATTATCCTTTTTCCTAAAGGATTTTAAATCATTACTTGTGGTTATTTTTTATATCGATATTGTGGTTTTATCCATACACACACACCCCTAAACCTCAACGAATCACTCACATAGCTCTTGGGACCTCGGTTTTACCAATTACTACACTACACACGACCGGGGTACACCGCCCGTTAGTGTATAGGGTGGACCATAGGTAAACGAGACACTAAATATTAAAACCTGGTCAGTAAAACCTGCATCAAGTTTTTGGCCCCGCTGCCGGGGAGTTATATTAGGATTTTCGTTAAGTCTTTTACTTTTGTTTTATTTTGAATATTTCTTGCATTCTCACAATTTCTTTTCAAGTTTCAGGTACCATGGAAGTAGTAAACATTGATGACCTCACTCTTGAGGAATACTTTGTATTGACAAGGGAAGTACAAGGTCCCGGGGCTCAAGGCCTATTGTAGCTAATGTCCATTTCGAGATTAAAGAGCAGTTTATGAGGGAGCTACGTGCTAACCCTTTCTCGTGAAACAGAACGAAGATGCGTTATGACCACGTTGAGAATGTCTTGTACATCACAAGCCTTTTCAACATTCCTAGTTGATGTGCTATTTCATCCCCGCTTAATATTTATAAGACTTAGATAACTTAGGATCAACACATACTAACGGGCAGAGAACCCGATCAGATGTAGTAAAGCCTTACGTAAATCCGAGTATCATCCCAAGAGAGCTGTGACCTTGAAAGAACTAAGATGATTAGAAATAATATTGATAATATATTGGTGTGATAATATTGTGATGATTCATCGATATGCTATTATTCCAAACACACAGATACCAGAATTTTAGGATAAAGAGATAGATAAACGAAGCTTAACAAAAAACACAAACATGAATTGATTCTCGATATAAAGGTTCAATATAGTGGTTAATTATCACCAGACTCCTTTGGTCAATTTGTCATGGCCTATGGTTCTTAGATTCCTCACCAAGATGAACAGGTCACCCGGGATCAGTCGGCATCTTAATAGCAGTCATTAAGGACCAAATCTACTAGATCTAGTCTGTGGAAACCCGACCGTTAGGAACTTAGATTTCCCCTAACCTCTTAAATACCTCCACTTGATAGGTGATCATTTGGTCAGTTCGCACACGAAGAGCGGTTGTATTATGGACAATTCCTTCCATACTTCGCAATCTATTAGACTAGGGTCAGTTGGTCATATCTCCCAGCCCTTTAGATACTAACAAGCTTATAATATTACCAAGACTAGCGATCTATGATAAGACTAGTAAATTTCTATAAAGAATTAAAGAGAAGATCAATAACACAAATACAAACTTCAATTAATAACAAGAATTCATAGTATAAGTCCTAGAAAAATATAAAAGGAATTCAAACTCGAATACAACGGAAATCGTAGACGAGAACTTCGTTATTCAATGCTCCTAAGACATGCTTCTTCTTCTGTGTTTGATCTCCCCAAACCCTAGAAGGTTTGGGAAAGGAGAGATGATTAAAACTGACAAAATCTACGACTATTTATAGGCTCGGAAACTAGTTACGGCGTAACATTTATTAAGTAGTTACGCCGTAACTCTTCAAATCTTGTGCTTATCCATGGTTACGGCGTAACCTGAGGTGGGGGTTACGCCGTAGTCTTTCTAAATCATATGCATTTTATTCGTTACGGTGTAACCTGAGCTGATGGTTACGCCGTAATCTTTGTAAATTTGATGTTTATCCGTTGTTACGGCGTAACCTGAGTTGAGGGTTACGCCGTATCTCTTGTCAAGTAAGCTGCATAATGTTCAGTAGTCATGTTATGGCATAATTATATTCTATTGTTACGCCGTAATATTCATAATCATTATTACGCCGTAACTTCATCACTTGGTTACGCCGTAGTTGAGAGAAAACTCATCCTTTGGGCTTGAAAATGTCCATTCACTGCTTCCTTGCATAAAATAGGTCCTGAAATGAAATAATAAGGAATAAGGATGTTTTCACTAGCATTTTACTCATAATGTGATGATAAAGGGGGAAATTAAATCTTAGAATATCAGGACTATTAGATGTTATCAAATATCCCCCCACTTGAACTCTGCTTGCCCTCAAGTAGACCAATTTAGACTGTAAAAAATACACCCCTAAGGAATGTGCAGTTAGGAATTCCATACTAGAATATATAATAAGAGCCGAACACATCACGAAATTGGAATGAAAACACTCTCACACTCATCCTAATCTAAGTGTTAATTTCAGGGTGATCACTCAATTGCACGGGCATAGCAAGTATTCTATCATAAGCTTGGCAATTACATACAACT
>OU343220.1:84816033-84854435 GCA_910596185.1 Chrysanthemum makinoi | reverse complement strand
GGTGTTTGAATCTCAAAATGAGCTCGACTCAGACGGAACCAACGAATTGATCGGAATCAATGTTAGTAAATGTACCATCTCGAGAAACTTGTGATAGATATGCACCTTCATGGGTCTAACCTCCTTTTCAAGGAGTGTTTACAACTTCAAGTTAGTTACTAGAGCTAGTTGTCACCTAAAAATTGACAATGGAACTCTTTAACTAGGCAGCGTGCGTGAATCGTGTCTCGTGGGGAATTGTCTATCATGAGCCGATCAATTCAAAAGGTGCTAACTCTACCCTCTATGTGCATGATTTTCTGTCAAAACTTATAAGCACATGTGAAGGGGGAGTGTTTCTGAAAATATAAAACTCTCGGAGTGTCTCAAACATGTTTTCTATCATAAACACTCTGAAAGATTTTCAAGAAAAGTTTTTATGGCAACAATAGGACAATCATGGAGCTATAAGGTGACTAAGTTTAGGAATAAACGTCCTATGATCCGCCAGAGCCGGAGGGATCTACCCAAGGACATCACAAATAGTTAGTATTAGAAGTCCTTAGGAATGATTGAAAAAAAAGGAGTAATGTGAGAAAGGAGAAAGAAGGGGTTGAAAAATTAAAAAGAAAAGTTAAAGAAAGGGTGAAAAGAAATAGCCCTCCATATGCAACCTTAAGGCAGAAACCGGGTTCAATTCATCTGCTACTGGTTGTCACTAAGATGACGCTAGTATTGAAGACAAAGACGTCATGGACCCAGTGACGCAATGCACTAAACCTTCTAGCCACTCAATTCCTCTTAAAAGGATTTGTTTCATTCTCACCGGGAACCCTACATAATCTATCGACTTTCTCTTAGAGATGGTTGGTATTGAAGAAGGAGACCCTCTCCCTAGTCTCCGCTCTGGAAAACCAAAATGCACTATTGAGTCTAGAGCCACGAGATTCATCAAAAGATCTCATAGGAACACATGACATGACATCGCTTGTTGTTCATCAATAAGGGCACAAGTGATATATTCTAGAGTCCTACGCAGATCTTAGCAATCTGCCGGAACATTTATGAGAAGTTTCACATCTGTGATCTTCATGATTGAATAGAAACTCTGCCAGGGTCAACATCAAGCGACCCGACAGCGAGGTCACCGGTAACTCCGTGGATTACGCTTAGTGTGTCTCAAACGGTCTCATGCGTGGGTGATGCTTCGTGTACCTCAGCACTCATCTGAATCAGATGTATTTTGGTATATCGCGTTATCTCACTTGTGGACTCCATTAGAACGGCCTTTGTGAGAATTAGAGACGTGTTTTCACACTATCTTTGTAACTCCCTCGAAATTCAAACTTGTAAGTGCCGGAATCCGCTTATTACTAACCTGCTTTTATGTTTTCTTCTTATGGAAGCTCCGGAGCGGATTGATCGTGCAGATTCACCACATGCTCATACCAACAACACATTAAAGTTCTCATCATAATCAAAGGCTACACAAAGTTAAAGATGATTCTTCGTCAATGTCAAAGAATCCACAAATTTTAAAGACTAGAGAACTTCATCTCAATGAAACATCAAAGTCAAATAGTAGTGTGAGCATGGTGGAGAAAGACGTGGAGACACCAAACCAACGAAGTTGACAATGGAAGACAACCACATTATCTGATCACAAAGCATGAAGGAACAAATAATCAAGACTATTCTATATCTACACACAAAGTTCAAGCTCGAGAAAAGTAAAGACCTAATCAAGTGGAGCATCATTTGAATGACCACCCCTTAGGGGGAGATTTTTAGCCTTAATAGTTTTATTAGAAGTGATGGTCATTCACGATTAGGAACTTTGTAACGTGTGTTAGATATCGTGATAGAATAGTCAAAGGGCTCGTGGATTGGACTAAGCTAAATGGGTACTAGTTATGTTAAGCTTGCCTTTTATCCAATCCAACCCATGTCCAAGCCCATGAAGCGGATAGAAAGCCTTTTAGGGCATCATGTATTCCAACTATAAATACCCCTCAAATGGCCATTTGAGGTGTGTGCTTGAGTGTGTGTGTGTGTTTTTCCTTTGGAATATACAACTTATTATTTACATCTTTCTCTCACAACATACACGGTTTTATAAACATCAAGTCACCAACATCTTAATCTTTCCTTCTTTATTTACGCATATGTTTGTGTTTGTGTTGTTCGTGTTCTACGCGTAGCGTGGTATACGTGTTGGGTTTGTGATAAGGTTGATATTTGTAAGGTCCTACAATCTTAGATGGAATGCTCTCACACATCTCTCATGGATCAAGATGGTTAATGTATCCGAGATTTATTGAAGTCTTCTTGAATAAACAACTTTCAGATGTACCAAAGCCTACAAATCTTTTACCTGTTGTGGCACAACCCGCCAAGATTTTTACTTTCATGGCTAGGAAGAGTGATTTATTCACTGGAAGAACCACTCCATTGACTACTTCAATGATGGAGATTGTTCAAGCTATTAGAGATGAGGCTGAAGCTAGTAATGAAAGAGAAGGTACTACGCTACTCAAGGCTGCTTCAAGTCTGTTCGTCAAAGTCTGCATCTCAAGAAACTTCACACAAGGTACCTGCTTTACAAGAGTACTTGATGTTAATGAAGGTACTGAAGTTTCTCCCACCTTATCACACCATTCTACTCCTCCTATGGCATCACAAGAACAAGATGTTCCTATTTTCTCATCATCTTCTGGAGGAGATCCAGCTACTATACCCCCTGAAGGTTTGGTGTTGGATAATTATGTTCTGACAAGAGAGTTAGTCAGATTGAAGAAAACTACTCAGGCTCAAGCTGCACATATAGCACAATTGAAGATCAAGTTTAGGAGATTCAAGAAGTCTGTTTGGCCCTTAGTTAAACATCACAGGTTATGGGTCAAAGCTAAAAAGAAGCAGCAAAGGCAGTTTAAGAAGACCAGAAGCAAAAAGGTTCAAAAGCACTCTTCATTCTAATTGGGGAGGAAATTGGAAGATAAGAATTTGAATGAAGAATGAACCTCAAGTAATGATGATCAACCTCAAAGTCTTGAAGTGCAAGTTCAAGTTAAAAGTACCTTGAGGAAAGCATTAAAGTTCAAAGTCCTGATGATCAAGGTCTTTGCGATCAAAGTACTAGTCTTCAAGAAACATCTCGACAAGAATTAATTACACCAAGGGTGTTAAATTTTGATGAAGAAGCTGGTCCTTCAACAATTTCACAAGAAGAAGAAGAAGCTGATACACCTATGGCTGAACATACTGCAAGTGATGAAATTGTAGCTGAGGTGTTACAAAATTTATCAAGACCAAGAGGTGTGACTATTCTAGGAGTCGCTGAAGAACAACCACAAGCTTCTCAACCTACTATAGATCCTAAGGATAAAGGAAAAGGTAAGATGATAGAAACAAAGAAGAAGAAGCTCACTTTAGCACAAATAAGGGCTGCTCAAGTTGCTATGAATGAGGAAGCAGCTAGAAAGTTTCAAGCTGAATTGAATGCTGAAATTGATATTGAAGAGGCTAAGGAAATTGAAGAAGCTAAGAATAGAGAAGCAGCTAAGAAATTGCAAGAAGAACTGAATGCTGAAGCTGCTGAAACATTACAGTCACCTATTCCTGTTTCTGCTTTACCAAGAAGATCAAATCGTGCAAAAAAAAAAGAAATGCAATGATGGCTTATCTAAGGAAGAAAGGATATATTGGTTCGAATAAGTTGAATTATGTTGAGATGAAAGGTTTGTCTGAAGCTGTTAGAGAAGCTTATCAGAAACAAGTTGATAGTATCAAAGACTATAAAGATGATGATACTCAGAAAGAGGATGAAAGAAAAGGAAGCTTAAAAAGAAAAAGGAAAACTATAGTTGAAGATCAAGAGCCATCAAAGAAGGTTGAGTTAAGGTCTGATACTAATGATGAACTAAGGAATTACTTAAGAATTGTAGAATTTGAGTATACTAAAACTGATGCAGAAAAGAAGACAGATAAGAAGAAGAAAAAGTCTCCAATAACTACTTTTGAAGTTGTAGAATCTAAAGATGGGAATTATCTGATGTTTCATAGACAAGATGAAAGCTTCAGAGTGTTTAATATGATATGGGATCTATTGCACATAATAGATAGAGAAGATTTGTTTCATCTATATCATTTGGTGCAAGAATAATTTGAACACATTCCATCAGAAGGAGTTGGTTTAATCTTGGTTGGAGATCTTACAACTGTTTGGGAAACTGAAGAAACAAGCACTGATGAGATTTGGAGAAATCAAGAAGATTGGGAGATTATCAGCTGGAGATTCTTTGAAGAATCTGGAGTACATGTTCTAGAGTTAGAAGATGGGACTATGATTCACATGTTAGCAGATAGAAGATATCGTCTTACATCAGATCTTATGAGGAGAATGCTAGAACATGGGATGGAAGTTGAAGAAGATAATGAAACTGCACTTTTGGTCATCAAATTAATTATCAGATGGACTACTATGGCTGATAATGATGCATGAATAACTGGTATGAATCTTTATTGAATAAATTTTTGATATATCAGTACTTTATTCAAAGTACTACTGATCAAATAGTACTTTCATCAAAGTAGTGCTTACAGCTTTAAACCAGTTAATGTTTTTGAAAAGAAAACTTTTGTTAAGTCATAAATATTTTGAAACAAAGGTTAAAAGAAATAAATGGTTTTTGAGATGGCAACAACAATAGGTTATTAATCCGCCATGGTTACAAAAGGATTGGCTAATCTATGAGCAAACGGCTCTGGTAAAGATATCTCAAATCCGTTTTATAGTTGACAACTTGCTAATAAGTTGTATGGTAATCAACTCACCATATCAGTAATGTGAAGAGTTGGCTAGCCCACAAGAAGAGGCTTGTGGTAAAGGCTGTGGAAAAACCATTATATGGTAATTAGTTCACCATGATTGAAAGAACTAACTAGTCCAAAAAGGGTATAGCTTTTGGTAAAGATAAATCAAATCTGTTGATAGCTGATGATTTGCTAAAAATCATATGGTTATTAATGTACCATGATCTTACACATCAAAACATTTGGCTACTCAAGAGTTAATGGCTTTGGTAAAGAGACATCAAATCCATTAAATTTTCTATAACATATTGGATTTTACAAACACATCACAAAATGATATATGGTTCGAATTATGTAAAGATTAGAGAGAGAAAGTGGGATCCTTTCAAGAGAGAGAAAGTGAAAGAAAACATAGAAGGTTAGATTAAGATGAATGAAAGGTCCAACCCTCTACCTTGGGAGGTAGAGGGTGTTTATAGTTACAAATACTACGTCCTCCTATTGGACTGTGGATCAGGCATACAGAGGGTAAAGACCCGTCCTTCCTCCACAGTGTTGCACTAAACTATTCTACGCTACTAATTAACAAATAAACTACTAAGTAACGTAAATAACGACAAGTCTATGAGCTAACTTATGCTAGATAATATTTGGGGTGACCGACTCTTCATTATGGAATTTTCTAATTCCTAACAGTCTCCCCCTAAGGGAGGTCACCCCATGTTTTACATTTCGAATCCTAGCATTCTATTCTTGACTTTGTTCTTGAGCTCGTAAACTTCAATTCTTCAATTCCGCACTCTTTGTGCTTAAGCAGTGACTCTTCATAGTCCGCATATTTTGTACTTTTAGTGGAGGCCTTTAACTGATCCACATCTTTGATGAACTTCGAGCTTTCATTGAGATCATCAGTCAAAGTAAATCTCTGATCACCCTATATGTGTGTTGCCATCATGCTGAAGTTGTGACTTTCGGACGACATGCTCACACTTTTGAATCATGACATCTTTCCATCGAGTAGCGGAAGCCTTACGTTCATGATATTTGCGGCGAAGCGGCATAGTATGAAATATCGAGCCGTGTTATGTAGATATGCACCAGTCATGATTTCTTCAAATTAAGTGTGGATGCCGTGAGCATGCGGCTTTGGAATGACTCCTCATTCTGGTCACGTTTGCAACCGTCCAAATGTACCTGCAAACAACGTTAGCAATAAAACGCGAAAGTGTCTTTGATCACTTTCGTTGAATTGAGTACGCCCACGGTTCCCGTTGATCGCATTACATCATGCTTACTGTGGATCGGTAGGATTCGAAGAATCTCCTGACAGGGTTTCACTGTTCTAGTGTTCTCAAACCGAACGTCTCAAAGAAGACAACACGGAGTAGTGAGGAACGAATTGAGATTCACTGATTGATGAAAAATGATTTGAAAACAATCACGTATTGCTTAGAAGAAAGAGTTTTGAAATACGACGAAGGTTTTATGAGAAAGATCAATTTTCAATCAAAATACTTTTTGTATATAAGAGAGTACACATTCGACGTGCTAGAGAAAAGAAGGTTTGCACATCGAACGGTTTTTCCAAAAGTATTTTTTTTTCAATCAGAGATAATTTTTGTGTTTGAAAACATGAATACACATTCGATGTGCTAGAGAAAATAAGATTTGCACATCGACGGTTTTCAAAAGCATTCGTCAATTCCATTCTGACCAAGGTTGATTCAAGTGAATCCCCATAGTTTCAATCCAGTTGTCACAAGCTTGATCTTTCGAGAAGATCTCACATGTCACCCACCAAGAGCTTGTTTGATGTTGGCTCTAGAAGGATTTCCATCTTCATTGTGAATATTTTTACATATCACTCGGATGTTCTAGCAATACCACAAGGATAATGCGTAGGACTCTTAATATATACTTACTTTCCACATTGTGTTAAACAGCAAGTCTTCAAGAATTTAGTGTCCTAATGAGATATTGTGGATGATCTCTTGGCTCTAGACTCAATCGTGCACATTTGGTTCCTATGTCGGAGACTAGAGAGAGGGTCTCCTTCTTCAATATCAACTATCTCTAAAAGAAAGTCGATAGATTATGAAGGTTCCCCGTGAGAATGAAACAAGCCCTTTTAAGAGGAACTTGAGTGCTTTGGGAAGTTGTAGTGCAGTGCGTCACTGGGTCCATGACGTCTTGTCTTCAATACCAGTGTTACCTTAGTAAACACCAGTAGCATATGTATTGAACCCGGTTACTACCCTAAGGTTGAATTATTGGAGGGCTATTTCTTTTCACCATTTTCTCATTTTATTTCTTTTTCATTCTTCAACCCCTTCATGCTTACCGGGGACTTCATTACTAGAACCTTGTTGGGTTTATTCCATTACCAACTCGGGTCTCACCGCACTCTTCCCATATCTCACTTTTCTCCTTTTTTTTCATCATACCTAAGGACTCTACACTATTATGGATTGTCCCCGGTAGAAATCCTTCTCATAGGCGATCGTGGGACTAATACCTAACCTAACCATCCTTATAACACCATGCATAAAGTAAATTGGTCGGTCTTTTGGTACAGTTCATTCTTCCTTAAAATTAATTGAAAAATCATTTTGAAAAACTATCAAGGTACTTGTGATATCAGATCAAAGCATTTTGTACCTTAATAGTTTTGATCATTTAGAAAACCTCCCCCTCAACATGTGCGTGTGAGTTAGAAATTGTTTGGCACATGGAGGCAAGAGGAATTTGAAATATTTTCTTTGATCACAATTTTCATATGAAAAAGCCATTTTATTTTCTTGGTAAAATTCTCCCCCTCAATATGTGCATAGGATATTTTAAAACATTTTATCACATAGAGGCAAGAGTTCTTTTGAAGCACATCCACGATCACAAAAGCCATTGAGAAAACCATTTGAAAAATCAATCAAGATACATTATGTTAAAACATAAAAGCTTTTGTACCTCGATAGTTTATTTTCTTTAAAAATGCCCCCCCTCAATATATGCTTCCGAGATTCGAAGCGGTTTAGCACATACAGAGAGCACCTGCACAATTGAATCAAACCGATCACCTTTTATCAAATTTCATTATTAAATCACAAATTCTCCCCCGATCAAAATATCAAACCCTTTGAGATTTTGGATCCCAAGTGATTTAATTAGGTTTAGAAAACATGGGAGAAAATGTGGCCTTGTGTAAATATTCATCTGGTTTTTGGATAAATCCTCCTCCTCAACATGTGCATTGTGTATTTGAAATCGTTTGGCACATGGAGGCAGGAGTGCCTTTAAAGGACTAAAACCAATTCCATTAACAGATTTGAGATTTAAATCACGATCTCTCCCCCGATCAAAGATTTCAAAACCATTTGAGTTTGTGGATCCCAAAAGATTTAAATAATTTAGAAAATTTTGGGGAAAGACGTGGCAAGATTCAATTATGAAAGATGACAGATAAGGACCATTTTAAGACACTAAATATTGTTAGTGTTAGGTATGATAGTTTTTTAAGAGATCTTTTAAGTAAAACAAAACAATTTCACAATCAAACAAAACAAAAATTTCATTTTGAAAGACCTTGATTCTAAAGAAAAAATCATACCATGACATAACATTAAATCTTTAGATCACCACTTAATATCGTACAAGACGGAACTTTTTGTGAAGAAATATCGTTTGAAAATACTTTAAAATAAATCACTCTCCCCCTCAATCGATGACCGAAGTCGATAATTGAGTGACTTAAGTTTTGATAAAAAGAAGTCCGGTGATTTTCAACATTAAGTCCAATTAATTTTCAAAACAATATTTTCCATTTTCAAAACAATTTAATCAAATGATTCAAAATTGTTTTAAAATGGTATCCTGCACAAAGATACGTTAGGTGGATGAGCCGCTTTTGTTGTTGTTGCTGTAGGGCTTGAAGAAAAACCGTCGCAGATGCGTGAGACTTCTTCTTACGTTGCATTTTGAATTAACCTGACGTCAAATTAAGCTCCGTTTCTTCAATCACTAGAAGAAAACCATCTACGATGCAAAGGAGACTTCACGTTGCATTTATGCCAACTCTCCATTGAAGTCCAATTAAGCTCCGTTTCTTCATTTGTCAACCCAAGAAATATTTACCCTTTCCTTTCAGCATCCAATCATCTTCAATTGTGGGATCCGGATCGGGAACATTTTATATACCAATATACCTGCATACGTTAGTGAACACACATACAGATATATGGTGGTCGACATCACCCAAACAACAATCGACTAATAAAAGTCAATTCAGCATATCAATCAGATCATAAAAGGTATGGGAATAATGTGTTAACCAATCTATAATCATCTAATCCTAACAATCATATCCTAAATTCCTAGTCCTTCGACACAGGCAATTATCATTTTTAATTAAGCACGTAGGATAATTAAGAAAGCCCGTTAGATGATATAAATATGAAAACATTCTCCCCCTCAATCAACGACTCATTTTTCTGAAAAGGTTTAAAAGCGCTGAAGTCATTAATTGAGTTTTTCAATTTATTTCGAAAACTCTGAATAAGATTGATTTTCAAGCAACTCATTTACCACCATTTTTGAAACACAACAAATATTTTTTCTGAAGAATTTTAGACGGAAAAACATTTGTGTAGGAACAGCAGTCTTTTTGATAACATGCTTTCCTTGTTTTGTTTTAGGATAAGTGCACGAAATATTTGAAAAATAGGTTTAGCGCAACACTTTCCTTTCTTTAAAGAACGGGTTGCTATCGGAAATAATAGCAAGCCATAGTTTTAAGCATGGGTTATGCAGGAAATGCAAGCCATCATTTGAAACCCAGCAGTTTCTGAAATAATCTGAAGCCATTGTTTGAGACATGTTTTTAAAAAAATATTTACACCTCCTGCTCTAACTTCATCTATGGTCCCGTGCCATTATTGAATGACATTTCTAAGACCGTAGATGTTATTGATACCAGAAGACATGTCTTGAGAAAAACATATTTTTGGTATTTTTAAATTTTCTGATTTTTATGGATTTTTGATGATTTTATATTTTTCTATTTTCTTTTTGTTGGTTTTATATTTTTGTATTTTGTTTTTGATAAATATTTACAAATAGAATAGATGATATAGTTTAAGAAGATGATGATTACGAGTACCGAGATAAGGATATCGAACATCACGTTGTAAAAGATAGAAATCGTCATCTCTTAAACTTCCACCACTAAAGCTTTCGAGGCTCCAGAATAGAAGATATAACTCGAGCCTTTGAGAAAGAGAGACTTTGGCACCCTCATCGTCAATCGAATAAAGACCATTTTCCCAAGAAGAAGAATGAGAAACAGCTCATTGAATGAAGCTCAACACCTGAAGAACATGAGAACACCAGGTAACAAGTTAAGACATTGATCGACTTAGCTATTAAACCGGGAATCGATGAAGACCGATCACATGAAACCTGTTGCGTCCCGATGTACATTACTTACTTTTCGAGACCCGTTGTCTTATGCAAACAATACATCAACATCTTCATTTTACCAAATGCATTCCAGTTATCTTCCATATAACCAATCAGCCCATTATGTACATAAGTACCCAACGAGTAGAAAAAAACATCACACTAACTGGTTGAATCACCGATCTCCCCGCGGATGTCACTAGAATAACCGATTAAGCTCGATCATGTGAATATGTTGTCCGACCACGATATAATACATATATCCCTCCCATCGATGCTGCTCATCTCACAGAATCATCATTACATTGTTTACATGAAGCACTAACCGGAAGCACTTTATCAAAAATCATTTAGAAGATGTCGATATGCAATATCATCTCACGAACCAAATATTCTTTTCACATTTCTTCTAACCTAACGCAGTAACACATACCAAAAGTCTCCAGACCATTTCCCAATTAGTTGGAATAATACACCAAAGGCTATGAGTTAAACACTGAGTTTCTCTACGGTTATGACCATTGTCTTCTGGGATAACTTCAATCAGTAGAAGTGTTAAGTTCATCGTGTGTACTTTGTGCTTTTAGATACATGTCTCCTTCCCCTTGTTTTTGATACCCCAGATTCAAAACATACATATACCCAAAACTCAAAATCGTGGAGAAGAACTCAAATAGCCCAAATGAATCTGTGAGAATCAACCTAACGAAACTCTCTCCGACTATCTTTATCAACCCATATGTAGACAATTTAAAGTGACCACTAATGAAGAATACCCAATATAACAAACTTGAAGTCAAATTCCCACATTTGTATCTTAAGCTTGCTCTTAATAATGGAAGAACGGTGTCGAGAATTTATGCTTCAAGCAAATTTCTAAGTACTCACTACTCAAGCAAAGTATGAGACATTAACACTTCTTGCGATTATCCACACGACATATGCTGTGTTGACTAGTAAAACAAAGTAACTCCAATAGTGATAGTTAACCGGTCTTCAACCATCCACCATCACTGGTAACTAGATAACCCAAGAATTCAACTCAAATTCTTAAGCCCGAGCAAGATATCAAATAAGAATACACCTTTGTGAATGTCAACTTCAACCTCAAATAAGTGATAAAAGAGTAACTTCGAAGTAATCAACTTGTGTCAAATGTCCAACACTTGAATAAACATTCAATCGGATGAACATTGACCCAATGAATGAACCAGAGCAAATGATTCCTCAACATCAATGCATTCTTCCTCAAGGTACACATGTAGAAGCTGATCTGGAAGATTTACTAAAAATGTCTTCTGAGGAAGTCATTTTTCCTTAATGTTTATGTGGTTGATTTATAGTGCAAATGAGAGAGGAACAATAATCCGTGAAGATTTGGCAAAGGAATACCAAAGAGCGGATCATAATTCATGAACAATAATGCGGAAGATTTGGCAAGGAATACCAAAGCGGATCATTATTCAAGAGTGCAACTACAATATCATGATAGTCATTATCAACGCCTTTGAATGGAGATAAGGTTTCTTGAGAGTTCTAGAAGTGAACTAGTTGAGTCAGAGAAACCGGACATGAGCTTCGAAGCTAGATGATCAACATTATCTAGAGGTTGGAAGTACTCATCAAACATATCTTTGAAAAACAATGAATCCCAAACAATGAATCCCAGTTATCCTTAGTAATTGATGCATTAGGCGTTGGAGGAGTGTCATCAAAAATCAAGCAATGAATCATTGCTAAAGAATCTGAAAAGTCTAATTGGGATTAAATTTTGGCTTTTCAATCTCCCCAATTAGTGCTCTCCCCTAAACTGACGAAGATTTTCAAGTGTTCTGATTAAGGAAGTCTTTAGATCATCAAATGCAATTCGTCTTTAGTCTTCTAATCATGTAGCTTTCAAATGTAGATTAGACCAGACTCGACCTTCTTCAAGATTATCCGAATGGGGAAATAGACAGTTAACATCTTCTTCACACCAAAGGAATTCCCGTTAACTTGTAAATAGCAAATCCCCTTAATTAGAATCCCTCCCAATCAAACAAGAACAGAAAGATGTTCATCAAAGAAATCAGCCCAACAACTAGAAGCACTTTTTCATTTAATCATATCAGCCCGTGTGAAGATGTCAACCAACGCTCTTAGAAGAAACTACATGTGAAGATGATCCGATAAGAAGAATCTCGGTTCTTACATGGGTTAGGAGCCGCCATATATTCTCAAATATCGTCAACCATGCAAAAATTCACACTTCTTCTCCCCAAGAATTGTACAGAGATGCCATTCTTGATTAACCAAGTGATTATCATCCAAATGTATTCTATTCACACTTCTCCCCTGCAAAATTAGCACATGATGTCACCATCTTCATTATATTGAGCAAGAGGAATAAGAGTAATTATCAGGAGTCCGGTTCACTTGATGACTGAAGCGCATGGAAAAAGCATGAAGCATGTTGATGAAGAATGTCGATGGGAATGGTCATAAACATGAAGATTCTCTTCTTAAGAAGATAAGCGCACTAAGCGACACCTTTTTCTTTGAGGAACGGGGCCGAAGTGTTATCTCAGACGCCATAATGATGAAGTACGAGGCCTAAACTGATGTGAACAGACGTCATAGCTGATTTAACTATCAATGTCGAGTAATTTGAACCCGTGAGTCATGAGATATCAATCCTTTTGTTATCCATACTTTTGCCACCATTGAAGGATTGAAGTATTCTGAATGAGTAAGGACTACCTGCACTAACATTACAAGCTTGTTTGCATATATATTGGTTAGTGACATTAGTATCCAAACCCTTTGGGGATTCATGGTCAACCTTGATTTTGCTATCGGCAAACAGCTTTCCAGTAGGCATCCAACTAAGTCTAGCATCCTTAAACATTCTACAGCGGTATCCACTTATGGCAAGGTCTAGGATTGTTAGGCTTCTTATGCATAGTGGAAGACTTATCCTTATTCCTTGTTTCCAAAGATTTAGCAGTTGGTATCCATTTAGGCGAAGTTTTTGGTTTGTTTTGCTTCACAACATGTTGAACCTTAGTCACATTAGTAGTCTTAGTGGATTGTACCTTAGCATGTGAATTAGGAAAATGTTTCTTATTCGGAAAAGACTTAGAATTTCTAGTTTCATTTTCTACATGCTTAGTATTCTTCTTCATATACCTACTCTTAGATGCAAGCCAACCCCTAGTCTTTTAAGTGTTCCTAGGTAATGGTTTACAACTATTAGCAGTGCCTTGAAATCTTGTAGAATTCATCACCCTAGGTCTTGCACCTAAAATTCCGTCTTTTCGAATTTGTGCCTTTTTCCTAGCTTCTTCTAGATAATAGTTCTTCCACAAGTCATTCATATCATATGAATTCTGGGTTTTAATGCTTGGTTTTGACACTTTTTTCGAACAAATCCTAGAGGTGCTGGGAGTAGAAGTGGCTACGTGTTGAGGGTTAATGGAGCTAGAAGCCTTATTCTTAGGTAACTCAGGTGAAGTGACTGGTTTTGACAAAACGTGTTTCTCATCAACTTGGGAGGCAAACCTTGTTTTTGAAAATTTTGGTCTCTCGGATATAAACGCAGTAGGCTGCCTAACAATGGACCGGTTTCTAATGGGATGAGAAACTGGTTTCCCCAAGGTTGATGGTGTTGTAAACTTAGTGTTCACACTTTTCCCTACAGTTTTCCTAAGCTCATTTTTTAGGGCAACAATAGCGAAACTCTTTTCCTAAAGTTGAGCTTTGAGAACATCAATTTTTTCTATCAAAGAGTTTGTTTGTTCTATTGACTTAGTTCTAGCTTCTTTGACAAAGTCACTTAGTTCTTTGTGATGCTTTCTCAAGGACTCATTTTCCTTTAGTAATTTGGCCACACAAACCGCTAATTCATCATTTCTCATTTGAATATCATCAATATCATTAACATCAGAATTACTTGTAACCAAATTACTTTTCACATGCATATCAGATATATATGTTTCTTCAGATTGTAAATGGTTGAGTTTTTGTTATGAAGCTGGGCTTTCAAAGTGTTAATTTCAAAAAATTCACGGAATTCAAGTGAGACGCAATGTTTTTCAAGATTTGAGAATTTGTTTGAAAGTTCATCAAAAGCCTTTTTATCAACCATATCATTTGTTTTGAAACATTTAATCTCGACTCATCCTCGGCCAGAAGATTTATCAAAGTCATGTTCGACATCATGATCGTTTGTTTAAGTATTTTAGCAGATGCATGTTGTACAAAGTAAGGGTACCTCATTACATGACACCGCTCAATTGTCGGTCTGATATCTGCATCCACATCATGTGTAACAAGAGTCACTGAACTGCTGGCTGTTTCAAGCTTATCTGTCTCTGAGCCTCTGTATTCAGTGTCAACTTATCCAACATCTAGTGCCATACCGGTCTCAACACAGCAATTTATTGATTGTACCCTAGATTCATTTCGCTTTTCGACATCACCATCCACTTTCTGGTGAGAGTTACTGCATTGGTCACATCATTCTTTGTTGTTTCGAGATTCTCGCATTCAAGAACACCCGACCTTCGATACATTACCGGACTTATCACAAATATCTCTCAACTGTACCCGACTCTCATCTACTTTTGCATCTTTTTGAGTAACTTCCTCAATATACTTCTCTACGTTATCCATGAGATGGATAAGTGTCTCCGTGAACACGCTAATTTCCATTCCAGTGTGTTTTCAAGGACATTTCAGTCATGTCTTGATCATAATCGATATGAATTTCCCTTCTAATGAATGATGAAAGTGTTTCTAGATCACTTGAAGTGCAGCACTGGAACTATCCTTATGAACCTTCTATTTGTCAAGTTGTAGCTCCAATTGCTCTAGGTTTAACAAAAGAGTCCTTTATGTGGATAAGTCCCGACGGAAGAGGGCAATACATGTTCGTTCCATTGATGGGTAGAAGTAACATGAGGTGAGAGTGAAGTTGTTGATAAGGTTCAATGTTGCTTTCCTTTTGCATGGCATTCTGTAGCTCTAACAGTGCAAATCTTTCTCATTGGACTCGGAGCATGAAGAACTCAAATCATCATTGATTGATTCCATCATCTGTAACCGTTCAGTATAGCTAATATTCTCATGGTTGTCTACAACATCATACATTTTGAGTACTTCTGAAATCACTGAATCAGGAGTGTAAGACATGATGTTGATGAATCCACGGGATTTTACAACTCTATGATTTAAACCGAGAAATAGATTCTTTCGTGGGATTTTACTAAAATCAAGACCAAACCGTTAAGCAATGACCAATGGAACGTGTTAAGATGACTGATGGATTGTCACAATGATATACAATTGTTCGTTAGGACTTAGGATTGTTTGTAGGATTAGCAGAGATGTTGTTTGGTTGAGATTTGGATTGGTTTATGCACGATTATCCCGAGAAATTTAGGTCTAAAAACATAAAAACCTCAATAACTTTTGTTCAGAGCTGATTTAGCCCTCGAAGGTTAACCCTTCATTCTGCGTGACATTCTCCTCGTTCTCACGGTCGTTTTGATGGGTAGAATGCTGAAAACGGAGTTACGGATCAAAAGTTATAGCCGTTTGAAGTTTTGTCGGAAAAAGTCAACAAGTCGCTAAGACCCAAGTCGCTATATAACAACTCGCTACGATCCAAGTCGCTAGCAAAATTTTGACAAAGAAGTCGCTAAGAACCAAGTCGCTAATTTGTCAAGTCGCTAAATAGAAACTCGCTAGGTACCAACTCGCTAACACCAAGTCGCTAACAATATAAAGTGCAAGTCGCTAACTTACACCAAATCGCTACCCGTAGTGGAGAATCCACTAAGTGTACTTTTTGTCGGCTTGTCTCAATAGACAAGTCGCTAGCTCAACTCTCTATGACCTTCAACAACAACTCGCTACCAAATATCAAAGCAAATCGCTACCAAGATAAACTATCCGTGGCTCAAGTCGCTAGCTAGAAAATCACATAAACACCACTTTTCAATCCAAAAACAACCCAACCACAATGATTCAAGCCTTCAAAATCAAAACCTAAACACTTGTGATGATTCTAAACACAAAAGTACTTTCAAAATCCAAACTTTAACACTAGAAATCAACCAAATGATGCAAAAACCACTAAACTTTTTCAAACTAAAAAACCACCTAAAAACCACTAGAAATCCAAAGATATGTAAGAGATGATCTAACCATGTTGCTCTGACACCAATTGTAACATATTGGATTTCACAAACACATCACAAAATGATATATGGTTCGAATTATGTAAAGTTTAGAGAGAGAAAGTAGGATCCTTTCTAGAGAGAGAAAGTGAAAGAAAACATAGAAGGTTAGATTAAGATGAATGAAAGGTCCAACCATCTACCTTGGGAGGTAGAGGGTATTTATAGTTACAAATACTACGTCCTCCTATCGTACTGTGGATCAGGCATACAGAGGGTAAAGACCCGTCCTTCCTCCACGGTGTTGCACTAAACTATTCTACGCTACTAATTAACAAATAAACTACTAAGTAACGTAAATAACGATAAGTCTACTAGCTAACTTATGCTAGATAATATTTGGGGTGACCGACTCTTCATTATGGAATTTTCTAATTCCTAACATTTTCAATGATTCACCTCTCACAGAGTTTACACCGAAGTGATGAGAATAGACTGAAACTAAACGAATTAATGTACAAATTGTCTCATGTTGCTGAAAGATGGAGCTTCTTTGAATGTTGCTCTAAAAGAGATTACTAATTATGGATGCTATAAAGAATAATTTCTAGAGAATACTTTTATAATGATGATATAAGCACAGAGAATACAAAGATACAATCCAAAGACAAAGACACAATCTTTTCAAGAGGCTAACAGATGTTAAAGATAAGTTTACAAAGGAACTTGAAGTCAAGCAAGTAGAATTCAAGTTAGGGGAGGATTGTTGGGATATGAAAGTATTGAAGACATCAAAGTACTGAAGATTCAAAGTACTGCTAAGTGAAAGTCAAAGTACCGGTCAAGTCAAAGTACGCAAAACCAAAGAACGCTATATTCGTTTATGGAAAGCTTTGTTTATTCTAGAATATTCTTTGTTTAGATTACTTGTCGTACAAGGATACAAATTGTAAACCGACTAGGGTTATCCTTAAGCCTATAAAAGGACCCCTAGATTGGCATTAGAATAACGGAGTTTTATGTATTTTTAGAATCCTAAAGTACGATCATTATTAGAGTTGTTTAAGAATCTGTATAACAAGCAGATTCAGAGTTATTAATAAAAGTTAAAAGTTAATTCTTCTTAGCTTTGTTAAGTAAATTCCGCATACTTAATAGAGTTTGCTCAGTATTTCATTGTTAATAACTTAGGATTTATCCGAGGTTATTAAACCCTTAACAAGCTATTTAAGTTTGTTTGGTTAGAGTACATCGATCCAACATATATGTTCCCTTTGTTTATCTTTGCCAGTTCAGGAACCTGTTCAATATATTTCCATTCATATGTAAGCTTGCTTAAGGATATGTAATTCCACTATAAAATGTACCTAGTGGCATATGTTAGCGAATAGCGACACATAATAAAACGACGCTTTTCGAAAACAAAAATATAAGGTCTCTATAAAGTAATTTGTCTGACCAAAATATTCAAATTGATTCCCACTCCAATTATGTCCCTATAACACCTTACTACCAGTCCTTATTTTGATGTGTTATGTTATTGTATTCTTGACCTACTATATTTGGTGTACTTTTTATATTCTTCCTGTTTACAATATTACATAGTTTTTGATTAGTTTTTGTTCCGTAATTCTGTCAGTTAAATACTTTTGAGTTATTAAACTTTATATTTTATATTCCTTACTTTCAGTTTTATAGTTTTTAATATAAACAAAATTATAAAAATAAAATAAAAAAAAGGGAAAAAATAGAGGGTATCACTTGTAGAAACGGTGTCCAAATAACCTAACCCTATTTTGATTTGTGCATGTGAAACATGTTCATACAATATAAATATAATGATGATAAAAGTAAAAACTAAATTACACTCATGAGGAAGCGAACTTATTGAATATTATTCCATAATATTGATTAAAAATATTGTGATTCTGCTAGAATATGTTAAAAAAACTAAAAAGTAGCAGATCAGATTGCTTATATAAGGGAGAGAGAGAGACCCAACCTGGGACAGCCACATGAGACTGTACGAAGAGTGGACAAAATGTACACATTTTATGAGAAATAGCCTCGTATAGAATGATCCAGGGACACCAGAAAAGTAGCTAGGCGGCTTAGAAGACGATTTAGTAAGTTTAATATTGTTGTGTCCTAACTTAGTAGGATCAACCTGTTGTAGATATTACATTCAGTAAAATACCCAGCTTAAGTTAAAGGAAAATGATAAATAGACCTAACTAAAGAGGCCTAAAAGGAGACAAAATGACTTGTACAGAACATTACAGTAAAGTTATATGCACAAGTCATTTATGCATTAGGTCTCCTTTTAGGCCTCTATATCAAAGCTCTAAGTTAAAATCAACTGAAGTTTTTTTTAATTAAAATTTTTTTAGGCATTTCATCAAAAACTTTGGTTAGTACCTCAAAAGCTTGATAAAAATGACTAAACAAAATTAATAATCAATCGTTTGTCTCAATACAAAGCTCGAGGAACTGCGTGGAAATAATTAATACCTAATGTTTTGATTTGAAGTGACAATTGGTTGTTTTTTCTGGTTGTGGCTTTACTAATGAACAATGTTTGACCCTAAATACCTCTGAGTCAGATTCGTCGCTATAACATGTACTTTAAGCTGACATGGATATTGGATTGAGGAGCTTCATCAATCAATGAAGAAGCTTCATCCATTTCCTTTGCAATGTCTTTAGCAGAACTAATATCATTCTATGGCAATAAAAAACAAAGTATGGTTAGGTTACATCTTGATCCAAGTGTGTCGTGTCTTTTAAACATTGAATATAGAACAATGAGTTTAAACTTACATGGGTAAAGGGATCTCAGAACACATTGCTTCAAATTGCAGCCCTGCTCAAAATCAATGTCAAATTGTATCCATCTTCTTTAGCCGGTGAGTACAATGTAGACAGTAGAGCCATGTTACTTCCGTTTTAATTTCACGTTGAACCTCGTTGACGATATCTATATCCTCCTCAAATATCCTGGAAACTGCCTCCATGTGAAATCGTCTGTCCCTTACAGAGTGTAAAGTGGCTTCCTCATGGAAATTTAAGAGGCTTGAATTCTGAAGCAATATAAAATATAACATGTTAGTAGTTAATAGAAAGAATTTAAAAAATGAATACATTAAATGCCATAAATTAATGCTCTAATATATCATGGCGAAGGCAAACGAGATGCAAATAGCAGTTCAAGTTAATATACGCTACATATAAGTTGCGTTTGAAAATACTACACAGAATAGTATTGAATAAAAAATCATTGATGGGTAGGCTGGTTCGAGGATGGTCCATAAAAAAAATACATGTTTCAAAAATTTTGAAGAATTTACAAAAACAACCTATTCTATCAGGTCTCTGTGTAGTTGCCACTATCAACTGCTTTGGTAGTCACAAACAACATACTTTTCATGAATAAATCGACTTTCTAGGATGTCATCTTTGGTCATGGCTTATAACAATAATAGCTCTTGCGGCTTTATTGTTCTAGCATTCATGTGCACTACTACCTTGTTCTTCATTTGTTAGAAATCCCATGTAACACTAAACTTTCCTATCTTGTACTTCAGGTGATGTTCTTGGCACTCAATCACCTCAATAACAATTGATAGATTTAATAAAGCGATTATGTAAGCTTGCAAATAATTCTATATGTTATTTAGTGGGTGATTGGCTAAACTTATTTTGAGAACGACCTAGGAATTCTAACAACACGCATTATCAACCCTTTAAAAAGCTAATGAGCATTTAATCAAATGGGTGTTTGAATAAGCTTGTTATTGTTTCACAACACAATAAGGCGTTAAAAACCCTCAAAAACATAGCCAAACACCATCCTTAACTCTTTAAAGGTGATGTTGTTGCTTATTTAAAATGATGTTGTTTCGCATTTCTTTAATGCTTGTCCGGTTTATGCAGATAAGGGTGTTTGGATAGCTAATTATATGTTTATTTTCTACTTAAAATAGCGACAAGCATTCAAATAAGTAGACCCAAACAACATATTCCTTTGAGAAATTAATCGAAATCGTTTATGCATATGATTCGTTATGAAGCAAAAGTTACTAAAATAATACGTGCGTTTATACCTTTAAAATAATGCAATAAGAGTAAAAGCATCTACAGAAGCATACCCATGAAAATCAGCCACGTAAAACTTATTCAGCTTCCCAGCCATATGTGAATCCACAGGAGTGGTCCATAAAAGAAAACCTATTTCAAAACACACTAATCAATCAATTATATTAAAAACACAATCGTAAAGATCCCTTAATATCAAAAGGTTATCACTTTTCAAGAACAATGTTTAATTACTTATGTTATATCAAAACGCTTATTTATTTGTATAGCATCCATGAATACTTACGCAAACCAAATAAGTTAACCTAAATTAACCAAACCCCATATTTAAAAATAAAAACCAGGGATCCATATGTTATACCAAATAATTAGTCTCATCATAAATTCCAAATGCCAATTTGAACACCTAATTTCACAATCACACAATAAATCCTCAAATTCAAATTAAAACCCAAAAATAAAAACGAAGCTATTACCTTAATTAAAAGTTGATTATAATTGAATACAAAAGATGAATTAATGATTTTGAGTGTGGGTTGTGCAGTTATTGCAGAGTTACTCGATTCAAAGTTAGGTTGATTTGGTGCATGTGTTTACGGTTATTTATCACAATATTTTTGGCTGAAATAGAAGCCATTTAGAATGGAGTGATAAGTTATGATTCCGAATCATGAATCTAAATAAATTAATTTGGGGATAATTTCGTGTTAATTTGAATCATTAGATAAACCTAATTTTGATTTGGTGAGTTTTATGTAATGAATCGAGACTTGTTTCTGATGAAGAATTCATATGTATTCTTCACGATTCTGAGGTTTATTTTTAGGGAGATTTGGATGGTGTGAAGATCAAGGATATGAATTGGAGATGATAGAGGCTGAGATAGGCGTGTTTTTCCAGTGTGATTTCCACCAATTTATTGATGACAGTCGGCATTCTTTTGGACATGTTGGCATTCTTTTGTCAAGTGGCATTAATGAGTTGGCATGATTCTCTAATATATATATAGGGAGATTAGAGCTATTAATTGAGTAAACAGACTTCGCAATAAGATGTGAGATGACTTTCTAGCAGATAGCTTGGTGATTTACATAGAAAAAGAAATTACTGAAAATATCGATTATGAATCCATGATTTAGGAATTTAAAAGCCTTAAAGGTCGTCACACCGAGTTATAGTATCATATGTATCTTTTGCTTCTTTAGACTATATGTTGATGTATCATTTATTGGGATTTAAATTAAATTATATTTGGATTTAACGCAAATTTCTTGTATTTTTGTGCGGTTTGAACCCATCATCGCACGGACTCAAAACCGAGATAAGGCCTCCTTTATGAGGTTGGCGTGACCACTTAAGGTTGTTTTCTTTTAGCTGAAATTGAACTTGAGACCTCACTCATTTTTACGATGATATTCACAAGCCTTTTACCACTAGGTCACCCTTAAATGGTTTCTTGTCTTTCTTTTTGGTATTTATACATCATGCTTTACATCTTAAACTTATGATGATTTCGGCCACCCTAGTATAACTGCCTAAGTTCCGTCCCTGGTAATGAATAAAGTTAAAAGCCCATCCCCACCCAATAGGGGCACGACCTATAAGGACCGTGATGGGTTTCCATTTGAATCATGGTTTAAACCATTACTTTTATTAATAGTCCAACTGATTAAGATCAATTCAGTTTTTGCCTAATTAGATCATTTATATATTTACAAGAAAAATTATAACTGAAGTCTCGCTTTATTGTGTATGACCCCATAAAATCATATATTAATGACAATACCAATTATGTTATATCATGCACATAATTTTACAATATTATAATGATATAGATATATATTGTAGTTTGTTATTAATATACATACTTACATTTATAACTTATTACATGAAATTCAAACCGCGTTGTATATATTATAAAGACAAAAGTACATCGTTGGTCCTTAAACTTTTCAAAAAACATCACTGGGGTCAAAAATGCGAGTCATTTTTTCAAGTTTTTGAAGCCAAAGAGGTCCCTTGACCCATAATGCTCTGGTGAAACCCGTTCATTTCCATTTCATTTTGTCTTTAGTTGAAGGGATAGTCATCATTTCATAATTTCGCTATACCAAGTCTGTATTATTTTCACATGTCCTATCCCTCTTCCCGCCCCATAAACACCTAAACTTCCTCTTTTTTTGTCCCAAAACTTTCTTTACAAGAATTATCACAATTCACAAACCCTAATTGCATGTCACAAAACTAGTTCAATATTATTCAGAATTCCATAACATGGATTTTACTTTATAGAAAGTAAGAAGAGATCCATGTTATCTAGTTGATGATACCATTCTGTACAACTCTGCTAAAAAGAAATATGGTATGTTTTTTTATTATAATCGTTGGAATATCTAATAGGGGTATATTTGTTTTTTCAATTAAGGTTTAATAATGTGCTTTGTTTTATTGATATGTTTCAGGTGGTAGATCTAATATGTTTAAGCGATGGTTTATCACAATGGGGTTTTAAATACTGGCATGGTGAATATATGATGGAGGCATGGAAACTTTAGTTTATTTGGTTGATGTTGATAGTGTGTCAGTTGAAGAGTTGGATGTTCTTATGTATGAATTGGGTTACGACCTAGGTCAAAAAAATTACTATTACTTTGTTAAGCTTGGTAGTAATTTAGATTATGGTTTGTATAGCTTAAGTGAGACTGAGAATTTAAAAATATTGAAAGATCTTGTTGATGACCATATGTTGGAATCACTCCTAAACCTTAATTCAAGTGTTAGTTACTCATATGTAATAGGTAGCTTATTATGGCCTTTATGTTTGTTTAAGGTCTAGCTTATGTAGAAGGCCCATAAGCTTAGGACCATGTCCAATAAGGATAAGGATGGGAACTAGGAGTGTTTAGCTAGCCTCCTATAAATATCCCTTGTAAACCTTCATTTAAAGGTTGGTTGTTCATTTTATTCATTCACTATTCTCTTCTACTAACCGTGCTACTCTTAACGTGTGTGTATGTGTTTATCGTGTTCAACCGCCTCTATCTCTTTATATAAAGCTTGTGTTGTAAATCTAGTGACCAACAAAGGGTATCAATCGCCTACTAGTTGGGTGAAACGTTTTTCTTTGAAGTTTTGTTCTTGGTCTTCCGCAAACGCGGGTTAATACTTTGGTTGGCTTAAAACGTATTTTTTACACTTTTGAATCCAAGATTCTTGTCCTTTCAACGTTTTAAGTTGTTAAAATAAGCTTTTGGCAAAAGTTTCAACCTTTATCGTGGATCATTGTTTTAAACTAGTTCTTTGTTGAGGGTTTCCTCCTATGCGTAACGCTTTTAGACGTTTTGGTTCATCAAGTTTCACACTTTTGTGTTATCTTGGTGATATTGAAACTATTCCATAACAAAATCGGTTTAGAAACAAAGTCATCTTACTAGTAGAACCATGCTAGCGTATCAAAACCCTAGTTCTCGCCGTGGTTTGATCTTCTTTTATGGTTTACTCCATTTTTCTTGCTTGGATAAGCCTTAAAATACGTCGACTTTGGATATCTTTTGCACTGTGATAGTGTAAAAGATCATTTGGGATAAAAACCTAAACTTACGCATAAGCAGAAAGCTTACGCGTAGAAATCCTACGCATAAGATTCATCTTACGATAGCCTAGTCTTACGCATAAGGTAATCCTATGCCTAACTTTCACGCCTAACTTTGTGTCTACGATAACTTTAGCGCTTTTCCTACTTCACGTAAGCTAAATCTACGCGTAACTAGTGATTGTTACGCGTAACTTTGGTGTTTTTACGCATAAGTCTCACTTGGTTTATTGTGCTTCTACGCCTAAGGACACTTCATCAACAAAGGTTCATTCGACTACAAAGATCCATTTTACCACACAAGTTTTTCAACATGTCACAACCACCATACTCTAACTATTTCCCTTACACTTATTCTCAACGTCAACAACAACTAACTCCACAACATCAACAATGGAATCAACAACAAGCAATTTATCAACAACAATTTAATCAACAACATACTCCACAACTTGCTGCAATCCCACAAACTCAAATGGTTCAACCACCACCAAGTCTTCAAGTTCAACCCTACACAAATGAATTCAATCAACATCCATCAAGGAACACTATGAAGGAACCCACTTGGTTTGCAAAGATGTGTGAAGCTTTAAGCAGCCAACAATCAATTCATGAGGCTGGATCACTTGATAGACCTCCAATGCTCACTCCAGGAAACTACGATCAATGGGTGATAAGGTTCTTTAGGTTTTGTGATCTGAAGAAGCCACATGGAAAGTTCTTAAAGAAGGTTATTATGGAAGGTCCATTTCGAGCCTCCACTGTCATTGTACCCGATCCTAATGCTAATCCACCACGAGATGAACAATCCAACATTGCTACTATTCCCCACTGAATGCAGATGAGCTTCTACACTATGAAGTGATGAACTTGCAATGCAATATATCCTCTTAGGATTACCTAACCCAATTCTTCGAAGTGTTGATGCTCAAAAGACCGCAAAGGAAATGTGGGATCATATTCATCTTCTTATGGAAGGATCTGTACTCAATCAGGAGGATTTGGAATCCAAAATTTACTTGGCTTATGAAAACTTCATGATTGAACCTGGAGAGACACTAGAGTCTTATCATCATCGTTTTTCATACATCATCAATGATTTGGATAAACACAACATCATCATGCCAAGAATTGCTGTGAACACTAAGTTCCTGAGTAGTCTTGGTCCCTGAATGGGAGAAGTATGTCATTTTTCTCCGTCAAGCGAAGAATATGCATCATTCTACATATGGATTGTTGTACGATTACTTGAAGCCTCATGAAAGGAAGTTGATAGGGAAAGGATTCTCCGTGCTCAAATTGCTCCACCGACACATCCGAAAACTCAACAACTTGCCTTATATGCTCACAAGCTATTCTTCTCAACCAAAGAACTCAACCTAACTAGCTAATCAAACAATATGATCCTTCACGCCTCAATCTCAACAAACTCAATTGGTTCCATACAACAACAACAATGCTCAAGCACTTCTGTCGAAGCTAATGAGGAACGATCCGTTCAAGCATTACAACAAGGGTTTGCTATGATAGCTAATGCTTTAGCCGTTATACCAACAAATCCAACAACCGTATTCGTTCCTCATCTAACACAAGGAATCGTGTTGTGAACAATGGATGAGTTGAAGTTCGAATCGTGGTTATGGTCACGATGGGTGGTGGTCAAGGGTTTAATGTTGTGGGTAGAAATAACAACAGAGCTCAAGTGGTGGAACAGGGAAATGCTCAAACTGGGTTAAATGGTCTTCGATGCTACAATTGCAATGAGAAGGGACATCGGCTAATGCATGCCCAAACCGAGGAAAGGGCGCGGCTTATCACAGAGGCTCTTCTTCGCTTTTAAGGATGAAGCCGGTGGAACTCTCACGACATAGAGCGAGCTTTATGGCAAATGCACTCAGATGATGATATGGAGGATTTGCGTGCCATGTACCTGTATGTTGATGGCTAATATGCATAAGTTACACATGAGTGACACAGCCAAGTGTATGACATCGATGACTTGTCTCAGTACCCGAACAAACCATATTCATCTCTCGATCTACTATCTCCGCCAACATCCATCCGCAAGGCTCAAATTCAAAATAGTTCACATCTCATTCTAACGATTTTCAACTAGACTTATATTTGACGATCAAAATGACCAAACAGTTTCCCTTGATAATCAAATTGACTCCGTGGTTATACTTGAGGATCTCCGTAATGATCATGTGGTGACTCACGTTGAACACGAACTTTGCCTGTCCCATTTGCTCATTTAATACAAGACCAACAAACCATAGTGGAAGAAATGTCGGCAAAATCAGGACTTGAAAAGTAAAAATGCACTTAACAAGGATTTTGAATGTTTACAAAAGCAACTCAACTTTTTCAAAACTCAAGAAAAACGTGAAAAGGTTTTGAAGCAGCCTTTGCTAAATCTCATCAAAATGAAAAATATTTAGAGATAGATAGATATGATCTAGCCGCCGAAGAATGCTTTGTTGTCTGAAATAGAACAACTGAAACATGAACGTAAAAAGCAAATTAACGCTCTCACCTTGGAAAATCAAAAAGCTAAGGCTGAGTTGTTAACTTGTCAAAAACAGTTCTCTGCATACAAAAAGCATTCAACGAAATGAATAGATGATCATCTTGAAGAAATCATCGGCTTGCAAAACAAACTTAAAGAGTTTAAAACTGTTGTTTACAAACATGGTGAATCGGTCGCAGCTATTGAAAAGTTTACTTTAAAACCCAATCGAAATGGCTATGGACCAAATCTTGCTGATTACAAACCTAAGCTTTCAACCAAAGCATTCAAACCAAATCCTCAAGTTTCCAAAGTATATAAAATTGATAATTCTGTTATGAGTGTTATTGAATATCATCGTCAAGAGGAATTAGATGCGTAAGACGAGAGTCGATCAAAATTAGCAAACGTTGTTTACAACAAACCTTTTAACTATTCAAAAGCGGTCACTTTTGTCACACCAACGGATTCTTCTAACACACCAAGGATTATCATAAAAACGTTCGAGTCTTCTAATGTTAATCCCAAACCAGATTATGCACAAACTTATGGTCCTTTACCTTTCATCAGTGAAGTAAACTCAAAACTTGAAAATCACAAAATTCTTCGATATTTTGACCTTTTCATGGCTGACCTCAAAACTTTACAACATGATGTTGGATCTTGGATTTGATACAAAGTGGGCGGCGCCGTTTAGGTTAAGGGTTTAGAGAGAGAAAGTGGGAGAGAATGGGAACCCTAGAGAGACAAAGAAAAATATAAGCTCCAACCCTTTGCCTTGGAGGGCAAAGGGTATTTATAGGGTACAGCAGCAGCATCACTTACTTAGGCAGTAGATCGCATACAAAGCTGGGTAAAGACCTGGTCCGTCCTCCACGTGTTACAAAGTAAACTAAATACTATCATAGACTTACTACGACTACGAGCCTTCTAACGAGCATACATACTTGAGGTGACCGACACTTTAAGAACTGGATTTACTAAATCCCAACAATCTCCCCTGGAGGTCACTCAACTTACAATGATTACAAACTGATATAACATTTCGATGTTGTTGGATTCTTTGATTAAGCACTTTTGTTCATTAACTCGTAGTCTTTGAATCGTCATGTACTGCATGTTTTGAGATTTCGAGTGGAGGTCTTAAACTGATCCACGTGATGTTTGAGTCTTTGAACCAGCTTTGAGATTATCAACAACCATAAATCTTTGACTCTTCCATTGTGGTGTTGATAGTATGTGATGTTGTGACTTAAGGATCGACATGCTCACATTCTGGATCATGATATCTTCTTATCGTGAGCGGAAGCTTTAGTGAAACATGATATTTGCGCAGAGAGCGTAAGCATGGAGTGATAATATCAGAGTATTTGATGCTTTTATCATGATTTCTTTAGAAATGAATGTGTTGTGTGAGCATGCGACTATGGATTGACCGCTCCATTCGACATCACGAACGCGGGTGTACCACGATAAGACAGTAGCAATAAAGCGCACGAAAGTGTCTTTGATCACTGTTGATGAATTGAGGTACACGGCCCACGGTTCCCCGTTGATCAGTACATAATACTGCTCATGATCGTATAATTCGAAGAATTTCTTTGGCGAGGGTTTCGGCATCAGCTGTTCTCAAACCGGAACGTCTCAAAGAAGACAACACGGAGTGAGTGAACCAACGAAACGAGATTCACCGATTGATGAAAAGAGATTTGAAAAACAATCGTGTATTGCTCAATTGAAAGTGTTTTGCAATACAATGAAGGTTTTATGGAAAATCAATTATCAATCATAACTACCCTTTAATTTTGAACCATTAATACACACATGCTATGGAAAAGAATTTTTAGCACAACACCGGGTTTTCAAAGGTATCCGTCAATCCATAACCTGAACCAGGATTGATTCAAAAGATTTAATCGCTCCATTGTTTCTCGTCATTGTCCCATGGTTGATCTATTGAATAGATCTCACATGCCACCTACCAGAGCTTTTTGATGTTGGCTTAAGGCTTTCCATCTTCATTGTGAATATGCTTGCATATCACTTAGATGTTCCTGCAATACCACAAGGATAATGCATAGGACTCATAAGATATAATATCTCTTTCCACATTGTGTGAAACTGAGAGTCTTCATTAAAAGTGTCCTAAAGAGATTTATATGATGATCTCGTGGCTCTAGACTCAATTGTGCATATTTGGTTCCTATGCCGGAGACTAGGGAGAGTTTCTCCTTCTTCAATATCAACAATCTCTAAGAGAAAGTCGATAGATCATGTCGGTTCCCATTGAGATTGAAACAAGCCCTTTTAAGAGGAACTTGAGTGGTTTGGAAAGTTTAGTGCAATGCGTCACTGGGTCCATGACGTCTTGTCTTCAATACTAGTGTTAACTTAGTAACCACCAAGAGCATATGAATTGAACCCGGTTTCTGCCCTACGGTTGAATAAATGGAGGGCTATTTCTTTTCACCCTTTTTCACATTAAATTATTTTTCATTCTTCAACCCTTCAGTGCTTACCGAGACTTCATTACTAGAACCTTATTGGGTTTATTCCAGATAGCTCTATCTCAAGCACTCTTCCCATATCTCACTTCTCCTTTTTTTTCAATATACCTAAGGACTCTACAGTATCTAGTGGATTGTCCCTGGGTAGATCCCTCCAGTCAAGGATCATGGGAACAAATACCTATCCTTATCATCCTTATATCACCATACATAATGATGAGTGTCTAAATACTCATCATTTTTGTACAATCTAAACTGCAAAATCATCTGAGAACACTCAAAAATGCATCAAAATGATGAAAATATCACAAATCAGTGTTTTATGTGTTTTAAATTAAAAAATATCAAAATCGATGAAAATGATTCAAGTTTGCAAAATTGGCAGTTTAGTCCCCAAGTTTCAAAAGTTGTTAAATCTAGTCCCTGGAATTCAAAAATGCGGAGTTTTATCATTCAAGGTCCCTGAAATATTCTAAATTGTTAAAAATGGTCCTTGAATGATTCTTTGGTCAAATGGCAGAAAAAGTCCCTGAACTTTGAAAAATTGCAAAAGTAGTCCTTGGATATTTTAAAATGAAATTTTATGCAAAAAGGGTCCTTGTACTATCAAAGTTTGTCAAGTTTGGTCCTTGTGATAAGTTTGGAAAAGCGTCATGTTCAGTCCCTCAAGTTTGGAGAAGTTGCAATTTTAGTCCTTGTGATACTATCAAACCAAACCGGACTCTTTTAATATTAAAAGCCCAAATCCAATCCATGGCCCAATGCAATATCCAAGCCCAACAAACTTGACCCTTGACCCCTTGAGCCAGTCCAATATTCCACTTGACTTCCGCCATAACTATTTTGGACCTCCACGTTATTAATAGCCGTCAAAGAAGTCAAAACAGGCACTGTTCATCTTCCTCACGTAATTTGTGCCAAACCGAGAACCGAGTCTGCTCCTTGATTTACTCCATCTCCCACCTTACCTTGTCCCTCCACCTCCACTAACACCCAAAAACCTTTAATTGATTCAAACCAACCCATTAATATCTCAAACCTCATATGAGACTTTTGGCCAAAATCCACTTGGATGGATAAGATGAGTTGGTTGATTTCAAGGGCTCGGATGAAGTGGAATGAATCAGAGGTCAACAAAGAGTCTCTAAAGTCTATAAAAGAGGAGAAAGAAGCAATGTATCTATCTATCTAGTGTAATCTTTAAATTTCATGTCGTTTTAGATTAATTTTGAATTTCAGTGTCTGTTTTAGTTTCCAAGCTTTGTATTTCAAGTTTTCATTGTATTATAAACCTTTTACAAGTATCAATTTCAAGTGTTAAGTTTCATTTCAGTTTATTCAAATTTTCAAGTGGTCAAAATCTCATATGATTCAATGTTGTTGTAGGTGTTATCATGGACTGAATAAGCATATGTAAGCTCCTAGATAGCTTATTAAAGCTATTAGATATCTTAAAATCGAGTTTACAAGTAAAAACATAAAATTACCAAAAATACCAAATAATTAGTGAAAAATCAAAAATCATATGGAAATGGTGTTCACAAATGGAAGGGGTGAATTTTGGATGGCCTTGGGTTAGTGGCTTAGTGGTAAGCCTTTAGGATTGGTCTTGATCATTGGTTATGTGATTGCATTGGATACCCATTTGTAAGCCTTTGTTCATTTTTGTTTCACTGTCTTGGTTATTTAGTAGCTTTAATCTTTGTGTTTTATTGTTTATTAGTTCTAATTAAATAAATCTAACCATTAAAATCAGTTGGTTGTTATTTTAGATTTGTAGTTTATAAAAATCTCACTTTGACAGTTTTAATAGCATAAGTTTAATCTCTTTGTTGTATGTTGTTATTGTTGTTGATTAATGTTCATTCAAGATCATTAAGTGATATTATAAAGTTTGAAATCCATTGCATGGTCGAATCTGATTTGGCTTTGAAAATCATAAAAACAGTTTTAGAAGGTAGTGTTTGGTTCACTGTGTTTGAGAGTGTTCTAGTTATTGTACCTGCTTGGTGTTTGTTTAACATAGTCATAATAGTCAGTACAAACAAGAAAAACCAGTCTTTGTTCATCAAAAGTCAAAATCTCAATTGATCACATGTTTCTTGTTCACTGTTGGAATTTCATGCTTAATAATCATGTATTTGTGTTTATAAGTTGTTAATACAGATCAAATAAGTCTTAATATACCTTAAAACAACACAATCAGTGAGTAGTAGTGATTTAAAGTTCATATAAGTCAACTTAGATAGTTTTTATAAAAGTCAAATATTTTCATTTGGTCGTTTTTGATTAAAAGTTATTTTAGTGTGTAATAGTTAGATTTAGCTTAAAAGCTTTTGGGTTATCAAAGTTTAGTTGCTAAACTAAATTAGAAAAATACTAGTTCTCTGTTAATCAGCTTTTTAAGTACTTTTTAACTAGCTTCTTTTGAGTACTTGTTCAAAATTGCCCCTGTGCCAAGGGAGTTTGTGTGATATGCTCATTTTAATAAGCTCACACAGAGCTTATTAGTGAGACTTAGACTTTGAATCTTGGTTCTTTGGAAAGCCAACCTACCCATCTTGAGGTCTCAAGCTTGGTTTTTCATTTTCTAGCTTGTTTGCTAAATGCAATAAGCTCTAATCTTGTCCCATTTCTGTGTTTAGCATAAGTGCTTATTATCTTTTTATTAGCTTATCAGTGTTTGTAAGTGATATTTTTAGCTTCATTTCAGTTCATCTAGCTTGTTTGTATCTTATTTGAGTTTTTGTTTCAGGTTTGTGAGCTTGTTTGATGTTTCACCAAAATAAGCTCTTAAGCTCACTTGGCTCATAAGCTTGTCTCGCTTATTTTAAATTTGTAAAATTTTGTGTCTTTGTAAAGTTTCATATTTTAAGTATTTAAGTAGTTTTCAAAAGAAAACCAGAAAAACATCAATTTAAAAATAGTGATAGCGTTTATTTAATAGTTTTAGCTTTTTGATTTTTCTTTTCATCTTATTAATAAGCAAATCTTGTTTTTATATTTTTCTTAGTATTCTGTCACCTTAAGTTATTTTAGAAAAGTTTCATAATTTTCTCTGTTTATTTAGTATTTATTATAATTTTAAATAGTTAAAAGTATTAAATAATTAGTAATAAATAATTAAAAAGCATAAAAATATCTTTGAGTTTTAAAATTAGTTTTATCATATTTTAGATTTTTCCGTTGAAATTTTATTTTCCAGGTTTATTTTATATTTTCTAGAATTTAAGTGTATTTTAAATAGTAATTAATTAGTAATAATTAGATAAAAGTGTAAAATATATTTTTAGTTTTAAAATTAGTTTTATAATATTTTAGATTTTTCTCAATTATAATTTTATTTTTCTAGCCTTATTTTGTATTTTCTTCTATTTTAGGTCATTTTTAAATAGTTTAAAATAGTTTTAATTAATAATAATTAATTAAATAGTTGTAAAAATAATTTTATTTTTATAATAATTTTCTTTTTATTTTAGGATTTCAAAATGTCATTTTCATATTTTTGGTCTTTTATTTCTTAGATATCACTTTTTATTTTACTTACGCTTAGTTTTAAACATAATGATTTGCATTTGTTGTGTCTGATTGTTGTGCTTTCCAATTCTATGTCCAAATACATTCCAATCAATCAGTAGTGTAATAAATTCATCTAAATCCTTCGATCACTATCCTTAGTGATCATTCTATCATCTCGATCAAGTTTACACACCATTGAGTCTCATGAATTTAACGAACTGAATTCATTATATTCTCTGATCTTCATTGCATTTGTGTTTTAACTGTTTTAAGTTTCTTACGGTTAGCCATTCACAAGTGGCTAGCTTGTGTGAGATAGCTTGACGGTTTAGCACATATCACATAAAATAAAGTTGGTCGGTCTATTTGGTATTGTTCATCTGCCATTGGAACCAATTGAAAACCATTTGAAAATCAATCCAGATACTTGTGATATATTATCAAAGCATTTTGTACCTGAATTGTTTTTGATATTTTTAGAACAAGAGCTCCCCTCAACATGTGCATCAAGTATTTGAAATCGTTTTGCACACGGAGGTAAGAGACATAAAAAACTTCTTTGATTATCATTTTCTAAAAGATATCAACATCACTTCCCTAATTGAATCAAGTAGATAAAGCATTTTCGGGAAGGATGAGGTTTTCATAAGCTTGCTCCCCTCAATATGTGCCTTAAGGTTTGAAAGAGTTTTGCACACATACTAGGGAACCCTGATAATGATCACGATTCAAATCGTTGTGGTTTAAGATAAATGCTCCCCCTCGACATGTGCATGGAAAACTTGAAATCGTTTGGCACATGTGGGAAGGAGAACTTGTACATCCTTATAAAACCATTTACCCATTTATCGCTTTAAATCAATTTAAATCAAAATTCTCCCCCGATCACAATTTTCAAATGATTTGAGATTTGTGATCTCTGGAGATTTAAATTGATTTTGAAAGCTTTTGAGGAGAATTGTGACTTGTTTATGAAAACATTTTAAGCGATAAGGATCAGATTTAGAGACTTGAAACTCCATTGATTAAACATGAATGGATATCTTTTTTGAAAAGAATTGAATGACAAATAACCTTTTAATATAATTGAAATCATTTCCCCTCAATCAATAACATATGTTGTTGATTGAGAGATGGATGTTTTGACAAAACTTTTAAGACCAGATGATTTTCAAAAATAGAATCCAAGTCACTTAACAAAGCAATTAGTTTTCAGCAGATAAATGTTTATAGAATCAGAGCATGAGATTTGAAAAAATTATGATACGCATGGCTCGTTCTTTCTTTGAAAAGCGGGTTCTTGTGAATTGACAATAAACCAACATTTTTCTCCATCTCGTTGTTTCTTTTTATTTTTTATTTATTTATTTATTTTTTTTAAGATTCGAACTTCATCCCAGATACTGCCATTCTTTGAGTGGCAACTCAAAGTCCAGAGATGTTATCGAACCAAGAAGAAAACATGATAAAAAACAATATTTTTTGAAGATTTTGAAGATTTTATGATTTTTATGGATTTTGAAAAGTTTTATATTTTTCTATTTTTGTTTTGTTGGTTTTTTATATTTTTATATTTTGTTTTTGAAAAGATATATACAAAGAATAGATAGAGTCGAACACCTTTACTCCTCGACGTCTTCCTCAAGACGTTTGGCGTTTCTCTGAAGGCTCTTTAAGCCTAGTCGTGGAAGAATGAACTCAAAGCGCTCGAGAAAGAGCTTTTGTGAAGATGTCTGCTAGTTGATATTCAGTCCTAACGAAGTATAGTTCAACCACGCCATTTTCAACTTGTTCCTGATGAAGTGATGTCGAATGTCGATGTGCTTTGCTCTAGAGTGTTGAACATTGTTGCAGAAGAGAGCAATGGCACTTTTGTTATCACAGTACATAGGAACTTTGTTGAATACAAAGCCATAGTCAGATAGTTGGGATCTCATCCATAAGATTTGAGCACAACACGATGACATGGATATGTATTCAGCCTCTCGAGATGATACGGAAGTGCTCATCGTTTCTTTGAAGACCACCGACAAGCCTATCACCTAAGAATTGAGCACCACCTCGACGCTTCGACGTGTATCTTGACATCCTGCATGGTCAGCATCTGCATAGGCCGTTAGTGACATACCATAGTCCTTCGGATACCAAAGACCCATGTGAATAGTTCCTTGAGATACCAAAGACCCGTTTAACCGTCAAGGTGCTTTTGTGGAAGCTTAGCCCGGTATCTAGCACACATGCATACAAATAACAAAATGTCTGGTTCTGGTCTGAGGTACATCGGGGATCCAATCATACTACGATATTTCGTTTGATCTACCATGATCCCTGAGTGGTCCTCATCCAGTTTGTATCGTTCCACCATAGGAGTGTCAACAGGGTCACTGGAGGTAAATCCAAATTTCTTTAAGATTTCATTAGCGTATTTAGATTGATTTATGAAAATGCCTCTGGGACTTTGTGAAATTTGTAATCCCAAGAAAATGACATTTGTCCCATCATTGACATTTGAAATTTGGAGCCCATCTCCATAGAAAAACGGTCACATTCATTTGGGAGTCGAGGCAAAAATAATATCATCAACATAAATTGAAGCGAATTAAATGTTTGCCCGACTTTCGGTGAACAATGTTGGATCAATCGCCTTTCTTGAATCCTGGATAGAAGAAATTTTGATAGCGTATCATACCATGCCCTTGGAGCTTGCTTCAAACCGTAAAGGGCCTTTTTCAAGCGATAGACATGAGTAGGATGCTCTGAATTCACAAAACCTTCTCGGTCGGTGATCAATACCACTTCTTTAAGATCTCCATTAAGAAAGGCGTTTTCACATCCATCGATAAACTATCATGTTTTTGCTAGCGGATTAGCCAAGAAGATTCGATGGCTTCAATACGTGCAACAGAGCAAAAGATTCCTCAAAGTCGATACCTTCTTCCCCGACGATAGCTTTGCCACTAATCGTGCCTTATTTTTCATCACCGTGCTCATCAAGCTTCACTTTGAAGATCCACTTTAGAGCAATGATCATTGCACAATCAGAGCGGTACTAATTCCTATACATCTGACGATCAAACTCATGAATTTCTTCTTGCATTGCATTAAACCACTGTCCTCATTACTGCGTTTTAACATCTTTTGGTTCGACCTTAGAGAGTACAGAGTTGAAGAAGCACCATAAGGCATCGGCTAGTTGTTTTCAAGTTGATACAGGACGATAAGGATTCCCAATGATGTTATCCAATGGATGGTCATGTGTCCATTTTCTAAGATGTTCGTGTGGTTGTTGTTGAGGGACTGAAGTAGCAGAGTTTAGATCCCCTGATGAAGATGGTTCAGGTGTTGATCCAGGGGCGAAGATGTTTTCAAATGGAGCATCTTCGGGAGTAGCAAAGGGATTAACTTCTTCATTCGTGTCAGAAACAATTCCATGATGTACATTCGATGATTGATGATTTGTTGATGAGACAGAGTTATCAGCAGCAGGCGCTTCTTGACTTAATGATATTGAAACTAAAGAGTTGACTTCATGGAGGGATAGAAGTAGCCTTTGGAATTGACATGTCATTGGCACTTGGCTCATAATGTTCATCAAACATTGGGTCAAACAATTTCTTCAAATCATCTTCAGATGGAGGTACATATGGAGTTGCTGGAGAGGAAATTGGTACAAGGGATGAACCAGTTGGACTCATTTGAAGTGCGGGTCCAGAACCGATTGTCCCGGGATTTTGCTGACAACTCATCGAACGTAACGTGAATAGTTTCCATGATATCTCGAGTTCTTTTGTTGTAGATTCGGTAACCCTTCTTGGTTGGTGCATAACCTATAAAAACTCCAATGTCTGCTTTAGCTCTTAATTTACCTAAATCTTGACCGTCATTTGTTAGATAGCACAAAGCACCAAACACACGAAGATAGGATAAATCAGGTTTTCGTTTATGGACAAGTTCATATGGAGTTTTGTCATGAGAGGTGTGAATGAGGGAACAATTTTGGGTGTAGCAAGAAGGCAATGGCTTCACCCATAGAAACATTAGAACCTTTGAGTAAATAAGCATTGTTCTTGCAGCTTCCACAAGAGTTCGATTTCGTCTTTCAACTACACCGTTCAGTTGAGGAGTTCGTGGAACACTTCTTTGATGACTGATTCCAACACTTTCATAAAATTGACTTAAGTCTCTAACGAACTTCAGGCCATTGTCATCGAACAATTCTAACTGTGTTGTTAGCATCGAACCTGGTTGCTTGATAAGTTTGATGATGACAGTTGGAGTTTCATCCTTAGTCCTCAAAAACTTTACCCAAGTACATCTAGAGTAGTCATCAAACGACAAAATATATTTCTTCCCATTTATCGTTTGCACTCTCATTGGTCCGCATAGATCCATATGAAAGGTATGAAGAACTTCCATTACAGAGTTTGTGGGTTTTGGTTTGTGGGCATATTTTGTGCTTTTTCCCAATTGACAAGCTGAGCAAAGATGATATTTCTCATATTTTAATCGGGTAAGCCTCCTGACAAGATCTTCTGGAGAGGTGTTTATGGTGTCGGTTCAAGTGATTGAGATGACGATGCCATAACCATGACTTTGTTTTAGAAGCCTTTGACAACAAGCAGATTGGAGAAGACTTTATCATGTCATCGATAGAGATAGTGTATAAGTTAGAACCTCGAGAACCTCTTAATAATTCTACACCGTCAAGTTCTCTAACAAAGCAAGTATGTTTTTGAAAAGCCACTTCAAGATCGGAATCAGAATTGACCACCGAAAACAAGTTATGACCAAGTCCTTCCACATAATATACCCTGAAATTACACTATCTCCTCAACACATAATCACCATATCCCATAATAGCTCCAAAATGGTGCGTTTCCGAATCTAATGAGTTCAATAAATTTACTCACGAATTCATGAGCCGACGACACCCGGGCCATATGCTTTGAATTTGACTAGTCCAAATGAGGACCGATTTGTATCACCTGCATTTGAACACGTGACAAGAATGGATAATCGATAATTTGGAACCCCATGAACGATGGGTTCGCTTGGTTAGTAAACACATTATTGGAGCACTCACATTAGTAATAGGAGATATGACCTCATTAGTACTGGTTACAACACTAGTAGTGACAAATGGACCTGTGTAGGTGTGTTCACTTCTTAAAGGTATGATTCTACCAGTAGGCTTCCATTTCTTAGAAGGCATGGATCTAGACAACTTAGGGCAAGATTCATTCAATTTGAATTTTCACAAGAGGTTTCCATTGATAACCCATATTGCTAAATTTTCTTCTCAGAGGCTTCCAAATTGGTTTTTCTTACCTTTTTCTTTAGGCTTCAGATCTCCTTAACATGTCTAGTATTTTTATATTCTCATCTGGTATTATCAACATTAATCACCTCATTCTCAAAACATTTATGATTAATACCAGAACTCAAACATTCATTACATGTTTTGTGAAATGAATTACTAATTACAGACATGAGAAGCTAATACTGAATCAACACGATTCATTTTATTCACCAAACTTATTCTTCCTAGTGGTGTTCTTTCTACTAGATTTTCTCTCAACACTTTTATCGGCAAGATCCTATATCGCATTGTATTGCCCTAAGGTTTAATCTCACTAACCTTAGTATTGCTGACACTGTGAAGGAACAATGTGAATATTAGTCGGGTGAAACTATTAACTGCCTCTTTGGTGGTCTAGAAGTGCTTGGTTTTGAAGTTTCAGAGAGTGCATCATTAAAAGTCACATTCTTATCCTTTA
>OU343220.1:84770869-84815933 GCA_910596185.1 Chrysanthemum makinoi | reverse complement strand
GATGCTACATCGAAGGATCATTTCCGCTACCTTTTATGGATCAGATGTCGAACGTTTAGCGGGAATGAGTTCTATTGCTTTCTCGATGGTTTTTCCGGTACTTTCAAATTCGATTGATCCGCAGGATCAAGAGAAAACACCATCGTGCCCTTATGGAACGTTTGCACCTAATCGAATGCCATTTGGCTTATAATGCCCGAGACGTTTCAAAGGTGCATGATGGCTATTTTTCATGACATGATCGAGAAGTCCATGGAAGTTTTTACGGACGATTTCTCAGTTTATGGAGATTCTTTCACTTCTTGCCTCTCTCATCTAGACCACATGCTCAAACGCTGTGAAGACACCAACTTGGTCTTGAATTGGGAGAGTACCATTTCATGGTTCAGAGGCATTGTCCTCGCGGCCATAAGATTTCAAATCTGGATTGAGGTTCTACCGGCTAAAGTCGGTTATAGCTAAACTCCTCATCCACTACCGTCCAAAGTATTCGGAGTTTTTTGGTCATACCGGTTTCTATCGCCGTTCATCCAGATTCTCTAAGATAGCCCGCCTCACTCATCTCCTCGAAGGATGCTCCGTTTATATTCACCGATGAATGCGTTGAAGCATTTAATTTTCTCAAAAAGAAATTAACTCAGCTCCGATCTTAGTTGCCCCGACTGGGAGTTGCCCTTTGAGCTCATGTTGGATGCTAGTGATTACGCAATTGGGGCAGTCTTGGGGCAACGTAAATCGAAACATTTTCAACCCATACACTATGCGAGTAAGACATTGTCCGAGGCCCAACACAATTATACGACTACATAAAAGGAATTATTGGCCGTTGTTTATGCTTTCGAGAAATTCCGACCCTACCTTGTTTTGTCGAAGACCATAGTGTATACCGACCATTCTGCCCTAAAGTATCTTTTCGCAAAGCAAGATGCTAAGCCACGATTACTTCGGTGGGTTCTCCTCCTTCAAGAGTTTGATGTTACTATTCTTGACAAAAAAGAGCTGAGAACCTGGCTGCCGATCACCTTTCTAGACTTGAGAATCCCCATCAAAGTGTGCCCGAGAAAAAGGAGATCACGGAAACATTTCCTCTTGAGACACTTGGGATGATTGCTAAGAAAGACCCAAACACCCCATGGTTTGCCGACTTTGCAATTACCATGCGGGCAATTTCTCGTGAAAGGGATGTCGTCCCCACAGAAGAAAAGTTTTTCAAAGATGTTACGCATTATTTCTGGGACGATCCCTACTTGTTTAAGATTTGTGCGGATCAAGTAATCCGTCGGTGTGTTCATGGCCCAGAGGCCCTTGATATTCTCAATGCTTGCCATAACGGACCCACTGGTGGCCATCATGGTGCAAGCTACACCGCTAAGAAGGTTTTTGATTCCGGTTTTATTGGCCTACCATATATCGAGATGCTCATGATTTAGTTAAGTCTTGTTTTCTTGCTAACGCCAAGGGAAAATTTCGCAAAAGGTGAAATGCCAGAATGCTATTCAAGTTTGGCGAGATTTTGACGCGGGGCATCGATTTTATGGGGCCATTTCCATCTTCTAAGGGTAATAAGTATATCCTCGTGCCGCGACTACTTGTCTAAATGGGTCAAGCAAAGGCGCCCCCACCAATGACCCCGAGTGGTTGTTAAGTTTCTGAAGATTTGTTTCCCGATTCGGGCACCTCGTGCTATCCTCAGTGATCGCGGTACCCATTTCTGTAATGAACAATTTGCTAAAGTTATGGCTAAATATGGAGTTACCCATCGCCTTTCTACCGGTGCACCCGCAAACGAGCGGACAAGTTGAGGTCTCCAATCGTGGTTTGAAAAGGATTTTAGAAAGAACTGTAGGAGAAAATCGAGCTTCATACGGCCTAAGTTAGATGATGCATTATGGGCTTTCCGCACCGCATACAAGACACCCATCGTGTGCACCCCATTTAAGTTGGTATATGGAAAAGCTTGTCACTTGCCCATCGAAGTTCAACATAAGGCATTCTGGCCTTGAAACATGAAACTTTGATCTTAAGACCGCGGTGATCACCGAAAGTTCAATTGAATGAATTAAATGAGCTTAGGGATCGGCACGAGAATTCTTTTGATTTTCAAAGAGAATACTAAGAGGATTCATGATTCTAAAATCAAAAACCGCGTTTTTAACGTTGGTGATCAAGTTCTCCTCTTTAACTCTCGCTTGAAGATATTCTCGCGGCAAACTCAAACCCGCTGGTCCCACCATTCACCGTTGCTCAGTTTTTTCCCGATGGAACGGTGGAGCTCTCTCAGCCTGATGGCCCAAATTTCAAGGTGAATGGTCATCGTGTGAAACATTATTTTGGAGGGGACATCCCATCTATGGTTGTCCCGATCTCCCAACTTTCCCTAAGGACACTGAATCGGGGATCGAGTCAAGCTAGCGACCGGTGACCAAAAAGTAGCGCTTCCGTGGGAGGCACCCCATGATTATCTCTATCTTCTTTCTATTTTCTAATAAGTGACGTGAAGGGTTAGCCTCTTCATTTCTCGTGTTTAGTTGTTTGTGATGTTGTGTAGGATTTTCCCGATATGAAGACTCTCGTGCTCGAAGTTTGTTTTTTCTCCACTCGAGTTTCATGATCGTTGCTGAAGGAAATCCGATATCCAAAATCTTATCGACTAACGTTTATGTTTTAGCATACTTAATAAACGGCTTTTAGATTTTCGTTGATACCCTTGCTTTAAACATTGAGGACAATGTTTCGTTCTAGTCTGGGTAGGGTAATCTTCGATTTGATTTGACCGCACTTGCTTATTTTTGTCGTGGTACTCTCGAAACCCTTTTTCCTTAGAAAATGAAAAAAATTGTGCTATAAATGAGAAAATTTAAAAAAAAATTAAGCTTTTGTTAAGTCTTTTTGATTGAAAAGTTTTCTAGTCTCTTAGACAAGAAGCTATAAAATTCGAATTCTAGCTCACAAATCCAAGAATTTTGCAAGTTTCCCTGAGTGACTTTAAATATGCATTACTTAATTTCATTTAGACAAAGCATTTGCTAAGTTAATATATGTTTTGACACCTTGTTGACTTTCGCTGTGAGAGTAGGAATAGAATTCGACTTGACCGGCGTGTTAGCCCTAGCTTGTTCCCTTAACCATAGATAATCTAAAATTATCGGCTAAGCATCCGCGGATCTCATTATTTGGGATTTTAAATTTGAGGAGATCGAGAAATGATAGAGTTACTTATGAGTTTAGATGCTAAGCGTGAGTAGTTGGTTCTCTTTAGAGCCCATCGAAGGTACTTATGGCTTTTTGTTCCTAAAATTGTTTCATCACCCACATATTTGTCAAATAATAATTAGAGATGTTGAGTGTTTGGCGATAGTTAGTTCTTTGTCTTCTTTAGAGAATCCTTGCCCATGAGAGTTGGGTACACATCGAGGTACTGTAGCTGTTGGTGTAATAGACAACCGATTCTGATAGTTTGTGCTATTGTTTCTATTGTTATAAAAGCCGTAGGTTTTGGAGTTTGGCACAAAAATTAACATGAAATAAAGCCCAAATATTTTAAAATTAAAAAAATCCAAATCTATAAAGGTTGTCATAGACTTCTATAAAGGCAGAGGAAAATCCAAAGTCATAATAAGACTTATGATAAAACGGTAATCCCGTGGAGTTAGTAGTTTAAAAGACCAAGGGCCTAAATTGCAAAATGCAACTGTGCTGAAATAGTGTTAAGCCAAACTTCGGATCCTGAGATGTCTAAATAAAGCTTCTTCTCGGACTCAGATGAGTTGTCTCGGTCGCCATAAAAGGATATTCTCCCTAAATCGTGTGAAATTAGGACCTTGATGTGGACCTCATTCTTGTGTGCAATGGTTTTCGAGGGAGGTGGATAACTAATTACGACTTAGCTTTATATCTTTATTGGAATAAAAGTTATCTAAACGAAATTTGAAGAAATTCATTTCTCACAAAAATAAAAAAATCTAGAGGAAAATAGGAAAATGGGATCAAAAGGTAATTACACAAGTAACTTTCATGGGTAGTGTTAGCATCTAGAATCATATGTAACAATGATTTCGATTTTTACGCTTGTTTGGGACTTGTGAAAAATCAGGACTATGTATTCTATCTATATATTCACTTCGCTGTGTTGTGTTTCCTCCGTGATCCTAACGTGTCGCATTGAAAATGTTGGAGTTATTGATCGATTACGAAAGTTCAACAAACCGTCACTCATAATCGGAATGTGCTTAATCGTAATATCTACATGTGAAATAAAAAGGTAATAGGGGCGTTTTTTGAATTAAGGCTTTCTTAATCTCTTTTGAGGAATCTTTGCTACTTCTTCATAGGTTTAGTAGAAAGAGATTAAAATCCTTGGTTTTAGAAGCGTGAGTTGATTGCATTGCGTGGGGACACGACAATGGTCTCGTCTGGGGTATTTTGGTATGTGCTAAAACACACACCATTTCTTAACCAAAACTGACCCAAAATAACCAAGAAAGAGCCGTTTATTGCTAATATCTAGTGGTTTCTTGAGTTTATGCATGTGCAGGTACGGATATGACGAAACAGACAAAAAGAAAGCCAAAACCGAAGAAAACCGAGCACGAGAGAAAGAAGAATGCTAAAAGCCGAGGCTGAGAAAGGAATTTGCAAGTTTGGACAATCAATTCTCAAAATGGCAGTTTTAGTCCCTGAAGATTCAGAATTGTCATGTTTAGTCCTTGGAATTTTCAAAGTTGGCAAATTTGGTCCTTGCTTATTTAAAGAATGACAAGAATGACCCTTGGAGATAATTTCAGATTTACACTTTTGATCCCTGGATTTTCAGATTTGACACTTTTGGTCCCTAAGTTACTACTTGGATCCATTTCATATCCTTAAATCCATTACACATAACCTTGGACCAAGTTTAATCAAAAGCCCAAACCATGCAAACCTATACCCGGTCCAGTCCAACACCCAACCCGGTTTATCCAACCTTAAACCTGTGACCCGTTACCTCATTTAACCCGACCTTTACCAAGTATTTAACCCAAGTCAACCCAACTTACCCGGTCAACTAAAATCAAACAATAATATAAAAAAACCCACGCGCCCATTTTTCCCCCAAAATTTCCCAGCCAAGAACCCTAATATACCCCTTTACCCAATCGATCAATTCACTGAAATTAAGGGTAATACCGTACATTCGCTGACACACCTGACATGTGCACAGTGCCATGTCAGCTATCCGAGTGATAAAATTCCAATCCCTCTTCTCTGATTGGTGGAAACAGCGTGGAAGTAATAATCAAGGGCTTAGATTGATTGGATGAGGTGGAGAATGATCCAAGGGCTACTAATGCAATCAAAGAAGCACAGATTTCAGATTTCTAGATTCTTCTTAGCTTTAGGCTTGGCTATATATAGCCCCTTTATTTCACGTATTGTATCATCCTTTCTTTCAGTAGCATAGTTGTAGTTTAATTTCATTTTAATGTTTTTAAGTAGTTTATAAGCTTTTGTAATCACTCTCTTTGTAATCACAATTTTTCAAAGTTAATGAAATTCAGTTTTATGCTCAAATCATTGTTAGCTTTTTAATGTTGCTTAAATTTGCTTTTTAGAATCGTTTGATTCATTTTACCTTATTCTATGAAAATCTCAGTTTGTTCCTAATCTTAATCAAAAATATAAAAAAAATAAGAAAAAAAATAAATAAAAAAAAATAAAATAAAAAAAAATACTCTCCATCTCTTTATGAGCTTGTACAAAGCTCAGCTACTGTTTCTATAAACTTTTTAAGCTTCTTCATAGCTTATTGAAGGTTTATGTCTGTTTAATCTCAATTCACAAACAAAATTAAAAGTCACCAACAAAAGTCAACTGCGCAGATTTGAGTTGGAAAGCGATCCGGCTTTGAATGGGGTTGATGCAGAGCTGGAATTCGGTTGAATTAGACTAGTTTAGTATAGATTGGGTATTGTTTTAAGCTGCATAATAGCTGGACATCTTGTAAGTTTCAACTTAATCTCATTATTGGCTTAATAGAGTAGCAGTTATTGCATTAATTAGATCTGTTAGTTTTGTTGATTATTGCTGTCATTTAGCTTCATTTAGGTGTGTTTAAGTAGATTGAATCTGTTTTGAAGTTAGAGTAAGCTTGGAATTGTGATTGGGTTGGAATATTTGCATAACAATCATATAAAGTAGTGTTTGGATATTAAGGACAATCTGATTTGAGGCTTATTTTGTGGTTAAGCTTAGTTGATTTGATCTCAGTTAGGTTCATTGCATTCATATTAGTTCTTAACATTGCATCTTAGAACTCACTTAGTCAAAATTGGTTGTAATCAGTTCTAGTTTCTATATTGCTTGAATCAGTTTTAATATCTTGAATATAGGTTTAGGTAGTTTAGATCTAGCTTGCATTAGGTCCATATTATCACTAAACATCATAGTCAGGTCATCATTTGATTCAAAACTCAGTTAGTCAACTTTTCATTACAACTGTCAAAAGTCAATTGCATAAACAGATTTTTACAAAACTTTCTGGATTTTTCATAGATTCATTATTGGATCAAATTAAGTGATATTTTGGGTTTTACAACTTCAGCTGGTCTAGTTTCTTAATCTAAATTTTGTGGAATTTTTGGAAAGCATTATAAGCACTAAATAAGCTGATACATAAGCTGTTTTTGCCCTGTCTCACACTCAGCATACTGAGTGTGTACACAGCCAACTTGCAGGCCTTGCACAGGTCTCATTATAGCTTGTAAGGGTCTGAAATTTGGTTTAGTGGTTCTTAGGTTGGTGGTCTTGAGGTCCACAAATCTTATTTTCAGTTCTACTTATTGGATAAGCTGTTGTTTAAGCTCAAAGATAGAGGGTCAAGGCTGTTTGGCCAAGAATCACACCTACAGGGATTACTGAGGGGGAAAGGGGTTTTGAGCAAATGAAAGAATGTTATTTAACCGAAGTCATGACTTTCTTTAAACAGTTAAAAGGTCAATTTGAGAGTCTTAAAATTGGAATAAACACTGATATTAAAGAAATGGAAAAGGAATTCGATGCAATGATAGTTGAAGTCAATGATTATGAACAGGAACTAAAATACAATGAAATTGAAAGGAAGAATCTGCATATACTAAATGAGAACTTGATTCTCTCAATGTGTTGCTTAAGATGTGTTCTATGTTGCTACGAATTCTTCTATTACTGCATCTCAATTTCATGAACTATCTGTTGCTTTGAAAGTTTCCCATGATCGTGTCATTGAGCTTGAAAAAATGAATTCAAAATTGCATAAGAAAATTGAACAGGATGATCATGATAATCTGGTTAAACATCTTTCAAAATTAGAAGTTGAACATTTTGCTTTGCAATTAAAATATCAACATCTCAAAGAAAATGTTAAAACCTCAAATATCACGACATCGTCTGATGCTCCTTATTTGATGCATTTTTGAAATCAACAAACGTGATGAACAAATTCAGGCTCATCATAACACGATCAAAAGGTTGAAAGCTCAAATTTCACAACTGAAAGGTGAAAAGAGGGATATAACTGGTTCCCATATGCCTCCACCTTTAGATCTCAAATTTCCAACTTCAAAACATCCTTTATAACTTACAAAAGGAAAATGCTTGTTTTAAAACTGAAATTTCAAAGGTAAATCATCAAAACAAAGAGTTATGTGATTCATTTAAAGTTACACATGATAAAAAAATTGAAAAGATAACTTCTTTACTTAATGATATTGAGGATCTTAGCTGAGGTGAAGGAAAGTTGCCAATCCCCAATTTCAAGTACTCTGTTCCTAAAGTCTCTGATTCTGATAAGTATGCTATTGATATGTTATATATTCCCCCACCTATTAGGAATAATGAACTTGCACATAAAGCATATCTCTCATCTCTTAAGGAAAGTTTAAAGGGGTCTTCGGAGATTGTTGAAGATGAAAGATTAGAAAAACCTCTTGATAGTACCATTGCCTATGCTTGCACGGATGCCAAACGATCTCAAGAACTCTTAGAGTACATAATTGTCACATGTCCGAAATTTAGCAATATGCGAGATAGAATAGTAGCACCCAGTTCTATGCCTAAGGATAAGAATGTGACTTTTAATGTGCCTCTCAAAACTTCAAAACCCAGCACTTCTAGACCACCAAGGCACAGTGTAGTTTCACCAACTAATATTCCTGTTGTTCCTTCTACAGGAGTAATCGGCAATACTAAGGTTAGCGGGTCAAAGCCTTCAGGCAATACAATGCGATATAGGATCTTGCCAGCCAAAAGTGTTGAAGAAAATCTAGTAGAAGAACACCCTAGGAAGAATAAGTTTGAGCTGAATAAAATGAATCGTGTTGATTCTAGTATTAGCTATAAGCGTACTGTAATTAATTCGAATTCTACTGCATTTTGCAAAACATGTAATGAATGTTTGAGTTCTGGTATTAATCATAAATGTTTTGAGAATGAGGTGATTAATGTTGATAATACTTCAGTCAAGAATATAAAAAATGCTAGACATGTTAAGGAGATCTGGAAGCCTAAAGAGAAAAAGGTAAGCAACTGTTGGAAGCCTACAGGAAGAAAATTTAGCAATATGGGTTATCAATGGAAACCTACTGCAAAAATTCAAATTGAATGAATCTTGCCGTAAGTTGTCTAGATCCATGCCTTCTAAGAAATGGAAGCCCACTGGTAGAATCATACCTTTAAGAAGTGAACACACCTCACACAGTCCCTTTCACTACTAGTGTTGCAACCAATACTAATGAGGTCATATCTCCTATTACTAATGTGAGTGCTCCAATAATGTGTACTAACCAAACGGAACCCAATCGTTCATGGGTTCCAAATTATCCCTTTTATCCATTCTTGTCTGTTTTCAAATGCGGTCGTCATAAATCGGCCTCTGGTATTTGGACTCAGGCTGTTCAAAGCATATGACCTGGTGACCGGTCGCTGCTCATGAATTTCGTGAGTAAATTTATTGAAACTGTTAGATTCGAAACGACCATTTTACACGGTGGAGCTATTATGGGATATGGTGATTATGTGTTTCGAGATAGTGTAATTTCCAGGGTATATTATGTGGAAGGACTTGGTCATAACTTGTTTTCTGTTGGTCAATTCTTGGATTCCGATCTTGAAATGGCTTTTCGAAAACATACTTGCTTTGTTAGAGAACTTGACGGTGTAGAATTATTAAGAGGTTCTCGAGGTTCTAACTTATACACTATCTCTATCGATGACATGATAAAGTCTTCTCCAATCTGCTTGCTGTCAAAGGCTTCTAAAACAAAGTCTTGTTTATGGCATCGTCGTCTCAATCACTTGAACTTCGGCACCATAAACGACCTCTCCAGAAAAGATCTTGTCGAGAGGCTTACCCATTAAAATATGAGAAAAATCATCTTTGCTCAGCTTGTCAATTGGGAAAAAGCACAAAATATGCCCACAAACCAAAACCCACAAACTCTGTAATGGAAGTTCTTCATACCTTCATATGGATCTGTGCGGACCAATGAGAGTGCAAACGATTAATGGGAAGAAATATATTTTAGTCGTTGTTGATGACTACTCTAGATTTACTTGGGTAAAGTTTTTGAGGACTAAGGATGAAACTCCAGCTGTCATCATCAAACTTATCAAGCAACTTCAGGTTCGTCTTAACAACAGTTAGAATTGTTGAAACTGACAATGGCAAGAGTTCCTAACCGAGACTTAAGACAATTTTATGAAAGTATTGGAATCAGTCATCAAAGAAGTGTTCCACGAACTCCTCAACAACGTGTAGTTGAAAGACAAAATCGAACTCTTGTGGAAGCTGCAAGAACAATGCTTATTTACTCAAAGGTTCTAATGTTTCTATGGGCTGAAGCCATTGCCACTGCTTGCTACACCCAAAATCGTTCCCTCATTCACACCTCTCATGACAAAACTCCATATGAACTTGTCCATAAACGAAAACCTGATTTATCCTATCTTCGTGTGTTTGGTGCTTTGTGCTATCTAACAAATGACGGTCAAGATTTAGGTAAATTAAGAGCTAAAGCAGACATTGGAGTTTTTATAGGTTATGCACCAACCAAGAAGGGTTACCGAATCTACAACAAAAGAACTCGAGATATCATGGAAACTATTCACGTTACGTTCGATGAGCTGTCCAGGCAAATGGCTCCAGGACAATCCGGTTCTTGTCCCGCACTTCAAATGAGTCCAATTGGTTCATCCCTTGTACCAATTTCCTCTCCAGCAACTCCATATGTACCTCCATCTGAAGATGATTTGAAGAAATTGTTTGACCCAATGTTTGATGAACATTATGAGCCAAGTGCCAATGACATGTCAATTCCAACAACAGAGGCTGCTTCTATCCCTGTCAATGAAGTCAACTCTTCAGTTTCAATATCATTAAGTCAAGAAGCGCCTGCTGCTGATAACTCTGTCTCATCAACAAATCATCAATCATCGAATGTACATCATGGAATTGTTTCTGACACGAATGAAGAAGTTAATCCCTTTGCTACTCCCGAAGATGCTCCATTTGAAAACATCTTCGCCCCTGAACCAACACCTGAACCATCTTCATCAGGGGATCTAAACTCTGCTACTTCAGTCCCTCAACAACAACCACACGAACATCTTAGAAAATGGACACATGACCATCCATTGGATAACATCATTGGGAATCCTTATCGTCCTGTATCAACTTGAAAACAACTAGCTTCTGATGCCTTATGGTGCTTCTTCAACTCAGTACTCTCTAAGATCGAACCAAAAGATGTTAAAACTGCAATGTCCGAGGACAGCTGGTTTAATGCAATGCAAGAAGAAATTCATGAGTTTGATCGTCTAGATGTATAGGAATTAGTACCTGCTCCTGATTGTGCAATGATCATTGCTCTCAAGTGGATCTTCAAAGTGAAGCTTGATGAGCACGGTGATGTTCTGAAAAATAAGGCACGATTAGTGGCAAAAGGCTATCGTCAGGAAGAAGGTATCGACTTTGAGGAATCTTTTGCTCCTGTTCACGTATTGCCATCAGAATCTTCTTGGCTAATGCTGCTAGCAAAAACATGATAGTTTATCAGATGGATGTGAAAACCGCCTTTCTTAATGGAGATCTTAAAGAAGTGGTATGCGTCACCAGCCAGAGGTTTTATGAATCCAGAGCATCCTACTCATGTCTATCGCTTGAAAAAGGCCCTTTACGGTTTGAAAGCAAGCTCCAAGGCATGGTATGATACGCTATCAAAATTTCTTCTATCCACCGGATTCAAAGAAAGGAGCAATTGATCCAACATTGTTCACCAGAAAGTCAGGCAAACATTTAATTCACGTTCAAATTTATGTTGATGATATTATATTTGCCTCGACTGACCCTAATGAATGTGACCTTTTTTCTATGGAGATGGGCTCCAAATTTCAAATGTCAATGATGGGACAAATGTCATTTTTCTTGGGATTACAAATTTCACAAAGTCCCGGAGGAATTTTTATAAATCAATCTAAATACGCTAATGAAATATTAAAGAAATTTGGATTTACCTCCAGTGCCCCTGTTGACACTCCTATGGTGAACGTACAAACTGGATGAGGACTACTCAGGGATCATAGTAGATCAAACGAAATATCGTAGTATGATTGGATCCCTGATGTACCTCACAGCCAGCAGACCAGACATTTTTTTCGCTGTATGCATGTGTGCTAGATACCGTGCTAAGCCTACCAAAAGCACCTTGAAGCGGTTAAACGGGTCTTTCGGTCTCCCAGGAACTATTCACATGGGTCTTTGGTATCCGAAGGACCCGGTATGTCACTAACGGCCTATGCATGCCGACCATGCAGATGTCAAGATACACGTCGAAGTACGCCAGTGGTGCTCATTTCTTAGGTGATAGGCTTGTCAGCTGTCTTCAAAGAAATGATGAGCACTTCCGTATCCTCTACAGAGGCTGAATACATAGCCATGTCATCGTGTTGTGCTCAAATCTTATGGATGAGATCCCACTATTCTGACTATGGCTTTGAATTCAACAAAGTTCCTATGTACTGTGATAACAAAAGTGCCATTGCTCTCTCTGCCAAATGTTCAACCTCTCTAGCAAAGCACATCGATATTCGACATCACTTCATCAAGGAACAAGTTGAAAATGGCGTGGTTGAACTATACTTCGTAAGGACTGAATATCAACTAGCAGACATCTTCACAAAGCTCTTCTCGAGAACGCTTTAAGTTCATTCTTCCACGACTAGGCTTAAAGAGCCTTCAACCAGAAACGCTCAAACGTCTTCAGGAAGACGTCGAGGAGTAAAGGTGTTCGACTCTATCTATTCTTTGTATATATCTTTTCAAAAACAAAATATAAAAATATAAAAAACCAACAAAACAAAAATAGAAAAATATAAAACTTTTCAAAATCCATAAAAATCATAAAATCTTCAAAATCTTCAAAAAATATTGTTTTTTTATCATGTTTTTCTTGTCGGTTCGATAACATCTACGGACTTTGAGTTGCCACTCAAAGAATGGCACGGGTATCTGGATGAAGTTCGAATCTTAAAAAAAATAAATAAATAAATAAAAAATAAAAAGAAACAACGAGATGGAGAAAAATGTTGGTTTATTGTCAATTCAGGCAGTAACCCGCTTTTCAAAGAAAGAACAGAGCCATGCCGTATCATAATTTTTCAAATCTCATGCTCTGATTCTATAAACATTTATCTGCTGAAAACTAATTGCTTTGTTAAGTGACTTGGATTCTATTTTTGAAAATCATCTGGTCTTAAAAGTTTTGTCAAAACATCCATCTCTCAATCAACAACATATGTTATTGATTGAGGGGGAGAATGATTTCAATTATATTAAAAGGTTATTTGTCATTCAATTCTTTTCAAAAAAGATATCCATTCATGTTTAATCAATGGAGTTTCAAGTCTCTAAATCTGATCCTTATCAGTTAAAATGTTTTCATAATCAAGTCACAATTCTCCTTAAAAGCTTTCAAAATCAATTTAAATCTACAGAGATCACAAATCTCAAATCATTTGATAATTGTGATCGGGGGAGAATTTGTGATTTAAATTGGATTTAAACTGATAAATCGGTAAATGGTTTTATAAGGATGTACAAGTTCTCCTTCCCACATGTGCCAAACGATTTCAAGTTTTCCATGCACATGTCGAGGGGGAGCATTTATCTTAAACCACAACGATTTGAATCGTGATCATTATGCAGGTTCCCTCTAGTATGTGCAAAACTCTTTCAAACCTTAAGGCACATATTGAGGGGGAGCAAGCTTATGAAAACCTCATCCTTCCCGAAAATGCTTTATCTACTTGATTCAATTAGGGAAGTGATGTTGATATCTTTTAGAAAATGATAATCAAAGAAGTTTTTTCTGTCTCTTACCTCCGTGTGCAAAGCGATTTCAAATACTTGATGCACATGTTGAGGGGGAGCTCTTGTTCTAAAAATATCAAAAACAATTCAGGTACAAAATGCTTTGATAATATATCACAAGTATCTGGATTGATTTTCAAATGGTTTTCAATTGGTTCCAATGGCAGATGAACAATACCAAATAGACCGACCAACTTTATTTTATGTGATATGTGCTAAACCGTCAAGCTATCTCACACAAGCTAGCCACTTGTGAATGGCTAACCGTAAGAAACTTAAAACAGTTAAAACACAAATGCAATGAAGATCAGAGAATATAATGAATTCCCGGTCGTTAAGTCCCCTGAGACTCAATGGGTGTGTAAACTTGATCAGATGATAGAATGATCACTAAGGATAGTGATCAGTAAGGATTTAGATGAATTTATTACACTACTGATTGATTGGAATGTATTTGGACATAGAATTGGAAAGCACAACAATCAGACACAACAAATGCAAATACGTATGTTTAAAACTACGTAACGTACAAAACAAAAAGTGATATCTAAGAAATAAAAGACCTAAAAATATGAAAATGACATTTTTGAAATCCTAAAATAAAAGAAAATTATTAGAAAAATAAAATTATTTTTACAACTATTTAATTAATTATTATTAATTAAAAACTATTTTAACTATTTAAAAATGACCTAAAATAGAAGAAAATACAAAATAAGGCTAGAAAAATAAAATTATAATTGAGAAAAATCTAAAATATTATAAAACTAATTTTAAAACTAAAAATATATTTTTACACTTTTTATCTAATTATTACTAATTAATTACTATTTAAAATACACTTAAATTCTAGAAAATATAAAATAAACCTGGAAAAATAAAATTTCAACTTGAAAAATCTAAATATGATAAACTAATTTTAAAACTCAAAGAGATATTTTTATGCTTTTAATTATTTATTACTAATTATTTAATACTTTTAACTATTTAATATATAAATACTAAATAAACAGAGAATATTATGAAACTTTTTCTAAAAATAACTTAAGGTGACAGAAAACTAAGAAAATATAAAAACAAGATTTGCTTATTAATAAGATGAAAAGAAAAATCAAAAGCTAAAACTATTAAATAAACGCTATCACTATATTTAAATTGATGTTTTTCTGGTTTTTCTTTTTGAAAACTACTTAAATACTTAAAATATGAAACTTTTACAAAGACAAAAATTTTACAAATTTAAAATAAGCATAATGACAAGCTTATGAGCCAACAGTGAGCTTAAGAGCTTATTTTGGTGAAACAAGCTCAAACAAGCTCACAAACTGAAACAAAAGCTCAATAAAGATGCAAACAAGCTAGATGAACTGAAATGAAGCCAAAAGATACAGATAAGCACACTGATAAGCTAATAACAAACAAATAAGCACTTATGCTAAACACATAAATGGGACAAGATTAGAGCTTATTGCAGCCCTAGCAAACAAGCTAGAAAATGAAAAACCAAGCTTGAGACCTCAAGATGGGTAGGTTGGCTTTCCAAAGAACCAAGATTCAAAGTCTAAGTCTCACTAATAAGCTCTGTGTGAGCTTATTAAAATGAGCATATCACACAAACTCCCTTGGCACAGGGCACAATTTTCAGACAAGTACTCAAAAGAAGCTAGTTAAAAAGTACTTAAAAAGCTGATTAACAGAGAACTAGTATTTTTCTAATTTAGTTTAGCAACTAAACTTTGATAACCCAAAAGCTTTTAAGCTAAATCTAACTATTAAGCACACACTAAAAATAACTTTTTTAATCAAACGACCAAAATGAAAATATTACTTTTTATAAAAACTATCTAAGTTGACTTATATGAACTTTAAATCACTACTACTCACTGATTGTGTTGTTTTAAGGTATATTAAGACTTATTTGATCTGTATTAACAACTTATAAACACAAATACATGATTATTAAGCATGAAATTCCAACAAAGAACAAGAAACATGTGATCAATTGGAGATTTTGACTTTTGATGAACAAAGACTGCTGGTTTCTTGTTTGTACTGACTATTATGACTATGTTAAACAAACACCACGCAGGTACATAACTAGAACACTCTCAAACACAAAGGACCAAACACTACCTTCTAAAACTGTTTTTATGATTTTCAAAGCCAAATACAGATTCAGACCATGCAATGGATTTCAAACTTTATAATATCACTTAATGATACTGAATGAACATTAATCAACAACAATAACAACATACAACAAAGAGATTAACCTTATGCTATTAAACTGTCAAATGAGATTTTTATAAACTACAAATCTAAAATAACAACCAACTGATTTTAATGGTTAGATTTATTTAATTAGAACTAATAAACAATAAAACACAAAGATTAAAGCTACTAAATAACCAAGACAGTGAAATGCAAAAATGAACAAAAGGCTTACAAATGGGTATCCAACTGCAATCACAGAACCAAAGATCAAGACCAATCCTAAAGGCTTACCACTAAGCCACTAACCCAAGGCCATCCAAAATTCACCCTGCTCCAGCTGTGAACACCATTTCCATATGATTTTTGATTTTTCACTAATTATTTGGTATTTTTGGTAATTTTATGTTTTTACTTGTAAACTCGATTTTAAGATATCTAATAGCTTTAATAAGCTATCTAGGAGCTTACATATGCTTATTCAGTCCATGATAACACCTAACAACAAATATTCGAATCATATGAGATTTTGAGCACTTGAAATTTGAAATAAACTGAAATGAAACTTAACACTTGAAATTGATACTTGTAAAAGGTTTATAATACAATGAAAACTTGAAATACAAAGCTTGGAAACTAAAACGACCTCGAAATTCAAAATTAATCTAAAACGACATGAAATTTAAAGATTACACTAGATAGATAGATACATTGCTTCTTTCTCCTCTTTTATAGACTTTAGAGACTCTTTGTTGACCTCTGATTCATTCCCACTTCATCTAGCCCATTGAAATCAACCAACTCATCTTATCCATCCAAGTGGATTTTGGCGCCAAAAGTCTCATAGCAGGTTTGAGATATTAATGGGTTGGTTTGAATCAATTAAAGATTTTTGGGTGTTAGTGGAGGTGGAGGGGACAAGGTAAGGTGGGGAGATGGAGTAAATCAAGGAAACAGCTCTGGTTTCTGGTTTGGCGCGAATTCTGTGAGGGAAGATGAACAGTGCCCTGTTTTGACTTCTTTGACCGGCTATTAATAACGTGGGAGGGGTCCAAAATAGTTATGGCAGGGGTCAAGTGGAATATTGGACTGGCTCAAGGGGTCAAGGGTCAAGTTTGTTGGGCTTGGATATTGCATTGGGCCATGGATTGGATTTGGGCTTTTAATATTAAAAGAGTCCGGTTTGGTTTGATAGTATCACAAGGACTAAAATTGCAACTTCTCCAAACTTGAGGGACTGAACATGACGCTTTTCCAAACTTATCACAAGGACCAAAATTGAAAAACTTTGATAGTACAAGGACCCTTTTTGCATAAAATTTCATTTTAAAATATCCAAGGACTACTTTTGCAATTTTTCAAAGTTCAGGGACTTTTTCTGCCATTTGACCAAAGAATCATTCAAGGACCATTTTTAACAATTTAGAATATTTCAGGGACCTTGAATGATAAAACTCCGCATTTTTGAATTCCAGGGACTAGATTTAACAACTTTTGAAACTTGGGGGACTAAAACTGCCAATTTTGCAAACTTGAATCATTTTTCATCTGATTTTGATATTTTTGCATTTAAAACACATAAAACACTGATTTGTGATATTTTCATCATTTTGATGCATTTTTGAGTGTTTTCAGATGATTTTGCAGTTTAGATTGTACAAAAATGATGAGTATTTAGACACTCATCATTATGTATGGTGATATAAGGATGATAAGGATAGGTATTTGTTCCCATGATCCGCCAGAACTGGAGGGATCTACCCAGGGACAATCCACTAGATACTGTAGAGTCCTTAGGTATATTGAAAAAAAAGGAGAAGTGAGATATGGGAAGAGTGCGGACTGAGATAGAGCTAGTACTGGAATAAACCCAACAAGGTTCTAGTAATGAAGTCTCGGTAAGCACTGAAGGGGTTGAAGAATGAAAAATAATTTAATGAGAAAAGGGTGAAAAGAAATAGCCCTCCATTTATTCAACCGTAGGGCGAAACCGGTTCAATTCATATGCTACTGGTGGTTACTAAGTTAACACTGGTATTGAAGACAAGACGTCATGGACCCAGTGACGCACTGCACTAAACTTTCCAAACCACTCAAGTTCCTCTTAAAAGGGCTTGTTTCAATCTCAATGGGAACCGACATGATCTATCGACTTTCTCTTAGAGATTGTTGATATTGAAGAAGGAGAAACTCTCCCTAGTCTCCGGCATAGGAACCAAATATGCACAATTGAGTCTAGAGCCACGAGATCATCATATAAATCTCTTTAGGACACTTTTAATGAAGACTCTCTGTTTCACACAATGTGGAAAGAGATATTATATCTTATGAGTCCTATGCATTATCCTTGTGGTATTGCAGGAACATCTAAGTGATATGCAAGCATATTCACAATGAAGATGGAAAGCCTTCTGGAGCCAACATCAAAAAAGCTCCTGGTAGGTGGCATGTGAGATCTATTCAATAGATCAACCATGGGACAACTGAACAGAAACAATGGAGCGACTCAATCTTTTGAATCAATCCTGGTTCAGGTTATGGATTGACGGATACCTTTGAAAAACCGGTCGTTGTGCTTAAAAATTCTTTTCCATAGCACATCGACTGTGTATTAATGGTTCAAAATTAAAGGGTAGTTATGATTGATAATTGATTTTCCATAAAACCTTCATTGTATTGCAAAACACTTTCAATTGAGCAATACACGATTGTTTTTCAAATCTCTTTTCATCAATCAGTGAATCTCGTTTCGCTGGTTCACTCACTCCGTGTTGTCTTCTTTGAGACGTTCCGGTTGAGAACAGCTAGAGCAGCTGCGAAACCCTGTCAAAGAAATTCTTCGGAATTATACCTGATCACAGGCAGTACTTGTACTGATCAACGGGGAACCGTGGGCCGTGTACCTCAATTCATCGAAAGTGATCAAAGACACTTTCGTGCGCTTTATTGCTAACTGTCTTATGCAGGTACACCCCGACGTTTGCAGCTGATCAGAATGGAGCGGTAAATCCATAGCCGCATGCTCACACAACACATTCATTTCTAAAGAAATCATGATAAAAGCATCAAAGACTCTGATATTATCACTCCATGCTTCTGCTACGCTGCTGAAAATATCATGTTTCAGCTAAAAGCTTCTGCTACTCTGATAAGAAGATATCATGATCCATAATGTGAGCATGTCGATCCTTAAGTCACAACATCACATACTATCAACACCACAATGGAAGAGTCAAATATTTATGGTTGTTGATAATCTCAAAGCTGGTTCAAAGACTCAAACATCACGTGGATCAGTTTAAGACCTCCACTCGAAATCTCAAAACATGCAGTACATGACGATTCAAAGACTACGAGTTAATGAAAAAAAGTGCTTAATTAAAGAATCCAACAACATCGAAATGTTATATCAGTTTGTAATCATTGTAAGTTGAGGTGACCTCCCTTAGGGGGAGATTGTTGGGATTTAGTAAATCCAGTTCTTAAAGTGTCGGTCACCTCAAGTATGTATGCTCGTTAGAAGGCTCGTAGTCGTAGTAAGTCTATGATAGTATTTAGTTTACTTTGTAACACCGTGGAGGACGGACGGGTCTTTACCCACTGTATGCCTGATCTACAGCCTAAAGTAGGCGTGCTATGCTTGTACCCTATAAATACCCTTTGTCCTCCAAGGCAAAGGGTTGGAGCTTTCATAATATATTTTTCTTTGTCTCTCTAGGGTTCCCATTCTCTCCCACTTTCTCTCTCTAAACCCTTAACCTAAACGGCGCCGCCCACTTTGTATCAAATCCAAGATCCAACATCATGTTGTAAAGTTTTGAGGTCAGCCATGAAAAGGTCAAAATATCGAAGAATTTTGTGATTTTCAGGTTTTGAGTTTACTTCACTGATGGAAGGTAAAGGACCATAAGTTTGTGCATAATCTGGTTTGGGATTAACATTAGAAGACTCAGACGTTTTTATGATAATCCTTGGTGTGTTAGAAGAATCCGTTGGTGTGACAAAAGTGACCGCTTTTGAATAGTTAAAAGGTTTGTTGTAAACAACGTTTGCTAATTTTGATCGACTCTCGTCTTCTGCATCTAATTCCTCTTGACGATGATATTCAACAACACTCATAACAGAATTATCAATTTTATATTCTGCACTGGAAACTTCAGGATTTGGTTTGAATGCTTTGGTTGAAAGCTTAGGTTTGTAATCAGCAAGATTTGGTCCATAGCCATTTCGATTGGGTTTTAAAGTAAACTTTTCAATAGCTGCGACCGATTCACCATGTTTGTAAACAACAGTTTTAAACTCTTTAAGTTTGTTTTGCAAGCCGATGATTTCTTCAAGATGATCATCTATTCATTTCGTTGAATGCTTTTTGTATGCAGAGAACTGTTTTTGACAAGTTAACAACTCAGCCTTAGCTTTTTGATTTTCCAAGGTGAGAGCGTTAATTTGCTTTTTACGTTCATGTTTCAGTTGTTCTATTTCAGACAACAAAGCATTCTTCGAAGCGGCTAGATCACGCATCTATCTCTCTAAATATTTTTCATTTTGATGAGATTTAGCAAAGGCTGCTTCAAACCTTTTTCACGTTTTTCTTGAGTTTTGAAAAAGTTGAGTTGTTTTTGTAAACATTCAAAATCCTTGGTTAACAGTGCATTTTTACTTTTCAAGTCCTGATTAACTGCACGACATTCTTCCACTATGGTTTGTTGGTCTTGTATTAAATGAGCAAAATCTGGACGAGGCAAAAGTTCGGCGTGTTCAACGTGAGTCACAACATGATCATTACGGAGATCCTCAAGTATAACCACGGAGTCAATTTGATTATCAAGGGAAACCGTTTGGTCATCTTGATCGTCAAATATAACTACAGGGTCTAGTTGAAAATCGTCGGAATGAGATGTGGACGACTCATTTTGAACATTCTGAGCCTTGCCGGATTCAGATGTTGGCGGAGATAGTAGATCAGAGATGAATATGGTTTGTTCGGGTACCTGAGACAAGTCATCAGTGTCATACACTGGGCCTGTGTCACTCATGTGTAACTTATGCATATTAGCCATCAACATAACAGCTGCATTGGCCTGCAAATCCTCCATATCATCATCTGAGTCTGCATTTGCCATAAAGCTCTGCTCTATGTCTGTGAGAGTTCCACCAGCTTCATCCTTAAAAGCGAAAAGAAGAGCCTCTTTGTGATAAGCACTGCCCCTTTCCTCGGTTTTGGGCATGCATTAGCCAGATGTCCCTTCTCATTGCAGTTGTAGCATCGAAGACCATTTAACCCAGTTTGAGCATTTCCCTGTTCCACCACTTGAGCTCTGTTGTTATTTCTACCCACAACATTAAACCCTTGACCACCACCCATCTGACGACCATAACCACGATTCTGAACTTCAACTCATCCATTGTTCACAACAGCCTGATTCCTTGTGTTAGATGAGGAACGAATACGGTTGTTGGATTTGTTGGTATAACGGCTAAAGGCATTAGCTATCATAGCAAACCCTTGTTGTAATGCTTCGAACGGATCAGATTCCTCATTAGCTTCACTGACAAGTGCTTGAGCATTGTTGTTGTTGTATGGAACCAATTGAGTTTGTTGAGATTGATGCTGTGAAGGATCATATTGTCTGATTGTAGCAGTTGGTTGAGTTGCTGGTTGAGGAGAATAACTGTTGTGAGCATATAAGGCAAGTTGTTGATTTTCCGGATGTGTCAGTGGAGCAATTTGAGCACGGAGAATCCTTTCCCTATCAACTTCCTTTTCATGAGGCTTCAGGTAATCGTACAACAATCCATATGTAGAATGATGCATATTCTTCGCTTGACGGAGAAAAATGACATACTTCTCCCATTCAGGACCAAGACTACTCAGGAACTTAGTATTCACTGCAATTCTTGGCATGATGATGTTGTGTTTATCCAAATCATTGATGATGTCTGAAAAACGATGATGATAAGACTCTAGTGTCTCTCCAGGTTCAATTATGAAGTGTTCATAAGCCAAGTAAATTTTGGATTCCAAATCCTCCTGATTGAGTACAGATCCTTCCATAAGAAGATGAATATGATCCCACATTTCCTTTGCAGTCTTTTGAGCATCAACACTTCGAAGAATTGGGTTAGGTAATCCTAAGAGGATATATTGCATTGCAAGTTCATCAGCTTCATAGTGTAGAAGCTCATCTGCATTCAGGTCGGGAATAGTAGCAATGTTGGATTGTTCATCTCGTGGTGGATTAGCATTAGGATCGCGGGTACAATGACAAGAGGGTTCCTCTGAATGGACCTTCCAAGAAAACCTTCTTTAAGAACTTTCCATGTGGCTTCTTCAGATCACAAAACCTAAAGAACCTTATCACCCATTGATCTAGTTTCCTGAGTGAGCATTGGAGGTCTATCAAGTGATCCAGCCTCATGAATTGATTGTTGGCTGCTTTAAAGCTTCACACATAATTGCAAACCAAGTGGGTTCCTTCATAGTGTTCCTTGATGGATGTTGATTGAATTCATTTGTGTAGGGTTGAACTTGAAGACTTGGTGGTGGTTGAACCATTTGAGTTTGTGGGATTGCAGCAAGTTGTGGAGTATGTTGTTGATTAAATTGTTGTTGATAAATTGCTTGTTGTTGATTCCATTGTTGATGTTGTGGAGTTAGTTGTTGTTGACGTTGAGAATAAGTGTAAGGAAATAGTTAGAGTATGGTGGTTGTGACATGTTGAAAAACTTGTGTTGGTAAAATGGATCTTTGTAGTCGAATGAACCTTTGTTGATGAAGTGTCCTTAGGCGTAGAAAGCACAATAAACCAAGTGAGACTTATGCGTAAAAAACACCAAAGTTACGCGTAACAATCACTAGTTACGCGTAGATTTAGCTTACTGCGTAAGTAGGGAAAAAGACACTAAAGTTATGCGTAGACACAAAGTTAGGCGTAGAAACTTAGGCATAGGATTACCTTATGCGTAAGACTAGGCTTAGGCGTAAGATGAATCTTATGCGAAGGATTTCTACGCGTAAGCTTTCTGCTTATGCGTAAGTTTAGGGTTTTATCCCAAATGATCTTTTACACTATCACAGTGCAAAAGATATCCAAAGTCGACGTATTTTAAGGCTTATCCAAGCAAGAAAATACGGAGTAAACCACGAAAACTGAAGATCAAACCACGGCGTAGAAATAGGGTTTTGATACGCGTAGTTCTACTCGTAAGATGACTTTTGCCCAAATTTGTTTCTAAACCAGATTTTTGTTATGGAATAGTTTCAATATCACCAAGATAACACAAAAGTGTGAAACTTGATGAACCAAAACGTCTAAAACTGTTACGCGTAGGATGAAACCCTCGTACAAGAACTAGTTTAAAAACAATGATCCACGCATAAAGGTTGAAACTTTTTGCCAAAAACAGTTATTTTAACAACTTAAAACGTTGAAAGGACAAGAATCTTGGATTCAAAAGTGTAAAAATACGTTTTTAAGCCAACCAAAGTATTAACCACGTTTACGCGTAAGACCAAGAACAAAACTTCAAAGAAAAACGTTTCACCAACATAGTAGGCGTTGATACCACTGTTAGGTCACTAGATTTACAACACAAGCTTTATATAAAGAGATAGAGGCGGTAGAACACGATAAACACACACACACACGTTAAGAGTAGCACGGTTAGGCGTAGAGTGAATAGTGAATGAATAAAATGAACAACCAACCTTTAAATGAAGGTTTACAAGGGATATTTATAGGAGGGAAGCTAGGGCAACACTCCTAGTTCCCATCCTTATCCTTATTGGACATGGGCCTAAGCTTATGGGCCTTCTACATAAGCTAGACCTTAAACAAACATAAAGGCCATAATAAGCTACCTATTACATATGAGTAACTAACACTTGACTTAAGGTTTAGGAGTGATTCTAACATATGGTCATCAACAAGATCTTTCAATATTTTTAAATTCTCAGTCTCACTTAAGCTATACAAACCATCATCTAAATTACTACCAAGCTTAACAAAGTAATAGTAATTTTTTTTTACCTAGGTCGTAACCCAATTCATACATAAGAACATCCAACTCTTCAACTGACACACTATCAACATCAACCAAATAAACTAAAGTTTCCATGCCTCCATCATATATTCTGCCATGCCAGTATTTAAAAACCCCATTGTGATAAACCATCACGCTAAACATATTAGATCTACCACCTGAAACATATCAATAAAACAAAGCACATTATTAAACCTTAATTGAAAAAACAAATATACCCCTATTAGATATTCCAACGATTATAATAAAAAAAACATACCATATTTCTTTTTAGCAGAGTTGTACAGAATGGTATCATCAACTAGATAACATGGATCTCTTCTTACTTTCTATAAAGTAAAATCCATGTTATGGAATTCTGAATAATATTGAACTAGTTTTGTGACATGCAATTAGGGTTTGTGAATTGTGATAATTCTTGTAAAGAAAGTTTTGGGACAAAAAAAGAGGAAGTTTAGGTGTTTATGGGGCGGGAAGAGGGATAGGACATGTGAAAATAATACAGACTTGGTATAGCGAAATTGCGAAATGATGACTATCCCTTCGAACTAAAGACAAAATGAAATGGAAATGAACGGGTTTCACCAGAGCATTATGGGTCAAGGGACCTCTTTGGCTTCAAAAACTTGAAAAAATGACTCGCCACGACGAAATTTTTTGACCCCCAGTGATGTTTTTTGAAAAGTTTAAGGACCAACGATGTACTTTTGTCTTTATAATATATACAACGCGGTTTGAATTTCATGTAATAAGTTATAAATGTAAGTATGTATATTAATAACAAACTACAATATATATCTATATCATTATAATATTGTAAAATTATGTGCATGATATAACATAATTGGTATTGTCATTAATATATGATTTTATGGGGTCATACACAATAAAGCGAGACTTCAGTTATAATTTTTTACTGTAAATATATAAATGATCTAATTAGGCAAAAACTGAATTGATCTTAATCAGTTGGACTATTAATAAAAGTAATGGTTTAAACCATGATTCAAATGGAAACCCATCTGGTCCTTATAGGTCGTCTGCCCCTATTGGGTGGGGATGGGCTTTTTAACTTTATTCATTACCAGGGACGGAACTTAGGCAGTTATACTAGGGTGGCCGAAATCATCATAAGTTTAAGATGTAAAGCATGATGTATAAATACCAAAAAGAAAGACAAGAAACCATTTAAGGGTGACCTAGTGGTAAAAGGGCTTGTGAATATCACTGTAAAAATGAGTGAGGTCTCAAGTTCAATTTCAGCTAAAAGAAAACAACCTTAAGTGGTCACGCCAACCTCATAAAAGAGAGGGCCTTATCTGGTTTGAGTCTGTGCGATGATGGGTTCAAACCCGTACAAAAAAATACAAGAAATTTGCGTTAAATCCAAATATAATTTAATTTAAATCCCAATAAATGATACATCAACATATAGTCTAAAGAAGCAAAAGATACATATGATACTATAACTCGGTGTGACGACCTTTAAGGCTTTTAAATTCCTAAATCATGGATTCATAATCGATATTTTCAGTAATTTCTTTTTCTATGTAAATCACCAAGCTATCTGCTAGAAAGTCATCTCACATCTTATTGCGAAGTCTGTTTACTCAATTAATAGCTCTAATCTCCCTATATATATATTAGAGAATCATGCCAACTCATTAATGCCACTTGACAAAAAAGAATGCCAGCATGTCCAAAAAGAATGCCAGCCTGTCATCAATAAATTAGGTGGAAATCACACCTGGAAAAAAACACACGCCTATCTCACGCCTCCTATCATCTCCAATTCATATCCTTGATCTTCAGCACCATCCAAATCTCCCTAAAAATAAACCTACAGAATCGGTGAAGAATACATATGAATTCTTCATCAGAAACAAGTCTCGATTCATTACATAAAACTCACCAAATCAAAATTAGGTTTATTTAATGATTCAAATTAACCTGAAAATTATCCCCAAATTAATTTATTTAGATTCATGATTCGGAATCATAAATTATCACTCCATTCTAAATGGCTTCTATTTTAGCCAAAAATATTGTGATAAATAACCGTAAACACATGCACCAAATCAACCTAACTTTGAATCGAGTAACTCTGCAATAACTGCACAACCCACACTCAAAATCATTAATTCATCTTTTGTCTTCAATTATAATCAGCTTTGAATTAAGGTAATAGCTTCGTTTTTATTTTTGGGTTTTAATTTGAATTTGAGGATTTATTGTGTGATTTGAATTAGGTGTTCAAATTGGCATTTGGAATTTATGATGAGACTAATTATTTGGTATAACATATGGATCCCTGGTTTTTATTTTTAAATATGGGGTTTGGTTAATTTAGGTTAACTTATTTGGTTTGCGTGAGTATTCATGGATGCTATACAAATTAATAAGCGTTTTGATATAACATAAGTAATTAAACATTGTTCTTGAAAAGTGATAACCTTTTGATATTAAGGGATGTTTGGCATTGTGTTTTTAATATAATTGATTGATTAGTGTGTTTTGAAATAGGTTGTTTTTTATGGACCACTCCTGTGGATTCACATATGGCTGGGAAGCTGAATAAGTTTTACGTGGCTGATTTTCATGGGTATGCTTCTGTAGATGCTTTTACTCTTATTGCATTATTTTAAAGATATAAATTGCACGGTATATTTTAGTAACTTTTGCTTCATAACGAATCATATGCATAAACGATTTCGATTAATTACTCAAAGGAAGATGTTGTTTGGGTCTACTTATTTGAATGCTTGTCTGGCTATTTTTAAGTAGAAAATAAACCTATTATTAGCTATCCAAACACCCCCTTATCTGCATTAACCAGACAAGCATTAAAGAAATGCAGAAACAACATCATTTTAAATAAGCAACAGCATCAGCCTTTAAAAGAGTTAAGGATGATGTTTGGCTAAGTTTTTGAGGGTTTTTAATGGCTTATTGTGTTGTGAAACAATAACAAGCTTATTCAAACACCCCTTTGATTAAACGCTCATTAGCTTTTTAAAGGTTTGATAATGCGTGTTGTTAGAATTCCTAGGCTGTTCTCAAAAAAAGTTTAGCCTATCACCCGCTAAATAACATATATAATTCGTTGCAAGCTTACATAATCAGTTTATTAAATCTATCAATTATGTTTGAGGTGATTGAGAGCGGGCTGCAAGAACATCACCTGGTTGCAATATTAGGCAAGTTTAGTGTTACTTGGGATTTCTAACAAATGAAGAACAAGGTAGTAGTGCACATGAATGCTACCGAACCCAATAAAGCCGCAAGAGCTATTATTGTTATAAGCCAATGACCAAAGATGAATGCATCCTAGAAAGTCGATTTATTCATGAAAAGTATGTTGTTTGTGACTACCCTGAAGCACCGTTGATAGTGGCAACTACACAGAGAGACCTGATAGAATAGGTTGTTTTTTGTAAATTCTTCACAATTTTTTAAACATGTATTTTTTTATGGACCATCCTCGAACCAGCCTACCCATCAATGATTTTTTATTTAATACTATTCTGTGTAGTATTTTCAAACGCAACTTATATGTAGCGTATATTAACTTGAACTGCTATTTGCATCCCGTTTGCCTTCGCCATGGTATATTAGCGCATTAATTTCTGGCATTTAATGTATTCATTTTTAAATTCTTTCTGTTAACTACTAACATGTTATATTTTATATTGCTTCAGAATTCAAGCCTCTTAAATTTCCATGAGGAAGCCACTTTACACTCTGTAAGGGACAGACGATTTCACATGGAGGCAGTTTCCAGGATATTTGAGGAGGATATAGATATCGTCAACGAGGTTCAACGTGAAATTAAAACGGAAGTAACATGGCTCTACTGTCTACATTGTACTCACCGGCTAAAGAAGATGGATACAATTTGACATTGATTTTGAGCAGGGCTGCAATTTGAAGCAATGTGTTCCTGAGATCCCGGTTACCCATGTAAGTTTAAACTCATTGTTCTATATTCAATGTTTAAAAGACACGACACACTTGGATCAAGATGTAACCTAACCATACTTTGTTTTTTATTGCCATAGAATGATATTAGTTCTGCTAAAGACATTGCAAAGGAAATGGATGAAGCTTCTTCATTGATTGATGAAGCTCCTCAATCCAATATCCATGTGCAGTTAAAAGTACATGTTATAGCGACGAATCTGACTCAGAGGTATTTAGGGTCAAACATTGTTCATTAGTAAAGCCACAACACAGAAAAACAACCAATTCTGTCACTTCAAATCAAAACATTAGGTATTAATTATTTCCCTGACGCAGTTCCTCGGAGCTTTGTATTGAGACAAACGATTGATTATTAATTTTGTTTAGTCATTTTTATCAAGCTTTTGAGGTACTAACCAAAGTTTTTGATGAAATGCCTAAAAAAAATTTAATTAAAAAAAACTTCAGTTGATTTTAACTTAGAGCTTTGATATAGAGGCCTAAAAGGAGACCTAATGCATAAATGACTTGTACAGTAAATAACTTGTACAGTAATGTTACTGTACAAGTCATTTATGCATTAGGTCTCCTTTTAGGCCTCTTTAGTTAGGTCTATTTATCATTTTCCTTTAACTTAAGCTGGGTATTTTACTGAATGTAATATCTACAACAGGTTGATCCTACTAAGTCAGGACACAACAATATTAAACTTACTAAATCGTCTTCTAAGCCGCCTTGCTACTTTTCTGGTGTCCCTGGATCATTCTATACGAGGCTATTTCTCAAAAAATGTGTACATTTTGTCCACTCTTCGTACAGTCTCATGTGGCTGTCCCAGGTTGGGTCTCTCTCTCTCCCTTATATAAGCAATCTGATCTGCTACTTTTTAGTTTTTTTAACATATTCTAGCAGAATCACAATATTTTTAATCAATATTATGGAATAATATTCAATAAGTTCGCTTCCTCATGAGTGTAATTTAGTTTTTACTTTTATCATCATTATATTTATATTGTATGAACATGTTTCAGATGCACAAATCAAAATAGGGTTAGGTTATTTGGACACCGTTTCTACAAGTGATACCCTCTATTTTTCCTTTTTTTATTTTATTTTTATAATTTTGTTTATATTAAAAACTATAAAACTGAAAGTAAGGAATATAAAATATAAAGTTTAATAACTCAAAAGTATTTAACTGACAGAATTACGGAACAAAAACTAATCAAAAACTATGTAATATTGTAAACAGGAAGAATATAAAAAGTACACCAAATATAGTAGGTCAAGAATACAATAACATAACACATCAAAATAAGGACTGGTAGTAAGGTGTTATAGGGACATAATTGGAGTGGGAATCAATTTGAATATTTTGGTCAGACAAATTACTTTATAGAGACCTTATATTTTTGTTTTCGAAAAGCGTCGTTTTATTATGTGTCGCTATTCGCTAACATATGCCACTAGGTACATTTTATAGTGGAATTACATATCCTTAAGCAAGCTTACATATGAATGGAAATATATTGAACAGGTTCCTGAACTGGCAAAGATAAACAAAGGGAACATATATGTTGGATCGATGTACTCTAACCAAACAAACTTAAATAGCTTGTTAAGGGTTTAATAACCTCGGATAAATCCTAAGTTATTAACAATGAAATACTGAACAAACTCTATTAAGTATGCGGAATTTACTTAACAAAGCTAAGAAGAATTAACTTTTAACTTTTATTAATAACTCTGAATCTGCTTGTTATACAGATTCTTAAACAACTCTAATAATGATCGTACTTTAGGATTCTAAAAATACATAAAACTCCGTTATTCTAATGCCAATCTAGGGGTCCTTTTATAGGCTTAAGGATAACCCTAGTCGGTTTACAATTTGTATCCTTGTACGACAAGTAATCTAAACAAAGAATATTCTAGAATAAACAAAGCTTTCCATAAACGAATATAGCAGTTCTTTGGTTTTGCAGTACTTTGACTTCGACAGCAGTACTTTGACTTTCACTTAGCAGTACTTTGAATCTTCAGTACTTTGTCAATCTTCGGCACTTTCATATCCCAACAATCCTCCCCTAACTTGAATTCTACTTGCTTGACTTCAAGTTCCTTTGTAAACTTATCTTTAACATCTGTTAGCCTCTTGAAAAGATTGTGTCTTTGTCTTTGGATTGTATCTTTGTATTCTCTGTGCTTATATCATCATTATCAAAGTATTCTCTAGAAATTATTCTTTATAGCATCCATAATTAGTAATCTCTTTTCAGCAACATTCAGCAAGCTCCATCTTTTCAGCAACATGAGACAATTTGTACATTAATTCTGTTTAAGTTTCAGTCTATTCTCATCACTTCCAGGTGTGTAAACTCTTGTGAGAGGTGAATCATTGAAAATGTTAGGAATTAGAAATTTCCATAATGAAGAGTCGGTCACCCCAAATATTATCTAGCATAAGTTAGCTAGTAGACTTATCGTTATTTACGTTACTTAGTAGTTTATTTGTTAATTAGTAGCGTAGAATAGTTTAGTGCAACACCGTGGAGGAAGGACGGGTCTTTACCCTCTGTATGCCTGATCCACAGTACGATAGGAGGACATAGTATTTGTAACTATAAATACCCTCTACCTCCCAAGGTAGATGGTTGGACCTTTCATTCATCTTAATCTAACCTTCTATGTTTTCTTTCACTTTCTCTCTCTAGAAAGGATCCTACTTTCTCTCTCTAAACTTTACATAATTCGAACCATATATCATTTTGTGATGTGTTTGTGAAATCCAATATGTTACAATTGGTGTCAGAGCAACATGGTTAGATCATCTCTTACATATCTTTGGATTTCTAGTGGTTTTTAGGTGGTTTTTTAGTTTGAAAAAGTTTAGTGGTTTTTGCATCATTTGGTTGATTTCTAGTGTTAAAGTTTGGATTTTGAAAGTACTTTTGTGTTTAGAATCATCACAAGTGTTTAGGTTTTGATTTTGAAGGCTTGAATCATTGTGGTTGGGTTGTTTTTGGATTGAAAAGTGGTGTTTATGTGATTTTCTAGCTAGCGACTTGAGCCACGGATAGTTTATCTTGGTAGCGATTTGCTTTGATATTTGGTAGCGAGTTGTTGTTGAAGGTCATAGAGAGTTGAGCTAGCGACTTGTCTATTGAGACAAGCCGACAAAAAGTACACTTAGTGGATTCTCCACTACGGGTTCGTTTGGTGTAAGTTAGCAACTTGCACTTTATATTGTTAGCGACTTGGTGTTAGCGAGTTGGTACCTAGCGAGTTTCTATTTAGCGACTTGACAAATTAGCGACTTGGTTCTTAGCGACTTGCTGTCAAAATTTTGCTAGCGACTTGGATCGTAGCGAGTTGTTATATAGCGACTTGGGTCTTAGCGACTTGTTGACTTTTTCCGACAAAACTTCAAACGGCTATAACTTTTGATCCGTAACTCCGTTTTCAGCATTCTACCCATCAAAACGACCGTGAGAACGAGGAGAATGTCACGCAGAATGAAGGGTTAACCTTCGAGGGCTAAATCAGCTCTGAACAAAAGTTATTGAGGTTTTTATGTTTTTAGACCTAAATTTCTCGGGATAATCGTGCATAAACCAATCCAAATCTCAACCAAACAACATCTCTGCTAATCCTACAAACAATCCTAAGTCTAACTAACAATTGTATATCATTGTGACAATCCATCACCATCTTAACACGTTCCATTGGTCATTGCTTAACGGTTGGTCTTGATTTTAGTAAAAATCCCACGAAAGAATCTATTTCTCGTTAAAATCATAGAGTTGTAAAATCCCGTGGATTCATCAACATCATGTCTTACACTCCTGATTCAGTGATTTCAGAGTACTCAAATGTATGATGTTGTAGACAACCATGAGAATATTAGCTATATTGAACGGTTACAGATGATGGAATCAATCAATGATGATTTGAGTTCTTCATGCTCCGAGTCCAATGAGAAAGATTTGCACTTGTTCAGGCTACAGAATGCCATGCAAAGGGAAAGCAGCATTGAACCTTATCAACAACTTCACTCTCACCTCATGTTACTTCTACCCACATCAATGGAACGAACATGTATTGCCCTCTTCCGTCAGGACTTATCCACATTAACAGGAACTCTGCTGTTAAACCTAGAGCAATTGGAGCTACAACTTGACAAAGAGAAGGTTCATAAGGATAGTTCCAGCGCTGCACTTCAAGTGATCTAGAAACACTTTCAGTCATTCATTAGAAGGGAATTCATATCTGATTATGATCAAGACATGACTGAAATGTCCTTCAAGAAACACACTGGAATGGAAATTAGCGTGTTCACGGAGACACTTATCCATCTCATGGATAACGTAGAGAAGTATATTGAGGAAGTTACTCAAAAAGATGCAAAAGTAGATGAGAGTCGGGTACAGTTGAGAGATATTTGTGATAAGTCGGGTAATGTATCAGAAAGGTCGGGTGTTGCTGAATGCAGAATCACGAACAACAAAGAATGATGTGACCAGCTGCTCAGTACTCCTGTCACACAAGAATGGATGTGTGATCAGAAAGGCTAAATGAATCTCTGATACAATCAATAAATTGTAGTGTTGAGACCGGTATGGCACCAGATGTTGGATCAGTTGACACTGAATACAGAGGCTCAGAGACAGATAAGCTTGAAACAGCCAGCAGTTCAGTGACTCTTGTTACACATGATGTAGATGCAGATATCAGACCGACAATTGAGCAGGTGTCATGTAATGAGGTACCCTTTACTGTACAACACAATGCATCTGCTAAAATACTTAAACAAACTGATCATGATGCTGAACATGACTTTGATAAATCTTCTGTAACTGAGGATGAGTCTGAGATTAAATGTTTCAAAACAAATGATATGGTTGATAAAAAGGCTTTTGATGAACTTTCAAACAAATTCTCAAATCTTGAAAAACATTGCGTCTCACTTGAATTCCGTGAATTTTTTGAAATTAACACTTTGAAAGCCCAGCTTCATAACAAAAACTCAACCATTTACAATATGAAGAAACATATATCTGATATGCATGTGAAAAGTAATTTGGTTACAAGTAATTCTGATGTTAATGATATTGATGATATTCAAATGAGAAATGATGAATTAGCGGTTTGTGTGGCCAAATTACTAAAGGAAAATGAGTCCTTGAGAAAGCATCACAAAGAACTAAGTGACTCTGTCAAAGAAGCTAGAACTAAGTCAATAGAACAAACAAACTCTTTGATAGAAAAAATTGATGTTCTCAAAGCTCAACTTCAGGAAAAGAGTTTCGCTATTGTTGCCCTAAAAAATGAGCTTAGGAAAACTGTAGGGAAAAGTGTGAACACTAAGTTTACAACACCATCAACCTTGGGGAAACCAGTTTCTCATCCCATTAGAAACCGGTCCATTGTTAGGCAGCCTACTGCGTTTATATCCGAAAGACCAAAATTTTCAAAAACAAGGTTTGCCTCCCAAGTTGATGAGAAACAAGTTTTGTCAAAACCAGTCACTTCACCTGAGTTACCTAAGAATAAGGCTTCTAGCTCCATTGTGACCCTCAACACGTAGCCACTTCTACTCCCAGCACCTCTAGGATTTGTTCGAAAACAGTGTCAAAACCAAGCATTAAAACCCAGAATTCATATGATATGAATGACTTGTGGAAGAACTATTATCTAGAAGAAGCTAGGAAAAGGCACAAATTCGAAAAGACAGAATTTTAGGTGCAAGACCTAGGGTGATGAATTCTACAAGATTTCAAGGCACTGCTAATAGTTGTAAACCATTACCTAGGAACACTTAAAAGACTAGGGGTTGGCTTGCATCTAAGAGTAGGTATATGAAGAAGAATACTAAGCATGTAGAAAATGAAACTAGAAATTCTAAGTCTTTTTCCTAATAAGAAACATTTTCCTAATTCACATGCTAAGGTACAATCCACTAAGACTACTAATGTGACTAAGGTTCAACATGTTAAGTCTAGAATTCAGAAGTCATCTTCAAGGCAAAGAAGAAAAACAACAAAAACTTCGCCTATATGGATACCAACTGCTAAATCTTTGGAAACAAGGAATAAGGATAAGTCTTCCACTATGCATAAGAAGCCTAACAATCCTAGACCTTGCCATAAGTGGATACCGTCTGGTAGAATGTTTAAGGATGCTAGACTTAGTTGGATGCCTACTGGAAAGCTGTTTGCCGATAGCAAAATCAAGGTTGACCATGAATCCCCAAAGGGTTTGGATACTAATGTCACTAACCAATATATATGCAATCAAGCTTGTAATGTTAGTGCAGGTAGTCCTTACTCAGTTGCAGATACTTCAATCCTTCAATACATGGACTGGCTTAAAGTATGGATAACAAAAGGATTGATATCTCATGACTCACGGGTTCAAATTACTCGACATTGATAGTTAAATCAGCTATGACGTCTGTTCACATCAGTTTAGGCCTCGTACTTCATCATTATGGCGTCTACAGATAACACTTCAGGCCCCGTTCCTCAAAGAAAAGAAAGGTGTACGCTTCAGTGCGCTTTATCTTCTTAAGAAGAGAAATCTTCATGTTTATGACCATTCTCATCGACATTCTTCATCAACATGCTTCATGCTTTTTCCATGCGATTCAGTCATCAAGTGAACCGGACTACTGATAATTACTCTTTTTCCTCTTGCTCAATATAATGAAGATGGTGACATCATGTGCTAATTTTGCGGGGGAGAAGTGTGAATAGAATACATTTGAATGATAATCACTTGTTTAATCAAGAATGGCATCTCCATATGCAATTCTTGAGGGGGAGAAGAAGTGTGAATTTTTGCATGGTTGATTGATATTTGAGAATATATGGTCAAACGGCTCCAACCCATGTAAGAACCGAGATTCTTCTTATCGGATCATCTTCACATGTAGTTTCTCCTAAGAGCCGTTGGTTGACATCTTCACACGGGCTGATATGATTAAATGAAAAAGTGCTTCTAGTTGTGGGTGATTTCTTTGATGAACATCTTTCTGTTCTTGTTTGATTGGGAGGGATTCTAATTAAGGGGATTTGCTATTTACAAGTTAACGGGAATTCCTTTGGTGTGAAGAAGATGTTAACTGCACTATTTCCCCATTCGGATAATCTTGAAGAAGGTCGAGTCTACAGTCTAATCTACATTTGAAAGCTACATGATTAGAAGACTAAAGACGAATTGCATTTGATGATCTAAAGACTTCTTCTTAATCCGGGCTGAGAAGAACACTTGAAAATCTTCGTCAGTTTAGGGGAGAGCACTAATTGGGGGAGATTGAAAAGCCAAAATTTAATCCCCAATTAGACTTGCTCAGATTCTTTAGCAATGATTCATTGCTTGATTTTTGATGACACTCCTCCAACGCCTAATGCATCAATTACTAAGGATAACTGGGATTCATTGTTTGGGATTCATTGTTTTTCAAAGATATGTTTGATGAGTACTTCCAACCTCTAACGAATGTTGATCATCTAGCTTCTGAAGCTCATGTCTACGGTTTCTACCGACTCAACTAGTTCACCATTTAAGAAGTACTTCTCAGAACTCTCAAGAAACCTTATCTCCAGTTACTTCAAAAGGCGTTGATAATGACTATCATGATATTGTAGTTGCACTACTGAATAATGATCCGCTCTTTGGTATTCCCTTGCCAAATCTTCACGGATTATTGTTCATGAATAATGATCCGCTCTTTGGTATTCCTTTGCCAAATCTTCACGGATTATTGTTCCTCTAATTGTGCACGCTATAAATCAACCACATGAACATTAAGGAAAATGACTTCCTCATCCGCTAGAAGACATTTTTAGTAAATCTTCCAGATCAGCTTCTACATGTATACCTTGAGGAAGAATGCATTGATGTTGAGGAATCATTTGCTTCGGTTCATTCATTGGGTCAATGTTCATCCGATTGAATGTTTATTCAAGTGTTGGACATTTGACACAAGTTGATTACTTCGAAGTTACTCTTTTATCACTTATTTGAGGTTGAAGTTGACATTCACAAAGGTGTATTCTTATTTGATATCTTGCTCGGGCTTAAGAATTTGAGTTGAATTCTTGGGTTATCTAGTTACCAGCAGTCGAGGTGGATGGTTGAAGACCTGGTTAACTATCACTATTAGGAGTTACTTTGTTTTACTCAGTGTCACACGCATATGTCGGTGTGGATAATCGCAAGAGGTGTTAATGTCTCATACTTTGCTTGAGTAGTGAGTACTTAGAAATTTGCTTGAAGCATAAATTCTCGACACCGTTCTTCCATTATTAAGTGCAAGCTTAAGATACAAATGTGGGAATTTGACTTCAGTTTCAAGTTTGGTATATTGGGTATTCTTCATTAGTGGTCACTTTAAATTGTCTACATATGGGTTGATAAAGATAGTCAGAGAGAGTTTCCGTTGCAGTTGATTCTCACAGGATTCATTTGGGCTATTTGAGTTCTTCTCACAAGATTTTGAGTTTTTGGGTATATTATGTTTTGCTGAATCTGAGGTATCAAAACCAGAAAGGGGGAAGGAGACATATATCTAAAAGCACAACGAGTACACATGATGAACTTAACACTTCTACCTCGATTGAAGTTATCCCGGAAAGACAATGGTCATAACCGTAGAGAAAACTCAGGGTTAACTCGTAGCCTTTGGTGTATTATTCCAACTAATTGGAGGAAATGGTCTCTGGAAACTTTTGGTATGTGTTACTTCAACGTTCACTTAGAAGAAATGTGAAAAGAATATTTGGTTCGTGAGATGATATTGCATATCGACATCTTCTAAATGATTTTTGATAAAGTGCTTCCGGTTAGTGCTTCATGTAAACAATGTAATGATGATTCTGATGCGATCGCAACGATCGTAAGGAGATATATGTGTATATCAGGGGTCGGACAACATATTCACATGATCGAAGCTTAATCAGTTATTCTAGAGCTTGACATCCGCAGAGGAGATCGTGATTCAACCAGTAGTGTGTGTTGTTTGTCTACTCTGGTTGGGTACTTGTGTACATTATGGGCTGATTGGTTATATGGAAGTTAACTGGAATGCATTTGGTAAAATGAAGATGTTGATGTATTGTTCCCTGCATTAAGACAACTGGTCAATCTCGAAGAGTAATGTGTACATCGGGGACTCACAACAGGTTCATGTGATCGGTCTTCATCAGTTATTCCGGATTTGATTACCGCTAAGACGATCAATGTCTTAACTTGTTACCTCGATGTTCTCATGTTCTTCGGGGGTGTGCTGGCTTCATTCAATGAGACTATTTTCTTCATTCTTCTTCTTGGGAAATGGTCTTTATTCGAAGATTGCGGTATGGGGAAGCTACCAAAGTCTCACTCTTCTGCAGGTCTATTTCTGTCCAATTCAAGAGCTAGGAAGCTTTGGTGGTGAAAGTTTTAGGGATGATGACTTCTATTTATACAACGGGCTGCTCGATATCCTTTTCTCGGTACTAGATCATCATCTTCTTAAACTATATCATCTAATCTTTCTGTGTATATATTTTTCAAAAAGCAAAATACAAAAATATAAAACCAACAAAATCAAAATAGAAAACTATAAAACCAACTAAAACCCAAAAAAAATCAGAAAATTTAAAAATGCCAAAAATATATTTTCTCAAGACATGTCTTTTGGTATCGATAACATCTACGGTCTTAGAAATGTCATTCAATAATGGCACGGGACTTTAAATGAAGTTCGAGCAGGAGGTGTAAATATTTCTTTCTAAACATGTCTCAAAATGGCTTACAGTTATTTCAGATCAGAACCGTTTTTAAAAACCATGGCTTGCTATTATTTCGATAGCAACCCGCTCTCATAGAGGAAAGTGCTCGCTTAAACAAAACCAACTTTCAAATATTTCGCACTTATCCTAAAATAAAATGAGGAAAGTATGTCGAAGGACTGCTGTTCCCACACAAATGTTTTTCCGTCAAAAAATTCTTCAGAAAAATATTTGTTGTTTTACTAAAATGGTGGTAAATGAGTTGCTTGAAAATCAATCTAATTCAGAGTTTTCAAAATAAATTGTAAACTCAATCAATGACTTTAGCGCTTTTAAACTTTTCAAAAAATGAGTCATTGATTGAGGAGGATAATGTTTTCAAATCTATATCATCTAACGGGCTTTCTTAATTATCCTATATGCTTAATTAAAAATGATGTTAACCTACATTGAAGAACTAGGTGCCTAGGATATGATTATTAGGTTTAGATGATTAGAGTTTGATGAATACATTATTCCCATGCCCATGTAGGATCTGAGTGATATGTTGGATTGGCTTTAATTAGTCGATTGCTGTTTGGGTGATGTCGACCACCATATATTTATATGTATGTTGACTAACATATGCAAATAAGATGGTATAAAAGAATGTTCCCGATCCGGATCCCAAAATTAAAGATGATTGGATGCCGAAAGGAAAGGGTAACTATATCTTGGGTTGACAAATGAAGAAGAAACGGAGCTTTATTGGACCTCTATGGAGTGTTGGCATGGAAAAATGCAACGTAAGAGGTCTCACTGCATCAGCAGACGGTTTTCTTCTAAGTGATTGAAGAAACAGAGCTTAATTTGACCTCAGTTGGCATTAAAATGCAACGTAAGAAGTCTCACTGCTCTGCAGACGGTTTTCTTCCAAGCCCTACAACAACATCAACAAAAGCAGCTTATGATTCTCCACCTAACGTATCTTGTACAGAAAAGTAGTGAATGATACCATTTTTAAACAATTTTTGAAAAATATTGTTTTGAAAATGGAAATATATTGTTTTGAAAATAAATTGGTCTTAATTTTGAAAATCACCGGACTTTTTATCAAAAACCTATGTCACTCAATTATCGACTTCGTAACGATTGAGGGGAGAGTGATTTAAAATATAATATTTTCATACAATATTTCTTCATAAAAAGTCCGCTTTGTACGTTAAAATGTGGTGATCTAAAGATTTAATGTTATGTCATGGTATGATTTTCTTTAAAACTCAAAGATATGTCAAAATGAAATTTTTTTCTGTTCATGTTTGATTGTGAAATTGTTTTATTTTACTAAAAGATCTCTTAAAACAATCATACCTGTCACTAATAATCTTTAATGTCTTAAAATGGTCCTTATCTGTCATTTTTCAAAATCAAATCTTGCCACGCCTTTCCCCAAAATTTTCTAAATGATTTAATCTTTTGGGAGACAAATCTCAAATGGTTTGAAATTTGTTGATCGGGGAGAGATGTGTGATTTAAATCTCAAATTTGTTTTAATGGAATTGGTTTTAGTCCTTCAAAGGCACTCCTGCCTCCATGTGCCAAACTAATTCAATATACATAAGGCACATGTTGAGGGGGAGCATTTATCCAAAAACAAGATGAGTATTTAAACCTGGCCACATTTTCTCCTATGTTTGTCTAAACCTTATTAAATCACTTGGGATCCAAAATCTCAAAGGGTTTGATATTTTGATCGGGAGAGAATTTGTGATTTAATAATGAAATTTGATAGAAGGTGATTGTTTTGATTCAATTGTGCAGGCCGGCTCTCTCATATGTGCTAAACCCTTTCGAATCAATGGCACATTGAGGGGGAGAATTTTAAAAGAAAATAAACTATCGAGGTACAAAAGCTTTTATGTTTTAACATAAAGTACCTTGATTGAGTTTTCAAATGGTTTCTTAATGGCTTTTGTGATCGTGGATGTGCTTCAAAAGAACTCTTTCCTCTATGTGCTAAAATAATTTTGAAATATCCAACGCACATATTGAGGGGGAGAAGTTACCAAAGAAAATCAAAAGGTTTTTTCTAAGGAAATTGTGATCAAGAAATTATTTCAAAGAACTCTTGCCTCCATGTGCTAAACAATTTCAAATCATATGCACATGTTGTGGGGGGAGCATTTCTAAATGATCAAAATAAATAAGGTACAAAATGCTTTGATTTTATATCACAAGTACCTTGATTGATTTTTCCAAATGATTTTTCTATTGGTTTCAAGGAAGAATGAAAGCTGACCCAAAAGACCGACCAATTTTACTTTATGCATGGAGTTATAAGGATGGTGAGGTTAGGTATTCGTTCCCACGATCCGCAGAGCCGGAGGGACTAGGGACAATCCACTAGATAGTGTAGAGTCCTTAGGTATGATGAAAAAGGAGAAAAAGAGATATGGGAAGAGTGCGGATGGACGAGATGTACTGGAGAAAAACCCAACAAGGTTCTAGTTATGAAGTCTCGGTAAGCACTGAAGGGGTTGAAGAATGAAAAGAATTGAATGTGAAAAGGGTGAAAAGAAATAACCCTCTAATAATTCAACCTTAGGGCAGAAACCGGGTTCAATACATATGCTACTGGTGTTTACTAAGGTAACAACCGTATTGAAGACAAGACATCATGGACAAAGTGATGCTGCACTAAACTTCCTAAGCTACTGCAAGTTCCTCTTAAAAGGAATTGTTTCATTTTCACGGGGAACCGACATTATCTATCGACTTTCTCTTAGAGATTGTTGATATTGAAGAAGGAGACCCTCTCCCTAGTCTCCGGCATAGGAACCGAAAGTGCACTATTGAGTCTAGAGCCAAGAGATCATCCACAATATCTCATTAGGACACAAAATTAATGAAGACTTGTTGTTTCACACAATGTGGAAAGTAAGTATATATATTGAGAGTCCTACGCATTATCCTTGTGGTATTGCCAGAACATCCGAGTGATATGTAAAAGTATTCACGATGAAGATGGAAATCCTTCTAGAGCCAACATCAAACAAGCTCTTGGTGGGTGACATGTGAGATCTTGCAAAAGATCAAGCTTGTGATAACTGTATAGAAACAATGGGGCGATTCATTATTGAATCAACCTTGGTCCAGGAAATGAATTGACGAATACTTTTGGAAAAACCGTTCGATGAGCAAATCTTCTTTTCTCTAGCGCATCGAATGTGTATTCATTTTCAAACTCAAAAAAGTATCTCTGATTGAAGAAAAAAAATACTTTTGGAAAAACCATTCGATGTGCAAATCTTCTTTTCTCTAGCACATCGAATCTGTATTCTCTTTCAAATACAAAAGGTATTTTTTATTGAAAATTGATCTTTCTCATAAAACCTTCGTCGTATTGCAAAACTCTTTCTTCAAGCAATACGCAATTGTTTTCAAATCAAATTTTCATCAATCAGTGAATCTCAATTCGCTGGTTCACTCACTCCGTGTTGTCTTCTTTAAGACGTTCCGGTTTGAGAACGGCTAGAGTAGCTGCGAAACCCTGTCAAGGAGATTCTTATGAATCCTACCTAATCACAGGCAGTACTTGTACTGATCAACGGGGAACCGTGGGCCGTGTACCTCAATTCAACAAAAGTGATCAAAGAAACTTTCGTGTGTTTTATTGCTAACTGTTGTTTGCAGGTACATTTGGACGGTTGCAGCTGATCAGAATTGAGGAGTCAATCCAAAGCCGCATGCTCACAGCATCCACACTTAATTGAAGAAATCATGACTGGTGCATATCTACATAACTGGTTCTCGATTTTTTATACTATGATTCGCGTACGTGCCGCAAATATCATGAACAGAGAAAGCTTCCGCTACTTTGATGAAAGATGTCATGATCCAAAAGTGTGAGCATGTCGGTCCAAAAGTCACAACATCACATGAAGGCAACACAACTATGGATGATCCAGAGCGATTTACTGTGGCTGATGATCTCAATGAAAGCTCGAAGATCATCAAAGATGTGGATCAGTTAAAGGCCTCCACTAAAAGTACAAATCAATACGGACTTTGAAGAATCGCTACAAAAGCTCATAGATGCAGATGTTGAAGAATTCAAGTCTACGAGCTCAAGAACTAACGATAAAGATAGAATGCTAGGATGCAAAATGTATTTCATGGGGTGACCTCCCTTAGGGGGAGATTGTTAGGAATTGTAAATTCCATGAGAAAGTGTCAGTCACCCCAATTATGGTCTAGCATATGTTAGCTCGTAGACTTGTTGTTATTTACGTTATTTAGTAGTTAATTAGTTTATTAGTAGCGTAGTTTAGCGTTGTGTAACAATGGAGGAAGGAAGGACGGTGTTTATCCACTGTATGCTTGATCCATAGTCCGAAGGAGGACATTTAGTTTGTAACAATAAATACCCTCTACCTCCCAAGGTAGAGGGTTGGACCTTTCACTTAATCTAACCTTCTTTCTTTTGTTACTTTCTCTCTCTAGAAAGGCTCCCACACTACTTTCTCTCTCTAAACTCTCTTGCATAATTCGATCCATATATTCAATGTATTATGTGTTTGTGAAATCCAATATCTTACAGTCCCAAACACATGGAGGAATATATGGAGTCATGCAAGATCGAGTCTCGCAAAAATTAGTCTTGGCCCATTCATAGCGAAATTTAGACTCGACTTCCCATTCTAGTTTTGTAGCCCCAAATTTTACTTTAACCCAATTTTCGAATGAGATCCCCTTGTATTCGACCTCCATTCTTTTTTCTTCATCAAAACATGCCCACTCCTTGCATTTGAGCCAGTCGGGATCGGGGAATTCTCCTCCATTACAAATCTTTCGGTTAGGATCGCACGTAGGCCATGCTTAGTGAATCCCCAGACATCATAATAGCTGGTTCACAAAAATGAAGAGTCCAATCTACCTCTTCAAACCAATCGGTCATAATAATGTGCCCCCGAAACCAATGTTCCTTGATCAGTTTTTCGTCCTCGAAGCACCACCAAACTTTTGCCTCCTTTTTTATCCTTTTAACAAAAAATTGTCCTCCCCCATTGCACCATTTGAGAAATGGAGAACACGTTGGTAGTGTTAATTTAGAACCCTCTATCGTGGAAGTTATAGGAGCACAACAATGAAGTTTTCCTGTAACAATAGTAATACCCTTTTTATCAGGCACTCTAGGTGAAGTTCAAACTTCATCGTTCTCCTCGTCACTGTCGTCTTCATCACTTGACTCGGTTCCCTGTAAATGGCCAAAATATGAAGGAGGAAAATTATCAGAGCAATTTGCTTCTACTTCTTTGGAAACTTCTTTCGTGACAACTTCATCCGGTTCATGGCACGAAGTTTTGTCCATTCTAAACACCACTCTCTCATCACTATATCCCAATGAGAGTTCTTTTTCCAAAACCTTGATTCGGGCTCGTGAGGAAGTAAGTAAAGGTCTCCCAAGAATTAAATGTTCTCTTGGGGTGTTTTTTATGTCAATAACCACGAACTTGGATGTAAATATGAACCTGTCAACTTTGACCAATACACCTCCCGTGATCCCAAGAGGGGTTGCTTTAGTCATGTTAGCCATCTCAATCACCATGCTTATCTTTCAAAGATTGGTTAATCTTAGTTTTAAAAATATTGAGAGTGGCATGATGTTTATGCTAGACCCAAGATCAGCTAATGCCAAGAGATCGTGATTCCCTACGGAACATGGAATGACAAACCCGTTTGTGCAAACTTCCTTGATCGGAAGTTTTTCATTTTCTAACCTGTGTTCGCTTTCTGACTCATGGTTACGCTGTAACTTATTACAAGAGTTATGGCGTAACTGAAGACTGTCATTGGCAGTCGTAGCATCTGAGTTATTTGTTGAAGAATGGAAATCGTCAACTTGTAATCTTCCATCCTTCAGAAAAAAACAGCCTTGCACACCACCATAGGTTTGATCCCCTTAGGTTCAGTGTTACTTTTCTTTATCTCTTCATTAAGTTTCTCCACCATTGCTTCTAGGTTTTTCAAGGTTGTGTCTTGGTTGGAGATGCTTTTATTTGTACTTTCCTATAAATTCTTGAGCCATTCATCTTGTGCTTTATGTTTTGGCTAGGACCTCCAGAAATTTGCTAATGGTCTCTTCAATGTTGGGCCTTCTTTCCACGAAAGGCCCACGGTTGTAAGATCCGGGAGGTCCTCCACGATAACCATTGGCCCCTTGAAACGGTCGATTTTCACCGTATTTTACTTCTTCAACCTTGCTATCTTTGTTAATGAGAGGACAGTTTTTTGTGAGATGTCCCCCTCCACAGTTTTCACAACCTACTTTGATGGCATGAACACATTCCCTGAGCTTGAGCATGTCCCGACCTAGATTTTCAAGCTTGCTAGTAATGACGGTAATACCTTCAAGATTCCCGCCTAGGCTTCTTTGGTTTCCTCCATCGTGCCATTTTTGAGAACGCTCTGCCATCTTTTGAATGGCTTCAATGGCGAGAGTAGGATTCATGCTCAGAATTGGTTCTTTGTAGTCCAGCATCTGTCTTGTAGTCATGTTGATACCTTTGTAGAAAATGTTGACCTTTTGCTGGCTGTTTAGGTCATGAGTAGGACACTTGTAGAGAAGATCGTTGTATATATCCCAAGCTTGATACAATGTTTCATCTCCTTCTTGCTTAAAATTATGGATCTCCGTTAGTTGATTAGCTATCTTTGAAGGAGGACAATATCTTTGGATGAAGTGCTTTTTTAAGAGAGCCCATGTATCGACTTCCCCGGCGGGCAATCTTTCGATCCATCTTCTTGCTCCCCCAGTAAGAGTCATGAGGAACACTCGGAGCATAACAGCGTCATGAGAAACACCAGTGATAACATCAAATAGTCCTGATATTCGAAGCGTTAATTTCCCCCTTTATCATCACATTATGAGTAAAATGCTAGTGAAAACATCCTTATTCCTTATTATTTCATTTCAGGACCTATTTTATTCAAGGAAGCAGTGAATGGACATTTCCAAGCCTAAAGGATGAGTTTTCTCTCAACTACGGCGTAACCAAGTGATGAAGTTACGGCATAATAATGACTATGAAGATTACAGCGTAACAATGGAATATAATTATGCCATAACATAACTACTGAACATTATGCAGCTCACTTGACAAGAGATACGGAATAACCCTTAGCTCAGGTTGCGCCGTAACAACGGATAAACATCAAATTTACAAAGACTACTGCGTAACCATCAGCTCAGGTTACGCCGTAACGAATAAAATTCATATGATTTACAAAGACTACGGCGTAACCCCCACCTCAGGTTACGCCGTAACCATGGATAAGCACAAGATTTAAAGAGTTACGGTGTAACTACTTAATAAATGTTATGCTGTAACTAGTTTCCGAGCCTATAAATAGTCGTAGATTTCATCAGTTTTAATCATCTCTCCTATCCCAAACCTTCTAGGGTTTGGGGAGATCAAACACAGAAGAAGAAGCATGGCTTAGGAGCATTGAATAACGAAGTTCTCATCTATGATTTCCGTTGTATTCGAGTTTGAATTCCTTTTATATTTTTCTAGGACTTATACTATGATATCATGTTATTAATTGAAGTTTGCATTTGTGTTATTGATCTTCTCTTTAATTCTTTATAGACATTTACTAGTCTTATCATAGATCGCTAGTCTTGGTAATATTATAAGCTTGTTAGTATCTA
>OU343220.1:84674500-84770769 GCA_910596185.1 Chrysanthemum makinoi | reverse complement strand
CCACCACTAGAGCTAAGGTTAAGACAAATTTTAGAAAGCAATGTTGGGTTGATAGTGATTCAAAGGCTATGGGGTAGTGTCATTACTAATGTGTCACGACGAAGTGGACAAAATCAATGATACATGACTAAATACATGGCCAAGACATCAAGGATTGCTCGCTGCATCACCTAGACACGCTTCACGACAAAAAGGGTAAGGTAAGGCATGGGATATTTTAATGGGTGAAAAGAAAAACAAAACGAATAGTCTTAGCTTAAAACCATGTTGTCATCGCCCCACCATTCATTCAAGGTTTATCTTCATGGTACGGAAACAGGATCATAATACGTCATGGGAATACACCATTTAAACACATTTTTTTTCTTTCTTGAACCGATGGTATCTTGACTATATTACAATCTTCGAATGTGATCGAGGAGTTTATTCTCGATGCTAATTTCTTTCATTCACATAGCACTTTCATCAACAAAGACTGTTAGACATTTTTTTTATAATCCCCCCACTTGAGATGAGCATAAGGAAATAATTGGGGGGTCTTTAAGGATCTTCAATAAGGTGTAGTTGGTACGCCTTCTGAAACTTATACTCAAACCTCAAACTAGGGCTTAACAATGACTTCAAGATCAATAGGTAAGACTACACGGTAGGCTAAGGTGTAAAGGTGTAACGAAAATAAGGGTTAGAAAATGAAAGGATAGGCTCAAATAGGTGTAACTAGGGGTATCTTGCACTAAAGGTGAGTGCAACAAAAAGGGTTAACACGGAGGTTGAAAAGTCAATGTGACTAATCGATAAACACACACAAGTAAACATATATGGGCTATTTGGGTTTAATCCTAAAACATTTACTTTTTTCAAATTGCCTTTTCCAAATGCACCAAGCTAACTTGATACAGACTCGTCTATGGTCTCGAAGTGATGTAAAAGCCAAGTTCTAAAGTTTACAATACTATCGGCACACTCAATATTTGGTAGATTTGGGTAAAATGGGGAAAACGAAAAGGCTAAATCTCACCAAAGACAATAAAGGTTATGGTATGCTCGGCTATATGTGATTATAGATTGGTTAAAAAAATTTCAAATGAGCTTAAAATATTAAAAACCAACTAGAAAATTAGGGCAAGTAGGCTAAGTAATCATACACTTCATTTCTATTCCTATCCCCCCACTTGAAGTGTACAAAGTCCCATTTGTACCAAAAAAAGGAAAAAGAAAATAGAAATAAAAAATAACCGAGAAAGAAATAAACTCCCCTCTCAAATGATTGCCCAAGATGTCTCACTAAAGGTTGAAGTTGGGTCACGAGGTTGCTAATGCGTATCATATCCGGTGACTACGCCTTAACTAATATGTTGTAAAAATTTTCCTGCTGCTTGTGTTACGTAATGACCCAAAGGGTTACGCCGTATTCACATTACGTAATCAAAACCCGCACGTAAATACATAGGAAAATTTTGTATCCATTGGTACAATCGATTATCAAGCACACAAATATCCTTGCTATTCAGTTATTACAGACATATGTTTGAAATTGTTCAACAAACAGGGGAATCAATCATCCCTGTGGAGATCGTGGTCCATGGAGTGAAACTGAGTTGGGTCGAACGGGGTGCTTGTGGTGCTACCAGAAGTGGGCTCAGTCTGCATAAATGCCACTCCCCCTTGGACGCCAATATCGAGGATGTCAGGCTGGTACACATATCCCGGTCCATGCTATCGAGGATGGCTCAGGTGCATGTTCTGGAGCATTTGGCTTGTACGATCTGCACTCCAACTGAAGAAATCTTGTTGCAGCTGCTGCACCTGATCCAATGTACTTGCAATACCCTCAAACTGGTTACTCAGACCATATAAACCCACTCCGAGGCTATCAATATCCTCGTTGAAGTGAGTAGACATTCCCTCGATCCGCTCATAGATCATCTGTAACCTATCCCCAACATTAACGTGTGCCCTACGTCGACCCCTAGGCACACGTTCCTCAATATTCTCTTGGGCACCACCAGCACCACTACCTTCCCCGACTTCTCTCCTCGGGGCTAACCCAGCTAACTCAATCGCTCCATACACATCTTGGGTGCAAATCCCAAACTCAACTTGCTTATTTAACCCAATCAAGCTAGTTTCCTTCCCACGGGATACCCAATCCAAAGCATCCTCAGTCATCAAATCATAACTCCTCGCCAACCTACCAATAAAATATGCCCCCTGAATAGGAATCTTCCCATTAAAACCCTTAGCTCCACTGCCCATGAACCTCGCCAAATAATGGAGGACATCAATGTGATTTCCCCCGTCCATCCCCTCCAATAGGTACAAATCATCCATGGTCATCTTCTCCTTAGCAGAATGCCTTGCCCTTATAGAGCAGGAAAGGATTCGGTGCACCAGACGGCGAATAGGGTTCCTTACAAATGGTGTAAGTAGGTGGGTGCTTCGAATCATACCCGGTCACAGCAGAAATTCTATGAAGTAGCCGGCGGTATCATGGTCTTCGGGCCTATGCCTCCAACAAGTATTTTAAAACATTTGGAAGGCTTCAGAATCCATCTCTTCCCGAGTGTACAAACCCATTGTCTCGGTAAATTGCTTCAAAGTCAAACGCCTTCTCACACCCCCAACTGAAAATGCAATGAAACCACATTATCATCCTCGATTTCATTTCAACTCAATCAGAGCAAGAAACTCCCGAACATATTCGAATAATCGCTCGGTGATCCGAAAGAGCCTTATCCAAGTATTGCAAGTGAAATCCCCATGCGAGCACATGTACTTGATCTTGCAAAGTTTTCTCAATTTCCTTCCAGCAGCCTCATTGGCAATCCCATCAAATGCCTCGAAATCCAAGGCTTCGGGCTGACTAATGTCTTTTCTTCTTAACTTCTTGTAATCATGAAGACATAGTTGCCTAATCCCTTCATCTTGGAATCCCAGAAACCTAACCCACTCACGGGGTTGGGAACGGATTTCGCCAAGAAAGAAAAATGATATCGCTTAGGTAACGGACCCTATCGATGTATATTACGGCGTAACCAACATTATAGGTTACGCCGTAATTAAATTACTCAAATAGTTACGGCGTAACATAACCCACAGGTTACGCCATAACCTTCCCCAGAAACTCAGCACAACAGATGGTTACAATTAGCAATAGATTACGCCGGAACCATCAATTTTATCCAAGTGGTAAAAAGAATCAATAATTTTTTAACCTATTAGTGCTGAGGGACCGCGCCAATGGCATTAAGTTTGTGTTTGACCCAGAACCCTTTTAAAATAAGTCAAAACATCCCAAACGACCCATAATGATATGACACGAATCAAAATAACATGAGGAATTCATCATACTTATTAATTAATCAAACCTATAGCAATAAAATAATGAAACAAGCAAGATCCCCAAAATATTAAATTACAAACCCTAATTGAATAATCGAAAGAAACGAATCAAAAAGAGTAGTAATAGATTTTACCAGCCATGGTTTGAGTGATGGAATGAAGAAATCTTGACGAAAAATTTTTGGGAGAAAATTTTACTGTTGAGGTAGGCGGTGAAAAGTGTTCATGTAAAAACCTAGTTTTTCATCCGAATGAGGTTTTATACCGCTAGGATGTTACGGCGTAATTAGATAAAGAGTTACGCCGTAACTAAATTTTCAGATTTATAATTTTTATTATTTCAAAACTAGTACGTCGTAATCCATAAAAGAGATTACGCCGTAACTAAATAATTTTTAAAGTTTTAATTTTTAGAATTCTTATAATTATTTAATGGTTACGTCGTAACTCTTAACAAAATTTACGTCGTAACAAATAGCTTCAAAGAATAAATGTGTAATATTGCAATACGAGAGATTGAGATACGTACCTTGGTTTGGAAGTGCTCAAATCTCTTATTTAGGTAAATATGATATACCTTAGATCTTCCATTAACTGCTCCCCGATACCGCCAAAAAGTCGATGCTTATTTCATCCGCTTTTAATATTTATAAGACTTAGATAACTTAGGATCAACACATACCAAGCGTGAGAACCCGATCGATGTAGTAAAGCCTTAGGTAAATCCGAGTATCGCCCCAAGAGAGCTGTGACCTTGAAAGAACTAAGATAATTAGAAATGATATTGATAATATATTGGTGTGATAGGATTGTGATGATTCATCGATATGCTATTATTCCAAACACACAAATACCAGAATTTTAGGATAAAGAGATAGATAAATGAAGCTTAACGAAGAACACAAATATGAATTGATTCTCGATATAAAGGTTCAATATAGTGGTTAATTATCACCAGAATCCTTTGGTCTATTCGTCATGACCTATGGGTCTTAGATTCCTCACCAAGATGAACAGGTCACCCGGGATCATTCGACAACCTAATAGCAGTCATTAAGGGCTAAATTTACTAGATCTAGTATGTGGAAACCCGGCCGTTAGGAACTTAGATTTCCACTAACCTCTTAAATACCTCCACTTGATAGGTGATCATTTGGTCAGTTCGCACGAAGAGCGTTTGTACTATGGCCAATTCCTTCCATACTTGCAATCTATTAGACCGGGGTCATTGGTCATATCTCCACCTTTAGATACTAACAATCTTATAATATTACCAAGACTAGCGATCTATGATAAGACTAGTAAATGTCTATAAAGAATTAAAGAGAAGATCAATAACACAAATGCAAACTTCAATTAATAACATGATATCATAGTATAAGTCCTAGAAAAATATAAAAGGAATTCAAACTCGAATACAACGGAAATCATAGATGAGAACTTCGTTATTCAATGCTCCTAAGCCATGCTTCTTCTTCTGTGTTTGATCTCCCCAAACCCTAGAAGGTTTGGGAAAGGAGAGATGATTAAAACTGATGAAATCTACGACTATTTATAGGCTCGGAAACTAGTTACAGCATAGCATTTATTAAGTAGTTACACCGTAACTCTTTAAATCTTGTGCTTATTCATGGTTACGGCATAACCTGAGGTGGGGGTTACGCCGTAGTCTTTGTAAATCATATGAATTTTATTCGTTACGGCGTAACCTGAGCTGATGGTTACGCAGTAGTCTTTGTAAATTTGATGTTTATCCATTGTTACGGCGCAACCTGAGCTAAGGGTTATGTCGTATCTCTTGTCAAGTGAGCTGCATAATGTTCAGTAGTCATGTTATGGCGTAATTATATTCCATTGTTACGCTGTAATCTTCATAATCATTATTATGCCGTAACTTCATCACTTGGTTACGCCGTAGTTGAGAGAAAACTCATCCTTTAGGCTTGGAAATGTCCATTCACTGCTTCCTTGAATAAAATAGGTCCTGAAATGAAATAATAAGGAATAAGGATGTTTTCACTAGCATTTTACTCATAATGTGATGATAAAGGGGGAAATTAACGCTTCGAATATCAGGACTATTTGATGTTATCACTGATGTTTCTCATGACGCTGTTATGCTCCGATTGTTCCTCATGACTCTTACTGGGGGAGCAAGAAGATGGATCGAAAGATTGCCCGCCGGGGAAGTCGATACATGGGCTCTCTTAAAAAAGCACTTCATCCAAAGATATTGTCCTCCTTCAAAGATAGCTAATCAACTAACGGAGATCCATAATTTTAAGCAAGAAGGAGATGAAACATTGTATCAAGCTTGGGATAGATACAACGATCTTCTCTACAAGTGTCCTACTCATGACCTAAACAAACGGCGAAAAGGTCAACATTTTCTACAAAGGTATCAACATGACTACAAGATGATGTGGACTACAAAGAACCAATTCTGAGCATGAATCCTACTCTCGCCATTGAAGCCATTCAAAAGATGGCAGATCGTTCTCAAAAATGGCACGATGGAGGAAACCAAAGAAGCCTAGGCGGGAATCTTGAAGGTATTACCGTCATTACTAGCAAGCTTGAAAATATAGGTCGGGACATGCTCAAGCTCAGGGAATGTGTTCATGCCATCAAAGTAGGTTGTGAAAACTGTGGAGGGGGACATCTCACAAAAAACTGTCCCCTCATTAACGAAGATAGCAAGGTTGAAGAAGTAAAATACGGTGAAAATCGACCGTTTCAAGGGGCCAATGGTTCTCGTGGAGGACCTCCCGGATCTTACAACCGTGGGCCTTTCGTGGAAAGAAGGCCCAACATTGAAGAGACCATTAGCAAATTTCTGGAGGTCTCAGCCCAAAAACATAAAGCACAAGATGAATGGCTCAAGAATTTATAGGAAAGTACAAATAAAAGCATCTCCAACCAAGACACAACCTTGAAAAACCTAGAAGCAATGGTGGAGAAACTTAATGAAGAGATAAAGAAAAGTAACACTGAACCTAAGGGGATCAAACCTATGGTGGTGTGCAAGGCCGTTTTTTTCTGAAGAGGATGGAAGATTACAAGTTGACGATTTCCATTCTTCAACAAATAACTCAGATGCTACGACTGCCGACGACAGTCTTCAGTTACGCCATAACTCTTGTAATAAGTTACAGCGTAACCATGAGTCAGAAAGCGAACACAGGTTAGAAAATGAAAAACTTCCGATCAAGGAAGTTTGCACAAACGGGTTTGTCATTCCATGTTCCGTAGGGAATCATGATCTCTTGGCATTAGCTGATCTTGGGTCTAGCATAAACATCATGCCACTCTCAATATTTTTAAAACTAAGATTAACCGATCTTTGAAATATAAGCATGGTGATTGAGATGACTAACATGACTAAAGCAACCCCTCTTGGGATCACGGGAGGTGTATTGGTCAAAGTTGACAGGTTCATATTTACATCCAAGTTCGTGGTTATTGACATAAAAAACACCCCAAGAGAACATTTAATTCTTTGGAGACCTTTACTTACTTCCTCACGAGCCCGAATCAAGGTTTTGGAAAAATAACTCTCATTGGGATATAGTGATGAGAGAGTGGTGTTTAGAATGGACGAAACTTCGTGCCATAAACCGGATGAAGTTGTCACGAAAGAAGTTTCCAAAGAAGTAGAAGCAAATTGCTCTGATAATTTTCCTCCTTCATATTTTGGCCATTTACAGGGAACCGAGTCAAGTGATGAAGACGACAGTGACGAGGAGAACGATGAAGTCTGAACTTCACCTAGAGTGCCTGATAAAAAGGGTATTACTATTGTTACAGGAAAACTTCATTGTTGTGCTCCTATAACTTCCACGATAGAGGGTTCTAAATTAACACTACCAATGTGTTCTCCATTTCTCAAATGGTGCAATGGGGGAGGACAATTTTTTGTTAAAAGGATAAAAAAGGAGGAAAAAGTTTGGTGGTGCTTCGAGGACGAAAAACTGATCAAGGAACATTGGTTTCGGGGGCACATTATTATGACCGATTGGTTTGAAGAGGTAGATTGGACTCTTCATTTTTGTGAACCGGCTATTATGATGTCTGGGGATTCACTAAGCATGGCCTACGTGCGATCCTAACCGAAAGATTTGTAATGGAGGAGAATTCCCCGATCCCGACTGGCTCAAATGCAAGGAGTGGGCATGTTTTGATGAAGAAAAAAGAATGGAGGTCGAATACAAGGGGATCTCATTCGAAAATTGGGTTAAAGTAAAATTTGGGGCTACAAAACTAGAATGGGAAGTCGAGTCTAAATTTCGCTATGAATGGGCCAAGACTAATTTTTGCGAGAGACTCGATACTGCATGACTCCATATATTCCTCCATGTGTTTGGGACTGTAAGATATTGGATTTCACAAACACATAATACATTGAATATATGGATCGAATTATGCAAGAGAGTTTAGAGAGAGAAAGTAGTGTGGGAGCCTTTCTAGAGAGAGAAAGTAACAAAAGAAAGAAGGTTAGATTAAGTGAAAGGTCCAACCCTCTACCTTGGGAGGTAGAGGGTATTTATTGTTACAAACTAAATGTCCTCCTTCGGACTATGGATCAAGCATACAGTGGATAAACACCCGTCCTTCCTCCACGGTGTTACACAACGCTAAACTACGCTACTAATAAACTAATTAACTACTAAATAACGTAAATAACAACAAGTCTACGAGCTAACATATGCTAGACCATAATTGGGGTGACCGACACTTTCTCATGGAATTTACAATTCCTAACAATCTCCCCCTAAGGGAGGTCACCCCATGAAATACATTTTGCATCCTAGCATTCTATCTTTATCTTTAGTTCTTGAGCTCGTAGACTTGAATTCTTCAACTTCTGCATCTTTGTGCTTTTGTAGCGATTCTTCAAAGTCCGTATTGATTTGTACTTTTAGTGGAGGCCTTTAACTGATCCACATCTTTGATGATCTTCGAGCTTTTATTGAGATCATCACCACGAGAAATCGCCTGGATCATCCATAGATGTGTTGCCATCATGTGATGTTGTGACTTTTGGACCGACATGCTCACACTTTGGATCATGACATTTTTCCATCGAGTAGCGGAAGCTTTATGGTTCATGATATTTGCGGCGAAGCGAAGCATAGTATAAAAATATCGAACCGTGTTATGTAGATATGCACCGTCATGATTTCTTCAAATTAAGTGTGGATGATGTTAGCATGCGGCTTTGGATTGACTCCTCAATTCGATCACCGCAACCGTCCAAATGTACCTGCAAACAATAGTTAGCAATAAAACACACGAAAGTGTCTTTGATCACTTTTGTTGAATTGAGGTACACGGCCCACGGTTCCCGTTGATCAGTACAAGTACGCCTGCGTGATTAGGTAGGATTCATAAGAATCTCCTTGACAGGGTTTCGCAGCTACTCTAGCCGTTCTCAAACCGGAACGTCTCAAAGAAGACAACACGGAGTGAGTGAACCAGCGAATTGAGATTCACTGATTGATGAAAATTTGATTTGAAAACAATTGCGTATTGCTTGAAGAAAGAGTTTTGCAATACGACGAAGGTTTTATGAGAAAGATCAATTTTCAATCAAAAATACCTTTTGTATTTGAAAGAGAATACAGATTCGATGTGCTAGAGAAAAGAAGATTTGCACATCGAATGGTTTTTCCAAAAGTATTTTTTTTTCAATCAGAGATACTTTTTTGAGTTTGAAAATGAATACACATTCGATGCGCTAGAGAAAAGAAGATTTGCTCATCGAACGGTTTTTCCAAAAGTATTCGTCAATTCATTTCCTGGACCAAGGTTGATTCAATAATGAATCGCCCCATTGTTTCTATACAGTTGTCACAAGCTTGATCTTTTGCAAGATCTCACATGTCACCCACCAAGAGCTTGTTTGATGTTGGCTCTAGAAGGATTTCCATCTTCATCGTGAATACTTTTACATATCACTTGGATGTTCTGGCAATACCACAAGGATAATGCGTAGGACTCTCAATATATATACTTACTTTCCACATTGTGTGAAACAACAAGTCTTCATTAATTTTGTGTCCTAATGAGATATTGTGGATGATCTCTTGGCTCTAGACTCAATAGTGCACTTTTGGTTCCTATGCCGGAGACTAGGGAGAGGGTCTCCTTCTTCAATATCAACAATCTCTAAGAGAAAGTCGATAGATAATGTCGGTTCCCCGTGAAAATGAAACAAGCCCTTTTAAGAGGAACTTGAGTAGCATAGGAAGTTTAGTGCAGTGCATCACTGGGTCCATGATGTCTTGTCTTCAATACCAGTGTTACCTTAGTAAACACCAGTAGCATATGTATTGAACCCTTTCTGCCTAAGGTTGAATTAATTGAGGGTTATTTCTTTTCACCCTTTTCACATTCAATTCTTTTTCATTCTTCAACCCCTTGAGTGCTTACCGAGACTTCATAACTAGAACCTTGTTGGGTTTATTCCAAGATACTAGCTCGTCTTAGTCCGCACTCTTCCAATTTCTCATTTTTCTCCTTTTTTCATCATACCTAAGGACTCTACACTATCTAGTGGATTGTCCTGGGTAGATCCCTCCGGTTCTGGCGGGATCGTGGGAACGAATACCTAACCTCACCATCCTTATAACTCCATGCATAAAGTAAAATGGTCGGTCTTTTGGTACAGTTCATTCTTCCTTGAAACCAATAGAAAAATCATTTGGAAAAATCAATCAAGGTACTTGTGATATAAAATCAAAGCATTTTGTACCTTATTTATTTTGATCATTTAGAAATGCTCCCCCCCAACATGTGCATATGATTTGAAATTGTTTAGCACATGGAGGCAAGAGTTCTTTGAAATAATTTCTTGATCACAATTTCCTTAGAAAAAACCTTTTGATTTTCTTTGGTAACTTCTCCCCCTCAATATGTGCGTTGGATATTTCAAAATTATTTTAGCACATAGAGGAAAGAGTTCTTTTGAAGCACATCCACGATCACAAAAGCCATTAAGAAACCATTTGAAAACTCAATCAAGGTACTTTATGTTTAAACATAAAAGCTTTTGTACCTCGATAGTTTATTTTCTTTTAAAATACTCCCCCTCAATATGTGCTTCGTGATTCGAAAGGGTTTAGCACATATGAGAGAGCAGCCTGCACAATTGAATCAAAACAATCACCTTCTATCAAATTTCATTATTAAATCAAAAATTCTCCCCTGATCAAAAATATCAAACCCTTTGAGATTTTGGAACCCAAGTGATTTAATAAGGTTTAGAAAAACATAGGATAAAATGTGGCCAGGTTTAAATACTCATCTTGTTTTTGGATAAATGCTCCCCCTCAACATGTGCATTATGTATATTGAAATCGTTTGGCACATGGAGGCAGGAGTGCCTTTGAAGGACTAAAACCAATTCCATTAAAACAGATTTGAGATTTAAATCACGATCTCTCCCCCGATCAACAAATTTCAAACCATTTGAGATTTGTGCTCCCAAAAGATTTAAATCATTTAGAAAATTTTGGGGAAAGACGTGGCAAGATTTGATTTTGAAAATGACAGATAAGGACCATTTTAAGACATTAAAGATTGTTAGTGTCAGGTATGATTGTTTTAAAAGATCTTTTAGTAAAATAAAACAATTTCACAATCAAACAAGAACAGAAAGAATTTCATTTTGACATATCTTTGAGTTTTAAAGAAAATCATACCATGACATAACATTAAATCTTTAGATCACCACATTTTAATGTACAAACCAGAACTTTTATGAAGAAATATTGTATGAAAATATTATATTTTAAATCACTCTCCCCCTCAATCGATGACCGAAGTCGATAATTGAGTGACATAGGTTTTGATAAAAAGAAGTCCGGTGATTTTCAAAATTAAGACCAAATTATTTTCAAAACAATATATTTCCATTTTCAAAATAATATTTTTCAAAAATTGTTTAAAAATGGTATCATTCACTACTTTTCCTGTACAAGATACGTTAGGTGGAGAGAATCATAAGCTGCTTTTGTTGATGTTGTTGTAGGGCTTGAAGAAAACCGTCAGATGCAGTGAGACTTCTTACGTTGCATTTTAATGCCAACCGAGGTCAAATTAAGCTCGCTTCTTCAATCACTTAGAAGAAAACCCACGATGCATGGAGACCTCTTACATTGCATTTTTCCATGCCAACACTCCATAGAAGTCCAATTAAGCTCCGTTTCTTCATTTGTCAACCCAAGATATAGTTACCCTTTCCTTTCGGCATCCAATCATCTTCAATTTTGGGATCCGGATTGGGAACATTCTTTTATACCATCTTATTTGCATATGTTAGTCAACATACATACAAATATATGGTGGTCGACATCACCCAAACAGCAATCGACTAATTAAAGCCAATCCAACATATCACTCAGATCATACATGGGCATGGGAATAATGTGTTCATCAAACTCTAATCATCTAAACCTAATAATCATATCCTAGGCACCTAGTCCTTCAACGTAGGTTAACATCATTTTTAATTAAGCATATAGGATAATTAAGAAAGCCCGTTAGATGATATAGATTTGAAAACATTATCCTCCTCAATCAATGACTCATTTTTTGAAAAGTTTAAAAGCTCTAAAGTCATTGATTGAGTTTACAATTTATTTTGAAAACTCTGAATTAGATTGATTTTCAAGCAACTCATTTACCACCATTTTAGTAAAACAACAAATATTTTTCTGAAGAATTTTTTGACGGAAAAACATTTGTGTGGGAACAGCAGTCCTTCGACATACTTTCCTCATTTTATTTTAGGATAAGTGCACGAAATATTTGAAAGTTGGTTTAGCGCAGCACTTTCCTCTATGAAGAGCGGGTTGCTATCAGAAATAATAGCAAGCCATGGTTTTAAGAACGGGTTACAGTCTGAAATAACTGTAAGCCATTTTGAGACATGTTTAGAAAGAAATATTTACACCTCCTGCTCGAACTTCATTTAAAGTCCTGTGCCATTATTGAATGACATTTCTAAGATCGTAGATGTTATCGATACCAAAAGACATGTCTTGAGAAAACATATTTTTGGCATTTTTAAATTTTCTGATTTTTTTGGGGTTTAGTTGGTTTTATAGTTTTCTATTTTGATTTTGTTGGTTTTATATTTTTGTATTTTGCTTTTTGAAAAATATATACACAGAAAGATTAGATGATATAGTTTAAGAAGATGATGATACGAGTACCGAGATAAGGATATCGAAGAGCCCCGTTGTAGAAGATAGAAGTCATCATCCCTAAAACTTTCACCACCAAAGCTTCCGAGGCTCTTGAATGGACGCGAATAGAGCGCAAAAGTGAGACTTTGGTAGCTTCCCCTATACCACAATCTTGAATAAAGACCATTTCCCCAAGAAGAAGAATGAGAAGAGAAATAGTCTCATTGAATGAAGCTCAAGACGAAGAACATGAGAACATCGAGGTAACAAGTTAAGACATTGATCGTCTTAGCGGTAATCAAATCCGGAATAACTGATGAAGACCGATCACATGAACCTGTTGTGAGTCCCCGATGTACACATTACTCTTCGAGATTGACCAGTTGTCTTATGCATGGGAACAATACATCAAGATCTTCATTTTACCAAATGCATTCCAGTTATCTTCCATATAACCAATCAGCCCATAATGTACACTAGTACCCAACCAGAGTAGACACAACAACATCACACTAACTGGTTGAATCACTGATCTCCTCTGCGGATGTCAACTCTAGAATAACTGATTACCCTGATGTACACATATATCTCCCGTGATCGTTGCGATCTCATCAGAATCATCATTACATTGTGTACATTAAGCACTAACCGGAAGCACTTTATCATAAATCATATAGCAGATGTTGATATGCAATATCATCTCACGAACCAAATATTATTTTCACATTTCTTCTAACTGAACGCTGAAGTAACACATACCAAAAGTCTCTAGAGACCATTTCCTCCAATTAGTTGGAATAATACACCAAAGGCTACGAGTTAAACACCGAGTTTCTCTACGGTTATGACCATTGTCTTTCCGGGATAACTTCAATCAGATAGAAGTGTTAAGTTCATCATGTGTACTCGTTGTGCTTTTAGATATATGTCTCCTTCCACCTTTCTGGTTTTGATACCTCAGATTCAGCAAAACATAATATACCTAAAAAACTCGAAATCTTGTGAGAAGAACTTAAATAGCCCAATTGAATCCTGTGAGAATCAACTGCAATGGAAACTCTCTCTGACTATCTTTATCAACCCATATGTAGACAATTTGAAGTGACCACTGATGAAGAATACCCGATATACCAAACTTGAAACTGAAGTTATATTCCCACATTTGTATCTTAAGCTTGCACTTAATAATGGAAGAACGGTGTCGAGAATTTATGCTTCAAGGAAATTTCTAAGTACTCACTACTCAAGCAAAGTATGAGACATTAACACCTCTTGCGATTATCCACACCGACATATGCGTGTGACACTGAGTAAAACAAAGTAACTCCTAATAGTGATAGTTAACCCGGTCTTCAACCATCCACCTCGATCGCGGTAACTAGATAACCCAATACTTCAACTCAAATTCTTAAGCCCGAGCAAGTTATCAAATAAGAACAAGCCTTTGTGAATGTCAACTTCAACCTCAAATAAGTGATAAAAGAGTAATTTCAAAGTAATCAACTTGTGTCAAATGTCCAACACTTGAATAAACATACAATCGGATGAACATTGACCCAATGAATGAACCGGAGCAAATGATTCCTCAACATCAATGCAATCTTCCTCAAGGTATACATGTAGTAGCTGATCTGGAAGATTTACTAAAAATGTCTTCTAGCGGATGAGGAAGTCATTTTTCCTTAATGTTCATGTGGTTGATTTATAGCATGCACAATGAAAGGAAAAATAATCCGTGAAGATTTGGCAAAGTGATGAGTGTCTAAATACTCATCATTTTTATACTGTTAGAATGCCAAAAACATCTGAAAACACTCAGAAACACATCAAAATGATAAAAATATCACAAACAAGTGTTTTATATGTTTTAAATGCAAAACATCAAAATCTAGTGAAAACGTGATCAAGTTTGCATAATTGGCGCTTTTAGTCCCCGAGTTATAAAAGTTGTCAATATCAGTCCCTGGTAATTCAAAAACTTGTAAAATATCATTTTAGGTCCATGAGATTCAAAAGTTGTCAAATCAAACCCTTTAAAGTTTAAAAATCACAAAATGACAACTTTAGTCCTTTAACTTTGGAAAAATGTCAAAAATAGTCCTTGGTTAATTTAAAAAGTGAAAATTATCAAATTTTAACCTTGTTCTATTTATAAATGACAAAAATGGTCCTTATGATAAAACTTTTGAGAATTTACATGTTTGGTCCCTCAAGTTTCAAACTTGACAATTTTGGTCCCCGATTTATAAAATGGAAATTATCAACAAAGGTCCTTGTACTAATTTTACTTGGCAGTTTTAGTCCTTATGAGAGCTTTGGAAAATGTTCAAGATCAGCTCCTCAACTTTGGCTAAATTACACCTTTGGTCCTTGTTGTTTATCAAACCAAACGGATCCAATATATAACTAAGCCCAATCCAACCCAAATAACTTGACCCGGCCCAAATTTTAAAATCAAATAAAACCGCCTACCTTTGTAGACCCTCTTCATCACCCCCAGATACACCAATACCGGTATTTACCACTTGCTTTCCACCTCTTCACCTTTACACCTTATCCCTACAAATGTTTACCTCCCCTCCACCTCTACATCAATCCAAACCCAATTAATGCAAAGAACCTGCTATATTGAAAAATGGTGCCAAAAAGTAAAAATCAAAGGATGTGATTAATTTGACCTATCCAATGGTGGGAAATGATCAGAAAGAGGTGAGGATGCTTTTGAAAGTCTATAAAGAAGAAAAGAAGCAGAGGAGAAGGCAAGTAGTGTAGCTTAGTTTTAGTTTATGTCGTTTTAATAAATTTTTAAATTCCAGTGTAATTTTAATCTTCCAAGTACTGTTTTAATCAATCTTAATGTATTGTGAATCTTTTTTGATAAGCAATTTCAAGTCTTCATTTCAATTTGTTGATGCAAATTTCAAGTTCAAAATTTTAATATGTTGTGAATGATGTTAGTAGTCGTTGTTTTGGATCCTAAGCACATCTAAGCTCTAGGAAGCTTATCAAAGCTTTTAGAACCCTTAAAATCAGTATAGTAGTCAAAAGAGAAAAATACTAAAAAATCACCAATAAATTAGTTAAAAATAAAAATCACATGGAGACATGATCAAGATAATGTTGAAGAGCTTATTCTGGATTGCTTTTGGGTATAGAGCTTCATGGGAAGCCATAGGAAGTGATTTCAGTTCTTGGTTCTCTGTTTTGCACTTGGAATCATCTTGTAAGCACTTTCTCAAAAGATTGCATTTCACTGCCAATGTGTTTAAAGCTTGTTAATTCTAGTATAATTCTATCTTATTATAGTTAAGAATAGTTAATTACTAAATTTCTTGGCTTAAAAACCTGTCTTAGTGTTTAAACCTTCAAAAGCAGAGTCCTATAAAGGACTGTTTGGTTCTGTCTTGTTAACTATGGTAGAGGCTATTTTAGTTATTGTTTGTGCTTGTTGCATGTCTCAGTAGGTTATGTTAGCCTAAATAGATAAGAAAATCAGTGGTCACTTGTAGCAAAGTCAACATAGCTTATAAACTTAATTTGTCGCTTAAGCTGTTAAGGTTCTAAAGTGAAAAACTCATCACATTAGCTTATTATTTGATACTTTAGCTTAAAACCATCTTAGTATAGCTTAATATAACACAGTCAATCAAGAAAATCAATCCTAACCTCATAAAAGTCAAACTTGCGTTTACATAAAAGTCAAAACTTGTTACATTGCATCGGTGAGCATATCATTTTCTCAAGCTCACACAGAGCTTGTTATTTAGCCTAAGCCTTTGATTTTTGGTTCTTTAGAAAGCCAACCTAGCAATCTTGAGATCCCAAGTTTATTTTTCCAACTTATAGCTTGTTTACTAGGGTTGCTTGAAGCTTTTGTTTTGTCCCAACACTTAGCTAACACCGTGGTCGTGGTTTGGTACCAATTTCATAAGCTCACCATAAGCTCCTTAGTTGTCTTTAGCCTTTGCAATTTAGCTTTTTGAATAGCCCACCTAGCTGTCTTTCTATTCTAGTTCTTGTTTTCACCTTAATAGCTTATTTAATAAGTCTGCTCATGGTTTTTGTTTTTGTCCATTTTATGTATTAATCCAGTTAAATCAGTGTACATAAGTTTTTTTAAAAACTTCTACCAAGCTTATTAGAGTAAGTAAATCTTTGTAAATTAAATTTTTGGATAGCTTATCTAATGTATTTGTAGGTTCCAATTTTCTTTTTCAGTGCCTAGCTTATTTAGGAGCTTTAAAATAAGCTCATAATTGCCTAGAGAACCAAGTAGTACCAGGTAAATCAGATAAGCTTGTTCTTATTTGGATTGATTTAGTGCTTATTTCTAAGTTTGGTGCTTATTCTGTTTCAATATTAGCTTAATAATAATTGCTTAGCTTCTTTTATTCACATTTTGCTTATTAGGTAGCTCATAAGCAATTTAGCTAAATCTTGTGCTTATTCAATCTTTAAAGCCCATCGTTAGAAAAATAAGCTCATTACTGAGCTTATTGGTCATTTTCATAGTAAGTCACAGTTGCAAAAGTTGCTTATTATCATGTGCTTAATAGATTTGTAAAATAAAAATCCAAAAAAAATGTTTTGCAAAAGGGGAGGTCAAGGTTCAACATGCGACCTCCCCTTGATAGAGTGATAGTGGTGTACACAGTATGCCATTGCCCTTTTGGGTCTTTTCAGTTTATATCTTACACTATCATATATATAAGTACTCTTTTCCAGTTTAGCTTATACGTTTGTTTCAGCTTATTTCGAGCTTATTCAGTTTAGCTTTTTCCACTTTTGTATTTTTCATAAATCTGTATTAGTATAAAGTATTTTTACAAAAAGTTTCAGATTTTTCCAATTAGTTTTAGTATTTTCAAACATTTAATTAGTGTTTTATAGTATTTAAATCATAATAAATAAAATAATAATCTAAAAAATATAATTCTTTTTCCTAAAATTTTCTTTTATCAAATAGTACGTAAGAAAATTAGTTTTACATTCGTAGGCCTTTTATTTCATAAATTTTACGCTTTTATCTTGGCCCCAGTAGCCATTTTCGTAAATAACGCTCGTTTCCATTTTAAATAACGTTTTTAGATATTTTTGAGTTTACGTTTTAGTTAAAATAGTTTATTAAAGTTATTTTGTTTTATAAAATAAACGCTCATCGATCCAGAAAAATAGTGATAGCCTTTATTTAATATATTTTAACTTTTTAATTTCTTTTAATTTGCATTTAAGTCGCTGTTATTTGTAAATCTTTTCTTTAGGTAATTATCCATTCAAAACCTTCCTGATCACTATCCTTAGTGATCATTCTACCATCTGATCAAGTGTTTTTACACCAATTCATCCTCCGTGGGACTTAACGACCCAGGAATTCCCTATATTCCTCTGATCTTAAATTGCATTCGTGCTTGAGCAGTTTTAAGCTGATTACGGTCTGCCATTCACAAGTGGCAGGTTTGAGTGATTTAGCTTGACTGCTGCGGGATCAAATTTTTACCGGCCGAGGTGTAAAAGTTTGTTTTAAGCATTTCCAGATCCATTCTTGCACATATACCACCTTTTTGTAAACAATTTTTTTAAAAAATCAAAAAGTTCATTAACACTTTTTCTAAAGTGTTAACAACACCAAAAATATTTTCATTCTTTGTTATTATGGCATGTTTTTCAAAAATCCAAAAATATTCCTCTTTACCCTCTTACCCTTTTTGATTCTTTATTCCTTTACCCTCTATCCATTTGATTCTAACTTCTTCTATTCTTATGGAATCTCTCGAGGACGAATTCTGGGACGAAGTTGAAAAACTTCCTATTTTATCACAAATGTCAAGAATTCGTGTGGTTCATGATGATCCATTGATTCTGCGTAGGGAAATGGAACGAGAAACCGAGGTGACAAAGGACCAGGTACGTCCATCTGATAATGGAGGTGCTAAATACGTCCAACCTACGGTTATCCAAAGATCTAACCCCTCAATTGCTCCTAAGCCGTCTAAAATTGATCCTACACTTTCATGGTTTACGGTTAAAAGCAAACATGCAGAATTCAGACCGGTGACTAGCAAGAATGACTTGCCTAATCTTCACGCGTTTCTCAAGAACCGTAACCCGGAGACCATAACGGAAGTAGTGGAAATTGCTAGCTCTCATAGCACACCACTTGTCCCACCTCCGATTTTTCAAATTGTTCTTCGAGTCTTAATAGTCATTCAAATCACCATGTTGGTTTTGTTGATTCTTTGAATGAACTGATTCCTTCTCATAACTCTCAAATAGAATCGTTTATTCCTTGTGCGGTTGTGGTGAGCCTCTTTTTGGTTCACCATGTCGTTGGTGTACGTGTATACAGTGTGGTAATGATATTCTTAACGGGAGTTGTTTGTTTTGTGGTTCGAGGAATTCATTTGATTATGATCCTAATCCGAACTCATTTAACGACCCATCAAATTTTTCCAACTACCCTCCACAGCCCGACTTATCTTCATATAATCAACAATACTGCTGTGAATTTTGTGGAGGTCCTCACCAAGGATTTGAGTGTCAACCCGAAACACGCTTTGTCTATGAGCAGCTTTTCGGTGATGCTCGAACTTTGGTTATGACCAATATCCATATGATTCACCATTAACCTGTGCACAACAGGTTTTATTGTGAGAACTGTGGAGGTCCCCATTTCAACTCTGATTGTCAAACAGGGAATCCATTTCCTTGTGACAATTTTGACACATCATTTCAAGACCAACCTCCACAGTACAAAATGATTCAAGCAACTCCTCATGAAACGCAGCAGACTTTTTCTTGAAGGGTCCGAGTTATTAAAAGAACTTAAGGAGGAGTCGGCTATGTCATTTCAAAACTCTCATGAGAAATCCATGGAAGTTTTGTTATCGAAGAGCGGTGCTAAAATAAATTCCCAAATTGCCTTTGAAAAATCTATTAGGGAATCAATTGCAACTAAAAAGCGACCAGATCTAGCTCTCAATTTCATTTTATTCCGATGGCAGTGATGATGAAGATACACTTGAAGATTCATCAAATTCATCATTGATATCCCCCATTGAGATTCATTCTCAAATAATGCTATCACACCCGGCTCCCACTCACTCTCTAAACATGGGGATGAGCTTCTTAGCACCATTCGAGAAATGGAATCGCCTAGTGTTGAGAACCTTGTCCCAATCGAGAGAGTCACAGGGAACCCGATCATGTGTGTGATTCTATTTTCCCTCTTGAGTGTTCAAAAGATCATTTTGAAACTTTCTCCGATGTTAGCGACGATTGTACTTCTTATGGAAACATCGAGTATGTTGAGACATCACTCCCTGTGATGCTGCGATCATCATCTTGAGGAGTTCACCAATGAACTCACTCACATCAATCCACTCTCATCGGAAAATAATGATAGTCTTTCTGATTTCAAAGCCGATCAGGGAGAGACTGAAAGTCTCCTTGATAATGATCGTTCACTCACTTCTTATCCCAACGGTCAATTGAGAATGTTAATCACTTTGTTCCTGAAACATTTAAAACTACTTTCACTAATCCTCTATTTGAATTAGACTCAATTCACTTTAATTTCGAGAATCCACTCTTTGATACTCAGATTGAGGATAGTGATGAATCTGATGGAACAAGAATCCACAGATTTACATCTTGTGATTGATTCTCTTCACGAGGAGTTAGCCGGTGAACTCACTCGTATCATATCTCCACCGGAGTATGATAACTTCCATTTTGATCTAGACACACCCATAATATGTCTTGATCAACCGAGCTTAACTGAGGAGATTCATGAAACTATGAATTCTCCTATTGAGGATGAAGAGTTAGTCATGATTGTTATCATGATTTTCTTTCTTTTCTTCATATATTACGTCACTTCTCTGTTCTTCACTCCTTAGGAATGAAGACATTATCTTTGACCCCGGCATTTCCATATACCATTTGTGAGTCGGTTCTATGTATATCTCATCGGTGTGGAACTTTCACGTACTTCAATGTTTATACAAACATCTTAAATGAAAGTCCGATGGAGATTGTCTCTTCCACTTACTTCCCCATGAACAAATTAATTGAGTCGAGTCAAGCTAGCGATTCGGTAATAAAAACAGTAGCTTAACATGGGTTTTCACCCGTGTGTACCACCTAAGTGTGGGGGAGATGCCCCACATGTTGTATAGAGATCTAATCTCAAAAAAAAAAAAAAAAAAAAAATGAATGAAAATTGTGAATATTAAAAAAAGAGAATAATTGTTGTGTTTCTACACTTAGTTAGTAATGTTATCTTTTTACAGTTTCGGCATAACAGCCGGTGCTTTGAATATTGAGGACAATATTCATTTCTAAGTGTGGGGGGGAAATTCTGGCGAATTTGATCATAAATGTACCCTTTTAGTCCCTTTTTCCCCCAAAATGGCCAAATTTTAAATTTTTTTTTTATTTAGTGGAAGTACTATGTACTAAACACAACAAATGGTAATCAGTCCACCATGTCTAACCCACATAAGGATTGGCTAATCCAGGAGCAAACGGCTCTTGGTAAAGATATCTCAAATCCGTTTATGGCTTGCAATTTGCCCAAAATTGTATGGTTTTCAGCTCACCATATCCTAAAAAGTGAAGAGTTGGCTAGCCCGCAAGTTTATGGCTTGTGGTAAAGGCAGTGGGAAATCCATAATTGGTAATCGACTCACCAAAGATATTTTATCTAAGAGTTGGCTAGTCCAGAAGCAAACGGCTTCTGTTAAAGACAAATCAAATCCGTTCACAGCTTATGATTTGCTCAAAATCATTTGGTTATCGTTGTGCCAAGGTTCTTACTTGAATCAAAACAATTGGCTACTCCAGAAGTAATTGTTTTTGGTAAAGAGATAAAATCCATTAAATTTTCTCAAATCATTGCTAGGGACTAGCAATATCTTAGTGTGGGGGATTGATGAGTGTCTAAATACTCATCATTTTTATACTGTTAGAATGCCAAAAACATCTGAAAACACTCGGAAACACATCAAAATGATAAAAATATCACAAACAAGTGTTTTATATGTTTTAAATGCAAAAACATCAAAATCGGATGAAAAACGTATCAAGTTTGCATAATTGGCAGTTTTAGTCCCCCAAGTTACAAAAGTTGTCAAAATCAGTCCCTGGTAATTCAAAAACTTGTAAAATATCATTTTAGGTCCATGAGATTCAAAAGTTGTCAAATCAAACCCTTTAAAGTTTAAAAATCACAAAATGACAACTTTAGTCCTTTAACTTTGGAAAAATGTCAAAAATAGTCCTTGGTTAATTTAAAAAGTGAAAATTATCAAATTTTAACCTTGTTCTATTTATAAATGACAAAAATGGTCCTTATGATAAAACTTTTGAGAATTTACATGTTTGGTCCCTCAAGTTTCAAACTTGACAATTTTGGTCCCTGGATTTATAAAAATGGAAATTATCAACAAAGGTCCTTGTACTAATTTTACTTGGCAGTTTTAGTCCTTATGAGAGCTTTGGAAAATGTTCAAGATCAGCTCCTCAACTTTGGCTAAATTACACCTTTGGTCCTTGTTGTTTATCAAACCAAACGGATCCAATATATAACTAAGCCCAATCCAACCCAAATAACTTGACCCGGCCCAAATTTTAAAATCAAATAAAACCGCCTACACTGTAGACCCTCTTCATCAACCCTGTATACACCAATACCAGTGGTATTTACCACTTGCTTTCCACCTCTTCACCTTTACACCTTATCCCTACAGCTGTTTACCTCCCCCCTCCACCTCTACATCAATCCAAACCCAATTAATGCAAAGAACCTGCTATATTGAAAAATGGCGCCAAAAAGTAAAAATCAAAGGATGTGATTAATTTGACCTATCCAATGGTGGGAAATGATCAGAAAGAGGTGAGGATGCTTTTGAAAGTCTATAAAGAAGAAAAGAAGCAGAGGAGAAGGCAAGTAGTGTAGCTTAGTTTTAGTTTATGTCGTTTTAATAAATTTTTAAATTCCAGTGTAATTTTAATCTTCCAAGTAATGTTTTAATCAATCTTAATGTATTGTGAATCTTTTTTGATAAGCAATTTCAAGTCTTCAGTTTCAATTTCAGTTGATGCAAATTTCAAGTTCAAAATTTTTAATATGTTGTGAATGATGTTAGTAGCTGTTGTTTTGGATCCTTAAGCACATCTAAGCTCCTAGGAAGCTTATCAAAGCTTTTAGAACCCTTAAAATCAGTATAGTAGTCAAAAGAGAAAAATACTAAAAAATCACCAATAAATTAGTTAAAAATAAAAATCACATGGAGACATGATCAAGATAATGTTGAAGAGCTTATTCTGGATTGCTTTTGGGTATAGAGCTTCATGGGAAGCCATAGGAAGTGATTTCAGTTCTTGGTTCTCTGTTTTGCACTTGGAATCATCTTGTAAGCACTTTCTCAAAAGATTGCATTTCACTGCCAATGTGTTTAAAGCTTGTTAATTCTAGTATAATTCTATCTTATTATAGTTAAGAATAGTTAATTACTAAATTTCTTGGCTTAAAAACCTGTCTTAGTGTTTAAACCTTCAAAACAGTCCTATAAAGGACTGTTTGGTTCTGTCTTGTTAACTGTGGTAGAGCCTATTTTAGTTATTGTTTGTGCTTGTTGCATGTCTCAGTAGGTTATGTTAGCCTAAATAGATAAGAAAATCAGTGGTCACTTGTAGCAAAGTCAACATAGCTTATAAACTTAATTTGTCAGTTAACTGTTAAGGTTCTAAAGTGAAAAACTCATCACATTAGCTTATTATTTGATACTTTAGCTTAAAACCATCTTAGTATAGCTTAATATAACACAGTCAATCAGTAAAATCAATCCTAACCTCATAAAAGTCAAACTTGCAGTTTACATAAAAAGTCAAAACTTGTTCTGTGCATCAGTGAGCATATCATTTTCTCAAGCTCACACAGAGCTTGTTATTTAGCCTAAGCCTTTGATTTTTGGTTCTTTAGAAAGCCAACCTAGCAATCTTGAGATCCCAAGTTTATTTTTCCAACTTATAGCTTGTTTACTAGGGTTGCTTGAAGCTTTTGTTTTGTCCCAACACTTAGCTAACACTGTGAGCTGTGGTTTGGTACCAATTTCATAAGCTCACCATAAGCTCCTTAGTTGTCTTTAGCCTTTGCAATTTAGCTTTTTGAATAGCCCACCTAGCTGTCTTTCTATTCTAGTTCTTGTTTTCACCTTAATAGCTTATTTAATAAGTCTGCTCATGGTTTTTGTTTTTGTCCATTTTATGTATTAATCCAGTTAAATCAGTGTACATAAGTTTTTTTTAAAAAACTTCTACCAAGCTTATTAGAGTAAGTAAATCTTTGTAAATTAAATTTTTGGATAGCTTATCTAATGTATTTGTAGGTTCCAATTTCTTTTTTTAGTGCCTAGCTTATTTAGGAGCTTTAAAATAAGCTCATAATTGCCTAGAGAACCAAGTAGTACCCTGTGCAAATCAGATAAGCTTGTGCTTATTTGGATTGATTTAGTGCTTATTTCTAAGTTTGGTGCTTATTCTGTTTCAATATTAGCTTAATAATAATTGCTTAGCTTCTTTCCAGTTCACATTTTGCTTATTAAGTAGCTCATAAGCAATTTAGCTAAATCTTGTGCTTATTCAATCTTTAAAGCCCACTGTTAGAAAAATAAGCTCATTACTGAGCTTATTGGTCATTTTCATAGTAAGTCACAGTTGCAAAAGTTGCTTATTATCATGTGCTTAATAATTTTGTAAAAGAAAAATCGAAAAAAAAAATGTTTTGCAAAAAGGGGAGGTCAAGGTTCGAACATGCGACCTCCCCCTTGATAGAGTGATAGTGGTGTACCTGTATGCCATTGCGCCCTTGGGTCTTTTTCGTTTATATCTTACACTATCATATATATAAGTACTCTTTTCCAGGTTTAGCTTATATCGTTTGTTTCAAACTTATTTCGAGCTTATTCAGTTTAGCTTTTTCCACTTTTGTATTTTTCATAAATCTGTATTAGTATAAAGTATTTTTACAAAAAGTTTCAGATTTTTCCAATTAGTTTTAGTATTTTTAAACATTTAATTAGTGTTTTATAGTATTTAAATCATAATAAATAAAATAATAATCTAAAAAATATAATTCTTTTTCCTAAAATTTTCTTTTATCAAATAGTACGTAAGAAAATTAGTTTTACATTCGTAGGCCTTTTATTTCATAAATTTTACGTTTTATCTTAGCCAGGCCATTTTCGTAAATATCTCTCGTTTCCGTTTTAAATAACGTTTTTAGATATTTTGAGTTTACGTTTTAGTTAAAATAGTTTATTAAAGTTATTTTGTTTTATAAAATAAACGTTCATCGATCTGTAAAAATAGTGATAGCGTTTATTTAATATATTTTAACTTTTTAATTTCTTTTAATTTGCATTTAAGTCGCTGTTATTTGTAAATCTTTTCTTTAGGTAATTATCCATTCAAAACCTTCCTGATCACTATCCTTAGTGATCATTCTACCATCTGATCAAGTGTTTTTACACCAATTCATCCTCCGTGGGACTTAACGACCTGAATTCCTATATTCCTCGATCTTAAATTGCATTTGTGCTTGAGCAGTTTTAAGCTGATTACGGTCTGCCATTCACAAGTGGCAGGTTTGAGTGATTTAGCTTGACTGTTCTGCGCGGATCACAAAGGAATACCAAAGAGCGGATCATTATTCAGTAGTGCAACTACAATATCATGATAGTCATTATCAACGCCTTGTGAAGTAACTGGAGATAAGGTTTCTTGAGAGTTCTGAGAAGTACTTCTTAGATGGTAAACTAGTTGAGTCAGTAGAAACCGTAGCATGAGCTTCAGAAGCTGGATGATCAACATTCGTTAGAGGTTGGAAGTACTCATCAAACATATCTTTGAAAAACAATGAATCCCAAACAATGAATCCCAGTTATCCTTAGTAATTGAAGCATTAGGCGTAGGAGGAGTGTCATCAAAAATCAAGCAATGAATCATTGCTAAAGAATATGAACAAGTCTAATTGGGGATTAACTCTTGGCTTTTCAATCTCCCCCAATTAGTGCTCTCCCCTAAACTGACAAAGATTTTCAAGTGTTCTTCTCAGCCCGGATTATGAAGAAGTCTTTAGATCATCAAATGCAATTCGTCTTTAGTCTTCTAATCATGTAGCAGAAAATGTAGATTACACTGTAGACTCGACCTTCTTCAAGATTGTCCGAATGGGGAAATAGACAGTTAACATCTTCTTCACACCAAAGGCATTCCGTTAACTTGTAAAAAGCAAATCCCCTTAATTAAAATCCCTCCCAATCAAACAAGAACAGAAAGATGTTCATCAATGAAATCAGCCCAGCAACTAGAAGCACTTTGTCATTTAATCATATCAGCCCGTGTGGAGATGTCAACCAACGGCTCTTAGAAGAAACTACATGTGAAGATGATCCGATAAGAAGAATCTCGGTTCTTACATGAGTTAGGAGCCGTTTGACCATATATTCTCAAATATCAGTCAATCATGCAAAAAATTCACACTTCTTCTCCCCCTCAAGAATTGCATATGGAGATGCCATTCTTGATTAAACAAGTGATTATCATCCAAATGTATTCTATTCACACTTCTCCCCTGCAAAATTAGCACATGATGTCGCCATCTTCATTATATTGAGCAAGTGGAATAAGAGTAATTATCAGTAGTCCAGTTCACTTGATGACTGAAGCGCATGGAAAAAGCATGAAGTATGTTGATGAAGAATGTCGATGAGAATGGTCATAAACATGAAGATTTCTCTTCTTATGAAGATAAAGCGCACTGAAGCGTACACCTTTCTTTTCTTAGAGGAACGGGGCCTGAAGTGTTATCTGCAGAGGCCATAACGATGAAGTACGAGGCCTGAACTGAACTGAACAGACGTCATTGCCGAATGAATATCAAGATTGAGTTACTTGAACCCGTGCGTTATGAGATATCAATCCATTTTTAATCCATACTTTAAGCCAGTCCATGTAGTAAAGGATCGAAGTATCTGCAACTGAGTAAGGACTACCTGCACTAATATTACAAACTTGATTGCATATATTTTGGTTAGTGACATTAGTATCGAAACCCTTTGGGGTTTCACAGTTAACCTTGATTTTGTCATCGGTAAACAGCTTTCCGTTAGGAATCCACTTAAGTCCAGCATCCTTAAACATTCTACCAGACAGTATCCACTTATGGCAAGGTTTAGGATTTTTGAGCATCTTATGCACAGTGGAAGACTTATCAATATTTCTAGACTCCAATGATTTAGCAGTTGGTATCCATCTAGGTGAAGTTTTGGGTTTGTTTTTCTTCTTATGCACTGAAGATGACTTACTGAATGTCCTAGACTTAACATGTTGAACCTTAGCACTGTTTGTAGTCTTAGTGGATTGTACCTTAGCATGTGAGTTAGGAAAATGTTTCTTATTCGGAAAAGACTCAGAATTTCTAGTTTCATTTTCTACATGCTTAGCATTCTTCTTCATATAACTACTCGCAGTGCCTTGAAATCTTGTGTAATGCATCATCCTAGGTGTTGCACCTAAAATTCCGTATTTTCGAATATGTGCCTTTTTCCTAGCTTCTTCTAGATAATAGTTCTTCCACAAGTCATTCATATCATATGAATTCTGGGTTTTAATGCTTGGTTTTGACACTATTTTCGAACTAATCCTTGAGGTGTTGGGAGTAGAAGTGGCTACTTATTGAGGGTTCACAGAGCTAGAAGCCTTATTCTTAGGTAACTCAGGTGAAGTGACTGGTTTTGACAAAGCTTTTATCGCATCAACTTGGGAGGCAAACCGTGTTTTTGAAAATTTTGATCTTTCGGATATAAACGCAGTAGGTTGCCTAACAACGGACCGGTTTCTAGTGAGATGAGAAACTGGTTTCCCCAAGGTTGATGGTTTTGTAAACTTAGTTTTCACACTTTTCCCTACAGTTTTCCTAAGCTCATTTTTTAAGGCAACAATAGCGAAACACTTTTCCTGAAGTTGAGCTTTGAGTTCATCAATTTTTGCTATCAAAGAATTTGTTTGTTCCATTGACTTAGTTCTAGCTTCTTTGACAGAGTCACTTAGTTCTATGTGATGCTTTCTCAAAGACTCATTTTCCTTTAGTAATTTGGCCACACAAACTGCTAATTCATCATTTCTCATTTGAATATCATAAATAGCATTCACATCAGAATTACTTGTAACCAAATTACTTTTCACATGCATACTAAAAATATGTTTCTTCAAATTGTTAATAGTCAAGTTTTTGGCTTGAAGCTGAGCTTTTAAATCAGTTATTTCAAAAAATTCACGGAATTCAGGAAGTTCTGGATTCTTACATGGTTTGTTAAGTTGAAAACTTTCCTCCTTTCTTTGTATTGCAATTTCAAGAGAAATGCAATGTTTTTCAAGTTTTGAGAATTTGTTTGAAAGCTCATCAAAAGCCTTTTTATCACCCATATCATTTGTTTTGAATTTTTTAGACTCAGCCTCAACCAAGGAACATATATCAGAATCATGTTCAGTATTAAGATCAGTTTGTTTAGGTACATTAGTAGATGCACTATGTTGAACAGTTAAGGGTACCTCATCACATGAAATTTGTTCATTTATCGGTCTGATATCTGCATCCACATCATGTGAAACAAGAGTCACTAAACTACTGGTTGTTTCAAGCTTATCTTCCTCTGAGCCCAGTATTCAGTACCAACGATTCATCATTGGTGCTTTATCCATCACAACACTACAATCTCTTGTCAGCCCTTGACATTCATTCACCTTACTGATCACAGCATCCACTTCATGTGTGACCGTAGTTACTGAGCAGCTGGTTACATCATTCGTTGTTATCTCTGATATTATGTATTCAGCAACACCTGACTTTTCAACTGATACAATACCCGACTCATCACAACTATCTCTCAATTTCTCCTGACACTCATCTACTTTTTCATCATTCAGTGTACCTTCCACAATGTACTTCTCCACATTATCCATGAGTCGGATAAGTGTTGATCAAAATCTGCGGAATATTCCTCGTTGATAAATGGTTGGAATTGGTTGTGAATCATCTGGAGTGCAACAATGGAATCATCCTTCATTATCTTCCCTTTGATGAGCTGGATCTTCAATTGTTCTAATTCTAGCAACAGTGTTCTCTTCAATGTAGGTAAGTCCTGACGGAAAAGAGCACTACATGTTCGATCCATTGATGTGGATGTGAGTAACATGAGGTGTGATTGAAGTTGTTGATAAGGTTCAATGTTACTTTCTTTATGCATGGTATTCTGTAGCCTAGACTGGTGCAATTCACTCTCATTAGATTATGAACCCGGAGATCTGACATCCTCATTGATTGATTCCATCATTTGTAACCGTTCAGAGTAGCTAATGTTCTCATGGTTGTCAACTTCATCATACAGTTTAAGTACTTCTGAAATTACTGAATCAGGAGTGTAAGATATGATATTGATGTGTACACGGGATTTTACAAAGTCTGTGATTTAAACCGAGAAATAGAATCTTTCGCGGGATTTTACTAAAATCAAGACCAAACCATAAGATAGTGAGAAGCAGAATGTAGTAAAGGAACTAGAAGATGAATAAGGAAGTGAAGATCAATTGGTTTTATGGTTGAGTTTGTGATATTCCCTAATTCTTTATATATACCTGATATGTGCAAAAACACATATCTTTTCATTATCAAAATCAGACCCAAAATAACCAAGAAAGAGCCGTTTATTGCTAATATTTGATGGTTTCTTGAGTTTATGCATGTGCAGGTACGGATATGACAAAACAGACAAAAGAAAGCTAAAACCGAAGAAAACCGAGCACGAGAGAAAGAAGAGTGCAAAAACCGAGGCTAGGAAATGAATTTGCAAGTTTGGACAATCAATTCTCAAAATGGCAGTTTTAGTCCCTGAAGATTCAGAAATTGTCATGTTTGGTCCTTGGAATTTTCAAAGTTGGCAAATTTAGTCCTTGGAGTATTGGAGATTGTCAAGATTAGCCCTTGGATTATTTTTTAGAAATTACAGTTTGGGCCCTTGAAAATTAGAATGTACAAGTTTGGTCCCTATGTTAATTTTTGATCACTAAACAAGTCCAAATATTACTTAAGCCCAAAAAAATGAGCCAAGCCCATCACACCCAATACCCGGTCAATACCCATTTCCCACTTAAATACCGTTCAACGAAGTCAAAAACCAAAATAACATAAAAAATCAAAGACCGCCAAATCCACCCCCAATATTTCCCAGGTTATAAACCCAAAAACACCCTTCTATCAATTGAGCACAATTACTTAAATTGAGGGCAAAATAGTACTTATACCTGACACAACCTGACACACGGAATGCCAGGTTGGAAATCCGTGTGTCATGCCTTTTCTTCTCTCTTCTCTGATTGGCTGTTGATGCGTGGATGATCAAATCAAGGGTCGTGATGAAGTGATGTATGATGGGAAATGATCCAAGGGTCGACAGTAGCCAAAAGAAGCACACATTTGAGCCTTCTGGATCCTTCCTTTCCTCAAGCTCAACTATTTAAGGACCTCTGGATTCACATATAAAAGACAAGTAGTGTAGCGTAGAATTTTAGTAGTAATTGTAGTTTTAATTTTGTTTTTATCTTTTCATTCATGTTCTGATTTCAAATTGTATTCAGTTTATCATCTTTAATGAAATTTCCTTTTTAGTGCAAAAATCTCTAAAGCTCGTAATTTGTTGTTTTCATCATTTTACAAGCTTATTTCTGTTTTAATATATTCAGCTATTGTCTAATATAATTCAGCATTCTTAAATCAAAAATCACAAAAAAATTTTGGAAAATACTAAGAAAATAAAATAAAAAAATATGTTCCAATATGTTTAAAAGTTTCATTAAGCCTTGTTTCTGTTTGTTAAGCTTACTTAATCTCATTATAGCTTTTTGAGTTCTTAATTCAGTTCACTACTCAGATTCTACACTCAAAATAACATTAGTCAATGAAAGTCAACTTTTCAGAATCAGAGGTTGAATGGTGTTGAATTGATGTATGGTTATGGTTATGGGTTGATGTTGATTTGATTTGGGTTGATTGTTGGTTTAGGATTAGTGGTACATTGATTTCTTAAGCAAGCCATAGTGGCTGGACGTTTGTAAGTTCTAATTCAATTTCTAGTTTAAATTGCATTAACTGTTTTAAAGTGCATTATTCTAGTTTGTTAATAGCTTGTGTCTCTAGATTTCATAATTGTTTTAGCTTAATACTTAATCTGCACTATTTCTGTCCTTAACTGCTTTATTAGGGGGATCATGGTTTTTGCTTAAGGTTGCTGTCATAATCACTTTATTTAGGCTGCATATTGATAATAGAAACTGGATCAAGGATTTTTGTAGCTTGTATTAGTGGTTTGATTTGATAAGGTTGCATATCAGCTATATTAGGTGTGTTTGGAATAGTTCATCTATCTGAGTTAGAGGCTTATTCAGAGATCTAGGTCAGTTGTGTAAGTTCATTCTAGGTTCTTTAGACTCATTTAGATAATTGCTTTGCATCTGCTTTCACTAAGAAGTCAATATTGAATCATATCTGTTCTCACTTCACATCTGTTGAGTTAGGATTAAGCATAACTTGCATTTTAGGTATAAATTCATATAGGATTGCATGATTTGATCTCATTTCATCTCAAAATAACATTTACAATCTGTTCTAGTGGATCTAAGTTCATATTAGTCAAAATAGGAGTTTTTGCCAAAAGTCAATTTTTGTTTAAAACCTGTTTTTCTAAGTTTAAATTAGCTTTTTAAATCCATTTTTAGTGGTCATAAAAAATATTAAAAATTAAAAATCACAATTTCACCATCTCCTTTTACTTTTCCCTAAAGGAAAAAAATCATAAAAATCTGTAGCTTAATCTGTGGATGGGTGAAAGTGGGTGGTTCAGACCTGCTTTGTGCATCAGTTACTAGAGCCCCAATAGCCTTATGTTTTTTATTTTTAATTTCCACATGCTAGATCCTTTTAGGCTGAAATTTTAGACTTAAGTTCTTTGGTTGGTTGTGGACTCCATGGCCATTTTAGTTTATTTTTAGGAATTTTTCTAACTAGCTTATTTTAGGCTTAAAGTAGCTAGTTAGGGGTGTTTGGCATAATGGATTTAGAAACTTGTTTTGTAGCTTAATGCCTCTAGCTTGTGCTTATTAGATCTAAAACAGTTGAAATAGCTTATTTCCAGTTATTATAGGTTAGTTTTAAGAGTAGGTAGCTTATAGTGGCTTATTGTTGCTTTTTGCTTATTTCTAAGTACTTATTCTTAACAGAAGTGTGCCAAAATCATAGTTCCTGATCTCCAAATTGGTTTCTGTTAATTTTCTCTTGTTCTCAATATTATTTTATAGTTTTCTGAAGATTTTCATATTTTTCACTGTTCATCTTCTATTTTTCTGCATTTTTATTCATTTTCTAGCATTTTTAAATAGCATTTTATTCAAATAATTCAGAAAAGGTCAGAAAAATGAAATTTCAATTTTCCTAGTTTTAGAATATTCAAAAAGTCATAGAAAGTATTTTTCCAGATTTTTATTAGATTAAATAGTATTTTCTAGCAATTTAATTACTTTTAAATAGTTTTAAATTCGTAATAAATAGAGAAAACTTCAGAAAAATGTGATTCCAGTTTTTAAAATTCTTTTTAGTTATTTAAGATTTTTTAAAAATAGTTTTGAAATTTTCTAGCTTGTTTTCCTAATTTTTAGTATTTTAGCTCTATTTTAAATGTTTAGAAATTAGTTTTTAATTCAAATAAATTCAAGAAAAATCCTAAAAATTAGTTTTAATTCTTAAATAGTTTTCAAATATCATTTTTAGTATAAAAGTAATTTTAGATAATTTTTAGGCCTTATTTTAGACGTAGTTGCATTTTATTCGCGTTTCATTTAAAGTCGTAATTTGTTTTTTTAGCGTAATTTGCATTGTTAATTGTTTCCCCATAGATTCCCTTATAATTGCTTCCCATTTATTTCCATTGCCCCGTAGTTTAGAAAACATCAAATTATCCCTTTTTCTCATTCAAATCCCGATAATCACGACGTGAGTTGAAAATTCCATTCAACCCTCGATCGGAACGATCTCGGTGCTCAAACCTAACACGTTTGAGTTACCCACCATTACTACAAACTTCTCATTATTGATTTTTATCAAATCAATTTTTGGCGCCGCTGCCGGGGAGGGCATGTAGTGAGTTTTCGTATTCCGTCTCGAATCGCGTGCGTTTGAAGATCCTTCCCCGAGTGAAGTTACCGTCGTTTTTGTATATATATAATTTTTCAAAAACCCAAAAACATCTAAAAACACCAAAACATTCTTCCTAGAGTGTTTACAAAACCATAAAAAGTAAAAAACCAACAAAACAAACCCGAACGTCAATTGTTACGTCGGCTCACCTCAGAAGTACAACCGATCCACTCTTCGTTCCCGCTCCGCTGCGCGTACTTTTGGGAGCTACCGAGCACCGGTTGACGAGAAGGTTACAAAAATATTGTGTTTTCAAAGATTTCTTAAAAATAAAAACCCAAAAAGATTTTCCTTTTCAAAATATGTTTTCTAAAAATTCAAAAATATTCTCCTTTACCTTCTGATCCGATAATTCTTTCTTCTTAACCCTCTTTTTGTTTAATTCTCATGGATTCGATCGGTTATCGTCATTGTTTTCATTGCCAAAGCCGTATGGAAGAAAATCAATATCGATGTTTGAAATGTATTTGCGACTGGTGCGGAAATAATTGTCGAGATGGATTTTGTAATGTATGCCAGAATTTTATCATTCCAAATCCAGATCTCGCCCGTCTTTATGCACGACTAGAACAAAAGGGTACTCTTCATACTGATGACGACATAATAGCATGGTGGAAAATTTTGATTGAAGAACCTTCGATTCCTACTCCTTCTCCGGTGAGGGAAATGGAATATGTTTCTGAGCCCGAGATGACTCTCGTTCTAGAATCCGAGCCTATCACGGAAATGGTGGAAATTGCGAACTCTTATCCGGATAATTCTTCGATTTATCAGCTCTTGTGCATATGGTGCAGAGGACCCGAATATGGCGGGAATTGTCCCACTTGTAGCAATGGAAAATCAGGAACCGAGTTTCACCACAATCCTTACAATGAGACAATCAATTTCCCTAACCAACCTCTGTACCATGAGCCGGAATCATACTCTTGTGAGTATTGTGGTGGTCCTCACCAAGGTTTTCAATGTCAAGTTCAATTTAACAACTCAACCTTTGGTTATGAACCTTACCCGTATTCGTCACAACAATCATACTGTTGTGAGTATTGGGGAGGTCAACACGTTAATTCCGATTGTCAGATGCAGAATCCGATTGTTTACGAGCAAGTTCCTTGTAACAATTACGACTATTCTTATGACCCACCTCCACAATACCAAGAAGTTCAACCACAACCTTCACTAATGTCTAATCCAAAATTTCTGGAAGCAATGATTGATCTTAAGAATCTTCTTGATAAAATTACCCACGGAAAAGAAGACCCTCATCAAAAGACTTATGGTGAATTACTCGCTGAAGAGCAAGCCGCTAAAATTAATTACCGGAGACCTTTCGTTTACGATTCTGATTCTGATGACGATTATACTCCTCCGAGTGGCAATCTCACTCCCGTTTCTGAGCCTTTCATTTCCGACCCTTCCCCTTCACTCACGCCGGTTCAGAGAAGTGACGTCGTTTTGAAAGAGGTCGATGATCATATTTCTACGGACATCGTTGAACCCGTTGACTCTCTCATAATGGGGGATGAGCATCTTAGTACCATTTCGGAAACGGAATTGTCTAGTGCTGAGGTCCTTATCCCAAGCCCAAGTGAGTACGAGGTTGTTGTTGATGATATTTGTGATGAGCTTTCTCTTGATAATTCGAGCGATCATGTTGAGATGTTCTCCGATTCCGATAACGATTCTTATAGAGACATCGATTTCGTCGACGATTTACCTTCTGAGCCCGTTCACATAGAAGAAGTTAATGATTTTGAGCCAGAAGAAGAAGAAATTGAGCCTGATGATATTCAGATCGAGGATGAAGTATTAAAAGAAACATTGTCGAATGTTTATCTTCTCATTTCCAAGATTGAAGCCCTTAACGATAATTCGAGTTCGCATCCTATCTCCGTTAAAGATAGTGACTTCTCGCCCGAGCTTGAGACTTTCCGATTTGATGAAGAAATTAGTGGCAGTCCCACTATTGATGATGTTTATCCTCTGATTCTTGAGCGATTCTACTTTGATGTCGATATGAGCAAAGTTTTGAACAAGATTTCCGATACTCCGACAAATGACCCGATCATTGAAGATGCTTTTGATGACTTGATACCACCGGGTATTGAGGATGTTGTTAATGATCCCGAGAGGGATATGGTTGTTCTTGATGGTTCTCTTGACTTTCCTCTCTCTGACGAGTCCACCATCTTTTATCCCGTAGAGCCCGCATGTGAAGACAAGATTTTTAAACCTGGGATATTCATTGATAAGCTTCTTGCTAAAACTGTTGTTCGAGAAAAGGATCCTCTCTTGGATGCCTTCATGTTTGAGCCTTTAAGTCTTATCCCTTATCATAAGCTCCCTTCTTTCTTGGAGTTTTCCCTTTCTGATCCATCATCGTTTCGTCCACCCGCTAAACCGCCGGATGATGGATCATTCTTTCATGATATACCTTATGTGCTGCAGCCCGACACTTTCTTCTCCACCCAACCCACTCAGTCTCATTCTTTCGGGAGAGAGGACACCGTTTTTGGCCCTGGTATCTCTACCATTTTCTTCCCCAAGGACAAATGAATTTGGGGACGAGTCAGGCTAGCGACTCGGTGAAGAAAAACAGTAGCGCTTTGTGGGAGGCACCCCATGCTTATCTCTATCTTGTTTCTATTTTCTAATAAGTGACGTGAAGGGGTTAGCCTCTTCGATTTCTCGTGTTTGGTTGTTTGTGATGTTGTGTGTAGGATTTTCCCGATATGAAGACTCTCGTGCTCGAAGTTTGTCTTTTCTCCACTCGAGTTTCATGATCGATGCTGCTGGAAATCCGATATCCTAATCTTATCGACTAACGTTTATCTTTGAGCATACTTAATAAACGGCTTTTAGATTTTCGTTGATACCCTTGCTTTTAAACATTGAGGACAATGTTTCGTTTTAGTCTGGGGTGGGTAATCTTCGATTTGATTTGACTGAACTTGCTTATTCTTTGTTATGTTCTCTCGCAACCCCGCTTTTCCTTAGAAAATGAAAAAAAATTGTGCAAAAATGAGAAAATTTAAAAATTTTTGTAAGCTTTTGTTAGTTTTATGATCGAAAAGTTCTTGCGAGTTTCTTAGAAGTCTCTTTAAATATGCGTTTTTCTTGAAATAGCCTTTGCTAATTGCTTAGACAAGAGGCTATAAAATACGATTCTAGCTCACAAGGCCAAGAATTTGCAAGTCTCCCTTAGTGATTTTATATATGCGAAGCTTAAACAAGAATTTGCGAGTTTCTAATAAGTGACTTTAAAAATGCGAGACTTGAGATAATTTTACGAAGCATTCGCTAAGTTAATATATGTTTTGACACCTTGTTGACTTTCCGCTGGTGAGAGTAGGAATAGAATTCTGACTTGACCGGGCGTGTTGAGCCCTAGCTTGTTCCCTTAACCATAGATAATTTAATTATCGGCTAAGCATCCGCGGATCTCATTATTTGGGATTTTAAATTTGCGGAGATCGAGGAATGATAGAGTTACTTATGAGTTTAGATGATAAGCGTGGAGTAGATGGTTCTCTTTAGAGCCCATCGAAGGTACTTATGGCTTTTTGTTCCCACAAAATTGTTTCACCCCATATCTGTTTAATAATAATTAAAGATGTTGAGTTTTTGACGATAGTTAGTTCTTTATTCTTCTTTAGAGAATCCTTGCCCATGAGAGTTGGGTACACAGCAAGTGCTGTCAGGTGTTGCGGTGTAATAGACAACTGATTCTGATAGTTTCTTTGCTATTGTTTCTATTGTTGTAAAAGCCGTAGGATTCGGAGTTTGGCACAAAAATTAACATGAATTAAAGCCCAAATGTATTAAAGTTGAAAAATCCAAAGCCATAAAAGTTTTCTATGTCTGACGGTACCCCCGTTGTCATGGACTTCCAAAAAGGCAGAGGAAAATCCAAAGTCATAATAAGACTTCTGATAAAACGGTAATCCCGTTGAGTTAGTGGTTGAAAAGACCAAGGGCCTAAATTGCAAAAATGCAAATGTCTTTGAAATAGTGTTAAGCCAAACTTTGAATCCGGGAGATATCTCCCTAAATCGTGCGAAATTAGGACCTTGATGTGGACCTCATTCTTGTGTGCAACGGTTTTCGAGGGAAGATGGATAACTAATTAGCGACTTAGCTTCATATCTTTATCGGAATAAAAGTTATCGAAATGAGAACATATGAAGAAATTCATTTCTCACAAAAATAAAAAAATCTAGAGGAAAATAGGAAAATGGGAGCAAAAGGTAATTACACAAGTAACTTCCATGGGTAGTGTTAGCATCTAGAGTCATATTTAACAATGATTTCGATTTTACGCTTAGTTTGGGGACTTGTGAAAAATCAGGAACGATGTATTCTATCCGTATGGTCACTTCACGCTGTGTTGTGTTTCCTACTCCGTGATCCTAACGTGTCGTTTGAAAAATGTTGGAGTTATTGATCGACATGAAAGTTCAACAAACCGTCACTCATAATCGGAATGTGCTTAATCGTAATATCTATATGTGAATTAAAAGGTAAACGGGGCGGTTTTAGAATTAAGGCTTCTTAATCTCTTTTGAGGAATCTTTGCTACTTTTCATAGGTTTAGTAGAAAGAGATTGAAATCTTTAGTTTTAGAAGCGTGAGTTGATTGCATTGCGTGGGAACACGACAATGGTCTCGTCTGGGGTATTTTGATATGTGCAAAAACACATATCTTTTCATTATCAAAATCAGACCCAAAATAACCAAGAAAGAGCCGTTTATTGCTAATATTTGATGGTTTCTTGAGTTTATGCATGTGCAGGTACGGATATGACAAAACAGACAAAAGAAAGCTAAAACCGAAGAAAACCGAGCACGAGAGAAAGAAGAGTGCAAAAACTGAGGCTAGGAAAGGAATTTGCAAGTTTGGACAATCAATTCTCAAAATGGCAGTTTTAGTCCCTGAAGATTCAGAATTGTCATGTTTGGTCCTTGGAATTTTCAAAGTTGGCAAATTTAGTCCTTGGAGTATTGGAGATTGTCAAGATTAGCCCTTGGATTATTTTTCAGAAATTACAGTTTGGGCCCTTGAAAATTAGAATGTACAAGTTTGGTCCCTATGTTAATTTTTGATCACTAAACAAGTCCAAATATTACTTAAGCCCAAAAAAAATGAGCCAAGCCCATCACACCCAATACCCGGTCAATACCCATTTCCCACTTAAATACCGGTCAACGAAGTCAAAAACCAAAATAACATAAAAAATCAAAGACCGCCAAATCCACCCCCAATATTTCCCAGGTTATAAACCCAAAAACACCCTTCTATCAATTGAGCACAATTACTTAAATTGAGGGCAAAATAGTACTTATACCTGACACAACCTGACACACGGAATGCCAGGTTGGCAATCCGTGTGTCATGCCTTTTCTTCTCTCTTCTCTGATTGGCTGTTGATGCGTGGATGATCAAATCAAGGGTCGTGATGAAGTGATGTATGATGGGAAATGATCCAAGGGTCGACAGTAGCCAAAAGAAGCACACATTTGAGCCTTCTGGATCCTTCCTTTCCTCAAGCTCAACTATTTAAGGACCTCTGGATTCACAGATAAAAGACAAGTAGTGTAGTGTAGAATTTTAGTAGTAATTGTAGTTTTAATTCTGTTTTTATCTTTTCATTCATGTTCTGATTTCAAATTGTATTGATTTATCATCTTTAATGAAATTTCCTTTTTAGTGCAAAAATCTCTAAAGCTCGTAATTTGTTGTTTTCATCATTTTACAAGCTTATTTCTTTTAATATATTCACTATTGTCTAATATAATTCAGCATTCTTAAATCAAAAATCACAAAAAAATTTGGAAAATACTAAAAATAAAATAAAAAATATGTTCAAATATGTTTAAAAGTTTCATTAAGCCTTGTTTCTGTTTGTTAAGCTTACTTAATCTCATTATAGCTTTTTGAGTTCTTAATTCTGTTCACTACTCAGATTCTACACTCAAAATAACATTAGTCAATGAAAGTCAACTTTTCAGAATCAGAGGTTGAATGGTGTTGAATTGCTGTATGGTTATGGTTATGGGTTGATGTTGATTTGATTTGGGTTGATTGTTGGTTTAGGATTAGTGGTACATTGATTTCTTAAGCAAGCCATAGTGGCTGGACGTTTGTAAGTTCTAATTCAATTTCTAGTTTAAATTGCATTAACTGTTTTAAAGTGCATTATTCTAGTTTGTTAATAGCTTGTGTCTCTAGATTTCATAATTGTTTTAGCTTAATACTTAATCTGCACTATTTCTGTCCTTAACTGCTTTATTAGGGGGATCATGGTTTTTGCTTAAGGTTCTTTGTCATAATCACTTTATTTAGGCTGCATATTGATAATAGAAACTGGATCAAGGATTTTTGTAGCTTGTATTAGTGGTTTGATTTGATAAGGTTGCATATCAGCTATATTAGGTGTGTTTGGAATAGTTCATCTATCTGAGTTAGAGGCTTATTCAGAGATCTAGGTCAGTTGTGTAAGTTCATTCTAGGTTCTTTAGACTCATTTAGATAATTGCTTTGCATCTGCTTTCACTAAGAAGTCAATATTGAATCATATCTGTTCTCACTTCACATCTGTTGAGTTAGGATTAAGCATAACTTGCATTTTAGGTATAAATTCATATAGGATTGCATGATTTGATCTCATTTCATCTCAAAATAACATTTACAATCTGTTCTAGTGGATCTAAGTTCATATTAGTCAAAATAGGAGTTTTTGCCAAAAGTCAATTTTTGTTTAAAACTGTTTTCTAAGTTTAAATTAGATTTTTAAATCCATTTTTAGTGGTCATAAAAAATATTAAAAATTAAAAATCACAATTTCACCATCTCCTTTTACTTTTCCCAAAAAGAAAAAAATCATAAAAATCTGTAGCTTAATCTGTGGATGGGTGAAAGTGGGTGGTTCAGACACTGCTTTGTGCATCGTTACTAGACCCCAATAGCCTTATGTTTTTTATTTTTAATTTCCACATGCTAGATCCTTTTAGGCGGAAATTTTAGACTTAAGTTCTTTGGTTGGTTGTGGACTCCATGGCCATTTTAGTTTATTTTTAGGAATTTTCTAACTTGCTTATTTTAGGCTTAAAGTAGCTAGTTAGGGGTGTTTTACATAATGGATTTAGAAACTTGTTTTGTAGCTTAATGCCTCTAGCTTGTGCTTATTAGATCTAAAACAGTTGAAATAGCTTATTTCCAGTTAGTATAGGTTAGTTTTAGGAGTAGGTAGCTTATAATGGCTTATGGTTGCTTCTTGCTTATTTCTAAGTGCTTATTCTTAACAGAAGTGTGCCCAAATCATAGTTCCTGATCTCCAAATTGGTTTCTGTTAATTTTCTCTTGTTCTCAGTATTCTTTTATAGTTTTTTGGAGATTTTCATATTTTTCCCTGTTCATCTTCTATTTTTTCGCATTTTATTCATTTTCTAGCATTTTTAAATAGCATTTTATTCAAATAATTCAGAAAAATGTAATTTCAATTTTCCTAGTTTTAGAGTATTCAAAAAGTCATAAAAAGTATTTTTCCAGATTTTTATTAGATTAAATAGTATTTTCTAGCAATTTAATTACTTTTAAATAGTTTTAAATTCGTAATAAATAGAGAAAAGTTCAGAAAAATGTGATTCCAGTTTTTAAAATTCTTTTTAGTTATTTAAGATTTTTTAAAAATAGTTTTGAAATTTTCTAGCTTGTTTTCCTAATTTTTAGTATTTTAGCTCTATTTTAAATGTTTAGAAATTAGTTTTTAATTCAAATAAATTCAAGAAAAATCCTAAAAATTAGTTTTAATTCTTAAATAGTTTTCAAATATCATTTTTAGTATAAAAGTAATTTTAGATAATTTTTAGGCCTTATTTTAGACGTAGTTGCATTTTATTCGCGTTTCATTTAAAGTCGTAATTTGTTTTTTTTAGCGTAATTTGCATTGTTAATTGTTTCCCCATAGATTCCCTTATAATTGCTTCCCATTTATTTCCCTTGCCCCGTAGTTTAGAAAACATCAAATTATCCCTTTTTCTCATTCAAATCCCGATAATCGCGACGTGAGTTGAAAATTCCATTCAACCCTCGATCGGAACGATCTCGGTGCTCAAACCTAACACGTTTGAGTTACCCACCATTACTACAAACTTCTCATTATTGATTTTTATCAAATCAATACCCCCTGTTCCGCGGATCGAACTCGCTTCAATAAGCAAGCAGACATTCGGAAAATTAGAGTTTGTGATATTCCATAATTCTTGATATTCGGAAAATTAGGGTTTGAAAACAAGGGTTTTGTATGTTAGGTTTAGAGACACATCGCATGAATTGACAAATCACAGTCCTTGATAAGTCGCTTAACAGATAACTCGCATAAGACAACTCGCTTAAATAAGCAAGCAGACAACTCGCTTATGTGGGCAACTCGCATAAGACAACTAGCTTTAATAAGCAAGCAGACAACTCGCTTAGGCAACTCGCTTAGGCAACTCTCTTAGGCAACTCGCATAAGATACGTTGAATCTGGACAAGTCGCATAGGCAACTCGCTTAGGCTCAAAACTGTCAACTCGCATAAAGAAATTCAGTCAACTCGCATTGATGAAAATAACCACAACTCACATCCAAGAAATGCACTACGTGACTCAACTCGCTTCCAACCACTATTAAAAAAACACCACTTTTCAATCCAAAAACAATCCAACCAAGATGATTCAAGCCTTCCAAATCAAAACCTAAACACATATGATGATTCTAAACACAAAAGTACAATCAAAATCCAAACTTTAACACTAGAAATTGATCAAAGGATTCAAACTCTCTTAAACACCTATAACCCCAAAAACCTTATGAAATCCAGCAAAACAAAGAGCATGAAAGATGAGTGATCAAACCATGGCTCTTGATACCAATTCTAAGATATTGGATTTCACAAACACATAATACATTCAATATATGGATCGAATTATGCAAGAGAATTTAGAGAGAGAAAGTAGTGTGGGTGCCTTTCTAGAGAGAGAAAGTAACAAAAGAAAGAAGGTTAGATTAAGTGAAAGGTCCAACCCTCTACCTTGGGAGGTAGAGGGTATTTATAGTTACAAACTAAACGTCCTCCTTCGGACTGTGGATCAGGCATACAATGGGTAAAGACCCGTCCTTCCTCCACGGTGTTACACAACGCTAAACTACGCAACTAATAAACTAATTAACTACTAAATAACGTAAATAACTACAAGTCTACGAGCTAACATATGCTAGACTATAATTGGGGTGACCGACACTTTCTCATGGAATTTCCAATTCCTAACAGGGACCAGCCCTCCTCCAACAAAAGATCAACTAAGGAGTAAGTTGGCCAAGTTCGAAGGCCACCGTAAAGCCCCATGGCTTTGAGTCCAACTTAAAGACTCGTTAATAAATAAAAGTGCTCTTTCGGGAGACAACCTAAATTATCATTTTTATTTCTTTTATTTATATTTTTGTTGGGTTTTGTGTTTTTAACAATTTATGCAGGAATTTGAGAAGTTTACATCAGCAGCCTGAACGGGGACAAGGTCTGTCCATCAGTTACGGCGTAACTCATCCCCATGATTACGCCGTAACACATCTCCAATAGCGATCCTCTCCATAGCATTACCAATTACGGCGTAGTCCCATGCAATGGTTACGCCGTAGCTACACTCCAGTAGCGTCTGCCAGGTTTTGCCATAAATACGGCGTAACTCCTTCTTTCTTTAATAACACAATAACCTTGTATTAGTTTTTTTAAATGAACTTTGTGGGTATGTTCCCTGTAAGCCCTCACGAGACTACACTCATCCACTTGGGATACCAAGTGGTTTAAAAGGCTTGTTGCATACGCTAAATGCAACCGTGATTCCTACGAAAGTGAGTTAGATTTCTTTTTGTTTTCGTTTTTCTTTTTCTTTTTTTTAGAATTATGCTTGTTGTTAGTGTGATTTCAGGGAATGAAGTTTGCTCGTGGATGCTTAAGAGAATGCAGGATTCATTTCGCGGGCCTTTTTCTTTTAGGAGCGAATTTCAGGGAAGTTTTTGCTCTAATTCTACTTTCTCTTCACCTTTATTTAACGTTTAGTACAAAAGTGACTTTGTACATTTCAAGTGGGGGGACGGGAGTAGAATTATCTCTTGAACTTTATTATGCCCTCGTTTTTCTAGTTTATTTTGAAAAATTATGCCACTTTTAGAATTTTGACATGTTTTTATTAACCTAACTAGATTACACCTTAGCTGAGCACATTATAACCCTTGATATTATATGGTGAGATTATCCTTATCCATTTCCAAATATTTACCCAAATCCACCAAATTAAGAGTGTGCCTGTAGCTTGTAAACTTTAAAAATTAGCCTTTGCATCATTTCGAGACCATAGACGAGGTATGTTGAGTTAGCTTAATGTATTTAGAATATTCAGTTTAAGAAGGCAATATTATAGGATTATCACCCAAATAGCCTATCCTTGTGTGTCTATCGATTAGTCTCCTCGACTTCTCGACCCCCATGTTAAACCCTTTTGTTGCATTCACCTTTAGTGCAAGATACCCCTAGATACACCCGTCTGAGCCATTCCTTTCATTTTATTCACCCAATATATTGATTCGATACACCCATTCACCTTAGCCTACCGTGTAGTCTTAATTTGTGATCGGGAAGTCATTGTTTGCCTAAGTTCAAGGTTCAAGTAGAAAGGTTCGGAAATCACGCTTTCGTCAAAGACATATATTTTAATATCATTGAAGACCCCCTAAATTCTCATATTGTTCATCTCAAGTGGGAGAATGGTATTATTGTAAAATGCGAAGTTATAACCACTATGTTTAGAGCTTAGCAAAGTCTTAGTATCGATGAGGCCACCTCGATCACATTTGAAGAATGAAGTTGGTAAGTATTGCGCCAACAGTTGAAGAATAGGTAATATGCCCATCATGACGTCCTCTAATGGCACATATACGTGGTATATCATGATCCGGTTTCTTAGCCTTGAAACTTGAACTTTGGATGAACAGTAAGCGGTGATAACTTGGTTATAGGTTTAGACTATTTGCTTGTTATTTTTACTCTTTAGTCATGAAGCATGTCTAGGTGATGAAGCGAGCAATCTTTGGTGTCTTGGCCAGGGATTTGGTCATGTATCATTGATTTTGTCCACTTTTCCATGACATGTTAGTAATGACAATTCACCCTTAACCCATGTCGTGTCTACCCATATTCCCTTCGAGAATTGTTTAGTCCTTAACTCTATTTGTGGAGATCTGTGTAACTGCCAAGCTTATGATAGAATACATGCTATGACTGTGCTTTGAGTGATCACCCCGAAATTGACACTTAGATTAGTTGAGAGAATATGAGTGTTTTGTTCTCATTTCGTGAGTGTTTCGGCTTTGTTTTATTATAGCATAAGGGATTTTTAAACTTATATTTTCCAGGTAATGGGAGATATCTTTTTAGAAATTTATCAAATAAGATCTACTTGAGGGCAAGTAGAGTTCAAGTGAGGGGATATTTAATAACATCAAATAGTCCTAAATATTAAGTGTCAATTTCCTCCGATAATGCTCGTATTTTATATCATTTATATGGATTTACGCTTGTTTTCCTCTATATTTCACTTTCAGGTAAATTACGAGCATTGGAGCTAAAGAGACGTGGATTTGGAGATTTTATAAGAGATTTATGATAGTATGCCCACTGTGATGAAGCTACGACGTAACTCCACTCTCTCATTATGCTGTAGCTAATGCGTGACTCAGAAGGCCAGCTTAGTAGAATATGCGCGTAACTCCCACTAAGGATTACGCTGTAACCCATTAGGTCAAAAGAAGTTCCACGCCGCTATAAGCTACGCCGTAACTCCTTCCAACGATTACGGCGTAATCATGTCACTTGTAACCTGTATTGAAGATACGACGCAACTCATCCCATGTGTTATGCCGTAACCAGCTATTACGAGAGCTTTATTATGGAAATATTAAGGTTACGACGTAACTCTCAACTTAAGTTACGCCGTAACTAGATCTCCCCTATAAATACAAGCCCTAAATTCTGCATTTCACATCATTCACTCCACACCAAAAAGCAGAGAGCGTGAGTAGGGGTCCAAAGGCAGATCTTGAAGAGCATACGGAGCCATCTCCAAGGGAGAAATTGTTAGGAATTGGAAATTCCATGTTAAAGTGTCGGTCACCTCAATTATGATCTAACACAAGTTAGCTCGTAGACATGTCATTTGTTACGTTATTTAGTAGTTTATTAGTTAGTTTGTAGCGTAGATTAGTTTAGTGTAACACCGTGGAGGAAGGACGGGTCTTTACCCACTATATGCCTGATCCACAGTCCGATAGGAGGACGTTGTATTTGTAACTATAAATACCCCTTCCATCCTTGGAAGGGGTGGTTCTTCTTCATAATCTAACCTTGCAATTTGTGTTACAACTCTCTTTCAAGAACACCATCTCATCTCTTTCTCTCTCTAAACTATGGCATACTTGATTCATCACCATCCAAGGCCACCCGAATCATTATCAACACAATATGTAAGATCCTACAAATGGTATCAAGAGCCAAGGTTATTATGTTTTTGATGATTTATTGTGGTTTTTGAATTTTTGTTAAGCTGTTTTTGTACTTTTTATTGACTGGAAAACTTTTTTTTCCGTTTATTTTGTGGGTAAACAGTTTTTAACAAGATTTCTTTGTATCTTTTGGTCAAAAAAGGTCACATGGTCCAATCAAGTTTTCATTACTGTTTAGTCCCAAGTTTTTTTTGTCTAAACAGTCTAGAATATCATACTTTTGTGATTTTTTTGTTCCATATCCGTGAAGCTACAAGTGGTCATTTGGTCATTTCTGTTTAGTCAAAACATGGTCATAACAGGTCAAATATCATGTCCTTTAGCAGTTTTTCTGGGTAAGTTTGAAGCTGAACGGAATATATGGTCGGAATAAATCGCCGGAGCAAAAAGTCAAAAAGTCAAAAGCGACTTGTCTTGACAAGTTGTCCAGATTCATTGTATTCAAAGCGAGTTGACTATTGAGTCAACTGCAGTAGCGACTTGTCATAAGGTTGATGTAGCGATTTGTCAATTATTGTAATGAAGCGAGTTGTGTTAGAAATGGAAGCGGTTTGTCACTTTATTGAAAGCGACTTGAGTTATAAAGCGACTTGACTCATGACCCTTGAAGAAGCGACTTGACTCATGACCCTTGACTGAAGCGACTTGACAGAAAGGTAGAAGAAGAAATGACTGTTAAGACCAAGACCACAAAACAAATACCATATACCATCAAGACCTCAGTTCCATTATACATCATTGGTCCATGTTAAAACTGAAACCGAGAAACAGAAAAGAAGAAGTATCAATATATCCGAAACAGAAAAACCTTCAATCCTCTTAACCTAATCTAGACTCACCTCAAGAACCCTCACTATCACTCCCCATCTCTCATTCAAATTCAAGACTCAAATAAAATGAAAAACATTAAACAATCTCAGATTCGTTCCATCTTTCTTGTTATCTGTCATAGAGTTTTTTTTTGGAACTTGTTTCATCATCGATCAAACTTTGGAAGCAAAGCCTCTTCATTAACTATCCGAATAAAAAGAAAATATTATAACAATTTTGTTATCTCTTTTCTTCAGTTCGTTCAAGACTCATAGAAAAACAACAATCAATAACAATCTTAACCGAGACCATTTTGTGAATGATCTTGATGTTGAGTCCATAAAGCTTTGTCATGTATGAATCGAGCAAGAAAGAAAAAGAATATACGTTGTGTTGTTATTATGATGGACTAAGGAGATTGTGATTCTCGTACTCATGTTGCTACAAGAATAAAGGTGGAGATGGGAATGTATTGATCTTATGAACTGAGAGAGGATGTTGAGAAGAGTGGGTGTGACTGAAAAAGTTTTCTTGGAGGTGGATGTTTAGAGAAAATGTTTTAGGGTTATTGTAATGACCTAATAGTTAGGGTTAAACTTTTATAACCGGTTATCAATTGAATTGGATCGGATATGTGATTGGTGACTGGATCGGGTTTCATGTTTGGATCGGGCTTATCTCTATATTAGTTGGTTTATGTTGGACCTAGTGTATGTTGGGCTGATTGGTACGATAAAGAACTAGGTCACTCATTTTTTCAAAATGAGCATATTGAGCTGCTAATGGACTAGGCTTTCTTATTGAATTTGCATAGAAAATATTGTTATCCGAATTTTATTACAAATTTTGGATACAATTTTTTATTAATTAAGAGTGGTATTTTGGTATTAAAATTTCACGGGAGGATACATAATTCACGGCTTGAGTAAAGATCTGAAAAATGACTACGGGGTTTCTGTACGGTATTATTGATGCGAAATTGATGTGACATTTCATGGGTGAACTTATTATCTTTGAGACGTTGGTTGGTTGGATGCATGTCTCAAGATAACTTGTTGGGGCATTACTCTCACTTTATGTGATTATGAATTCACAATCTGGTTATAACTGATGTAAGGAGTTACGTCGTCATGCTCACAGTGTATAACTATAACCTTAAGGAAGTTGTAGTACTTAGTGTCACACGACGTTGTGGATTGTTCAAAAATATAGAACAAGCAGCAAGTCACAAAGTTGGGATGTTTACTTTCTTTTCAAGTTAGTCGTATCGGGTTATCTCCATATGTGGTCATTACTATTAGCCGATGAATCAATGGAGGTTCAATTTCAGGAATTCTTATGAGATATTCGACCTCATAAAATGTCAATGATACTTCACAGTCTAAGCAAAATACTTCGAAACCATCATGGGGGAGAAACGTGTACTTTGATGTTTTACGGTTAACCTACAGGGAAAAGGAGTTTATGCTCATTGACTTAGTATGATTTGTGAAGTTGTCTACATTCGGGTAAAGAATTGTTGATGGTGAAGGTGATTTGTTGATGAACCGCTGCATGTTCCCCTAAAACAGATATTCACCGAAACCAAAGTTGTCATAGCAACGTTCAAACTTACATTGTTTACGGTTTTGTCTTGATTTTGTAAAATCCCGCGAAAGAATCTATTTCTCGGTTTTAATCATAGACTTGAAAAATCCTGTGACAATGGAAACATCCTGGTTAAAGTAAAGTGTATTTCCAAATCTATCTTATGGTTTATTTTTGGTTTTGTAAAATCCCGCGAAAGTAACTATTTCTCAATTTAAACTATAGAATTGTAAAATCCCGTGATGATGGAACCATCCTGGAGTAAGGAAAGTGTATTTCTGGATCTTAGTTGATGCTGGTACTACGGTTTCTACTTCGAAGAATGGATAAAAGGTGTACTTCATGAATTGGATGTGTGTTTGGATTTATCTTCATGGCAGATTGGTTATTTCAAAGTTTTAGGGGGTTATGCTCTTTTAACCATGGTCGGGATGAAAACCATTATCATAGTTCACTTAAAACATCAAAGGAGGCTAGATTTGAGCTGTTAACCAGAAGATGTGTCAACAGCGTTAATTCACTATTATTTATTTGAGGTTGAAGTGAAATATCACGGGCAAGTGTACTTAGTATCTGAAGGTATCGGAGATGGTTGGATGAAGATTCTTCATGATCCTTGTTCGAGCTTATTATCAAAAACGAAGACTTGGAAATCTAGTTATTGTTGGGTGACTTTTTCCTTTTCTTTTACCACTTGGGGGAATTGGGCTCTTACCACCACAAAATACCTATCACTTTAAGGAGTTACGTTGTAGTGCTCAGTGTCACATTCAATTGTGGATTTTCAAGAGGTGATGTAGGTCTTATACTTGATGGTTGGTTGGATGAAGAGTATAGAGTACTTAGAGATTCAATGGAGGATGAAGTCTCAGCACCACTCTTTGTTACATATGTGCAAGTTTAAGTCACGAGTTCGGGTTAGTTTACTTCAGGGTCAAATTCATCATATTGGATTTTCTCCATCAGCTGTCACAACAAAGAGCCTATTGAATGATAATGGGATTGATTACAAGTTTGCCAAGAGAGATTAAAAAGAGAGAGATTTATGAGGTTTGAACACAACAATTCAAGCCTCGTTCCTAAAGAAAAGAAAAGTGTACGTTTCAATGCGCTTTATCTTCCAAAGAAGATAAATCTTCTCATTTATGACCATTCTCATCAACATGCTTCATGCTTTTTCCAATCACTTTTAGTTATCAAGTGAACCGGACTACCTATGATTGTTCTCTTATTCCACTTGCTCGATTATAATGGCGATGGCGACATCATATGCAATTTTTGCGGGGGAGAAGTGTGAAGAGACTACATTTTAAAGATATTCACTTGTTTAATCAAGAATGGCATCTTCGTATGCAATTCTTGAGGGGGAGAAGAAGTGTGATAATTCTGAATGGTTGATTGACATCTGAGAATTTATGGTCATACGGCTCCTAACTCATGTAAGAACCGAGCTTCTTCTTATCGGGTCATCTTTACATGGAGTTTCTTCTAAGAGCCGTTGGTTGACATATTCTCACGGACTGATGAGACTAATGACAAAGTGCTTCCAGTTGCGGGGTTGATTTCCTTGATAAACATATTTCTGTTCTTGTTTTATTGGGAGGGATTTGAGTTAAGGGGATTTGCTATATATAAGTTAACAGGAATGCATTTGGTGAGAAGAAGATGTTAACTTTCTATTTCCCAAACAGTCAATCTAGAAGAAGGTCGAGTATACAGTCTGTTCTACATTTTTCACGCTGCATGTTAGAAGACTAAAGGCGAGTTGCATTTAACGATCTAAAGACTTCTTCTTAATCTGAACATTTATCAAACAGATTGTCGGTTTTGGGGAGAGCACTAATTGGGGGAGAGTGAAAAGTCAAAGATTCAATCCCTAATTAGATTTGCTCATGTTATTCTTCAGCGAGTTGATTCTCACAGATACATCTGAGCTTATGATGTTCTTCTCAATAGATTTCGAGTATATGGGCTTACAATGTATTGCTGATTCTGAAGTATCAAAACTAGCAAGGGGGAAGGAGACACGCATCTAAATGCGAGTAAACATTGATAAACTTAATACTTCTAAGTGATTGAAGATATCCCGGGAAGACTAATGTCATTACCGCAGAGAAACTCAAGGTTTGACTCATGGCATTTAGTGTTCTTATTCCAACTATGTGGGGGAAGAGATGGAAGAGTTAGTTTCTGGTGATAAAAGAGGTACACAAGTGTGTGATGATTTCGATGTTATCGCAATCATCAAGGGAGAGATATTGTGTACATTGGGGACGCCAATTTTTCACTTGAGTGCTTAATCAGTGATTCAGAGATATAATCACTTATTCCAGAGTTGACATCCGCTGAGATAGTCATCCGCAGAGATAATCAGTGATTCGGCCTGCTTCTTCAATGTTATCGGTTATTCTCTCTTTGGGCATTTGGGTACTTCCGGGTTCTTGAGCTTCATACACTATCATCAGGGGAGATAAAAGTATCTATCGGGGTTATTCTTTGGCTATCGGACTTAATCTGCTACTTCGATGGTATAAGTTTCTCTGTCTTTGGGTATATGTGTATTCGGGTTTGTGAGCTCTAGTCTAAGAGACTGACTGCATCAATTCATCTACTTGGGGGAAGTGGTCTCTTGAGAACTTTTTGGTATGGATCGCTTCAGACTTCAGTGGAATGAAATTTGAGAAGATTATTCAAGTGTGGGATGATTCTTTGCTGTTCTACTTGATGATATAACCCCGATCGAAGAATCTCGACTATCATTCTTAAAACGAGCAGCGGGATTTATGATAATGGGTGTGCTTCTCTGTGCACCTGGCTAAGGCAAGCTTGAAATAGAGCTTCGAATCTGCTCATCTAATGGATTCTCGGTTTGGGGGGAAGCAGCCAAAGTCTCTCTTTCTCAAAGGCTCATGTTCTATCTTCTATTCTGGAGCCTCGGAAGCTTTGGTGGTGGAAGTTTAAGAGATGACGAATTCTATCTTCTACGACGTGCTGCTCGATATCCTTATCTCGGTACCCGTATCATCATCTTCTTAAACTATATCATCTTCTCTATCATTGTAAATATTTATCAAAAACAAAATAGAAAAATATAAAACCAACAAAAACCCATAAAAATTAGAAAATTTGAAAAGTACCAAAAATATTGTTTTTCAAAGACATGTCTTCTGGTATCGATAACATCTGCGGTCTTAGAAATGTCATTCAATAATGGCACGGGACCATAGATGAAGTTCGAGCGGGAGGTGTAAATATTCATTTTACAAAACATGTCTAAAAATATGGCTTGCAGTTATTTCAGACTGTAACCCGCGCTAAAACCATGGTTTGCTATTATTTCAGATAGCAACCCGCTCTTCAAGGAAGGAAAGTGCTGCGCTAAACCAATTTTTAAAAATTTCGTGCACTTATCCTAAAACAAAAATGAGGAAAGTATGTCGAAGGACTGTTGTTCCTACTCAAATATTTTTCCTTCTAAAATTCTTCAGAAAAATATTTGTTTTAACAAAATGGTGGAAAATAAGTTGCTTGAAAATCAATCAGAATCAGAGTTTTCGTAAAAATTGAAAACTCAATCAATGACTTCAGCAATTTTAAACTTTTCAGAAAATAAGTCATTGATTGAGGGGGAGAATGTTTTCAAATCTATATCATCTAACGAGCTTATCTAATTATCCTATATACTTAAATGTAAAACATGTTAACCTACGTTGAAGGACTAGATGCCTAGGATATGATTGTTAAGATTAGATGATTAGAGTTTGATGAACACATAATTCCCATGCATTTGTATGATCTTGTTAGGATTTAGTAAATCCAGTTATTAAAGTGTCGGTCACCTCAAGCATATGTAATCGTTAGAAAGCTCGTAGTCGTAGTTATTTAATGTTAGGTAGTATTTAGTTAAGTAATACCGTGGAGGACGGACGGGTCTTTACCCACTGTATGCCTGATCCACAGCCCGTAGGTGGCATTTATGTAAGATACTATAAATACCCTCTACCTCACAAGGTAGAGGGTTGGAGCTTATAATAATACTTTTACTTTCTCTCACTAAGTTCCCTAAACCTCTAAACTTTCTCTCTCTAAAACCTTATAGTGTACGCCTACTTAGAACCATGGTTTGATGTGTTTGTGAAATCCAATATGTTACAAATGGTATCAAGAGCCATGGTTTGATCATCTCTCTTACATATTCTTGGATTTCTAGTGGTTCTTTATGGTTTTTGGGTTTGAAAAAGTTTAGTGATATTTGCATCATTTAGACCATTTCTAGTGTTAAACTTTGGATTTTGATTGTACTTTTGTGTTTAGGATCATCATAAGTGTTTAGGTTTTGATTTGGAAGGCTTGAATCATTGTGGTTGGATTTTTTTTGGATTTAAAAGAGGCGTTTTGTTGAGTTTAAAGTTAGCGACTTGTGTCTCGGTAAAGTATTCAAACGTGCGATTTGTCCCTGTTTTGGAAGCGATTTGTGTCAGTTTCAAATCACTTATTTAAGCGATTTGTCCGGGTAGTGGCTGTACTTGTGCGATTTATTCGGAGTAGCGATTTGTCACTTTTCAGCGATTTGCTTATTTAAGCGAGTTGTAACTTTAAGCGATTTGTGTTGTTTAAGCTATTTGTCATTTCTTCAGCGACTTGCTTATTAAAGCGAGTTGTAAGTTTAAGCGACTTGTCTTGGTTAAGCGATTTGTCTTGATTAATCGACTTGTATGGTTAAGCGACTTGCTTACTGAAGCGACTTGTCACTTTTGAGCGATTTGTTGTTTGTGCGATTTGTCTTGATTGAGCGATTTGTCTCTTGTGACTTAGTGCTTTTCTTCTTGATTACATTTTACGGTTTTCTCTTGATTTAGTAAAATCCCGTGAAAGAATCTATTTCCCGGTTTAATCCAAGAGTTTTAAAATCCCGTGAAATCTGTAATCATGTCTACCAACGTACCTACAATCATCTCTTACTGTTGTTTGAGGACGTTCAAGCAGTGGATCGAGATACTTCGTCCACCTATGCTTGACAGGCTGACTATGACTCATGGGCTCAACGAATTAGGTTGTACTGTTTAGGAAAGGAAAATGGAGTCAACATTCTCAAGTTAATTGATGAAGGACCGTATCAAGTTGAGACAACCGGACAGAGCATACTTGAGGCTGCTGCTGATGGCACGGTGATATTAGGAATTTGGACATACCTAATGTATGATGAACCGGTGATAAGGAGAAGAAGAGATGCGATGCAGACATCAGAGCTTCTAACATCATACTTCAGGGTTTACCTAAGGACATTTACAAGCCGATCAATCACAACACTGAAGCTAAGGCAGTTTGGGACAATGTCAAGATGCTTGTCTCGGGTTCTGAATTAACCAAGGAAGACAGAGAATCACAACTGTATGATGAATTTGAGCACTTTAAGATGAAACCAGAAGAAAGTATCTATGAATATTACGTGAGATTCCACAAGCTTGTAAATGACATGAGGAACATCAAAATGACCATGCAAAATATTCAGGTAAACTCAAAGTTTGTGAACAACATGAATCCCGAATGGCACAAATTTGTCACCTCTGTGAAGCTAACCAAAGGATTAAGAACATCAACTATGAGCAACTGTATGCCTTCCTGCTTCAGAATGAGAGACATGCTATGTTTGAGCGAATGATTCTTGAACAGTTCAAATCTAAACAGGGAGAAGCAAGTTCGTCAAATGATTCAATAGCCTTTTACACCAATGTTGGAATTACCACCAAAGCTTCTCAAGTCATACCCACGGGTAATGGTAATTACAAGCTCATTCACGATCCACATATAAGCCTCTAGACTCAAACACCCTCATGGAAAACTTCATTAATCAACTGTCTCTCATGGTTAGTCAAGATATGAATTCCACTCCACACACCAACAATAACCTCAGAACAGCATCCAATCTACACAATCAAGCTACTGTCAGAGATGGTAATGTAGTGGTGCAGAATGTGCAAGGAAGACGGTATGAACAAGGGATGATTAGAGCGGGTTATGGTAATACTGGAGTAGGTGGAGGATATGTGGCTAATCAGAATCGTGGAAGAAATTCCAATCAAGGGCAATCAAAGCCGAATCAAATGCTACAAGCTGTGGTGGTGAGGGACATATTGCAAGGCGCACATCTCAAAACATCCACAGAATGCAGAATACTTCAGAGATAAGATGTTGCTTGTGCAAGCTCGGGATAATGGAGCAGTTCTGGATGAAGAGGAGTTGTTGTTTCTTGCTGAAGGGAATGCTAAGACATATGATGCTGATGTGGATGAGCAGCCACTTCAGGAAATAGGTCACAATCATCAAAATGCCTTTCAAGTTGCAGACTGTGATGCATTTGACTCTGATGTCGATGATGAACCTACTACCCAAACAATCTTCATGGCTAGCATCTCACCTATGGTCTCTCCAAAGGTCTCATCACCACAACAGGCTGGTCCATCCAAAGAATCAATCATCTCAGAGGTATTAAAACTATACGATGAGGTGGATGAGCAAAAGATACATAACGAAGTGCAATCTCTTGAAACTTATGAATCAGATATTGATAATGATGGTAATAGTAACATTGTCCCATATGATCAATATGTGACACAAAGTGAAAGTGAGATTGTACCAGGTGATGTATCTTCTAGCGATCAATGATGACTATGTTTTTATGAATACAATGCATGTGCCTGATGATTACTTTATCTCACGAACTGAATGCCTATAACGAACAAGTTGCTATTTATGAACAATGTGCTAAGTTTGAGTTAACTACCCATCAACAGGAAATGGATGACCAAATGCGTACAATTATTAGAAAAAGTAATTTTAGAGAAGAAATGTTAAAACAAGTGTTAAACTCCTTGCAAGAAAAGCTTTCTAAAACTGTTAAGCAAAAGCAAGAGCTTCAAGATAATGTTAAAGTGCGTAAGCAAGAATTTAATGCTAAGGAATCAAAACTTTTGAATGACTTTTCAAATCTAAAAACTTTGAAAAACAAGCTTGAAAATAAGTTGTACGTACAAGGGAACACCATTCAGACTGCTCACATGATCACTAAGCATAGAGTCTTAAGTGATAAGCATAGTATTCCCCTAGTAGAGGAACCAAATCCCGCGTATTGTAAAAGAGCTAAAGCTTTCCATAAGATTGTATATGATGGTAATGAGATCCTAAAGCCTAGGCAAACACCTTCATGTATTGGAAGCACGGAAGAGGATAGAAAACTAGAAGATGCCTCTAGGGAGAAAATAGATAAGAAGCTAGAAGATTCTGAGTGTAAAAAGAATAACATAACGATCAAACCCTATGATTACACAAAAGAAAATTGGATCTCCCTGAACAGGTTTAAGTCTCAAACTCAATTAACCCCAGAACAAATTTTTTGGAAGAAAGACATGGATAAGCAAAAGACAAACGTACTTGTTGAAACAAACACTCCCCTTTGGAAAGTGCTCTGACCAGCTACGTGTATCCTCCGAATAAACCAATGCATTTAGTTCCTAGAACTATTTCCACTAATAGCAAGACCTTAATCGGCCTGTATGTTGTTTATCAATTATTCGTTGATTTTGAGAAAACATGTAAGAAGAGAATCACACCTAAAGGGATAACTGAAGGGGAAAGGGGTTTTGAGCAAACTAAAGAATGCTATTTAACTGAGGTCATGCCTTTCTTTAAACAATTAAAAGGTCAATTTGAGAGTCTTCAAAAGGGGATAAACTCAGATATTAAAGAAATGGAAAAGGAATTTGATTCAATGATTGTTGAGGTCAATGATTATGAACGGTAACTCAAATATAATGAAATTGAAAGGAAAAATCTACATATCTTAAATGAGAACTTGGTATTGAGTTGTGTGGCTCAAGATGTGTTCTATACTGTTACTGAGCGTTCTATTACTGCTTCTCAATTTCATGAATTATCTATTGCTTTAAAAGTTTCTCATGATCGTGTCATTGAGCTTGAGAACAAAAACTCAAAACTGAATGAGAAAATTGACCAGGATGATCACGATAATTTGGTAAAACATTTTTCTAAGCTAGAAGTTGAACATTTTGATTTGCAACTAAAATATCAACATCTAAAAGAAAATGTTAAAACCTCAAACATCAAGATATCCTCGGATGTTCCAGAGTTTGATGCAGTTTTTGAAATAAACAAACGTGACGAACAGATTCAAGCTCACTGCAACACGATCAGAAAGTTGAAAGCCCAAATTTCACAATTAAAGGGTGAAAAGAACAATGTGACAGGCTCCCAAATGCCTCCTCCTTTAGATTCTCGGTGTTCTCAAACTTTTCATCTTCGAAAATGGGTTAATGTTTTACAAAAGGAAAATGAGAGTTTTCTAGAAGAAAATGAAAAAGTTAAACGACACTTTAAAGAGTTATATGATTCAATGAAAGTCACTCGTGACAAGAACAACGAAAAAATAACGTCTTTACAAAAGGAAATTGAGAATCTGAGGAGTCAGGAAAAAGGGAAAATGCCACTTGTCTTTAATAAGAATGTTGCATCAAAGTCATCTGAAGATTCTAAATATACTGTGACTGTTAAATACATTCCTCATCATCTTAGAAATAACGAACTGGCGTTTCATAACTATTTCGTTCATCTTAAGGATAGTCTAGAATGTCTTCGTGAAATTGTAGAGGAGGATTTCATAAATAAGCCCCTTGATTGTGAAATTAGGTTTGCTTGCATTCAGGCTAAACGATCTCAAGAGCTGTTAGAATGCTTAAGAGCAACATGCCCTAAATCCGATGGTAAGAAGGATAAAATAGTTGTGCCTTGTTCTATGCGTGATTTCAATAATGCCAATCTTGATATGCCTCACTCAGTGCCTAAAGTTAAGCATGTAAGCTTCAATGTGCCTTCAAGTAGATCAGATCCCAGCACTTCTAAACCTGAAAAGAAAAAAGTAGCAATACTAACTAATGTTCCCATTCCCTCTACAGGAGTAAAAAGTGACACCAAAGCAAGCAGGTCAAAGCCTCAAGGCAACACAAAGAATGATAGGACCTCACAAGCTAAGTGTAATCAATGGAGGAAAGTAGAAGGCCACCCTAGGAACTTTAAGTTGGAATTGAATAAAACGAATCGTGTTGATTCTAGTATTAGCTTTAAGCGTACTGTAACTAATTCGAATTCTACTACTACTTGCAAAACATGTAATGAATGTTTGATTTCTGGTATTAATCATGAATGTGTTGTGAATGATGTGAGTAATGGGGTTAAATACCCAGTTAAGAATGTTAATGCTATCAAACAGGTTAAAAAGGCTAGAAAACAATGGTGGAAGAAGGGTAGAAAATAGTGGAAACCCATAGGAAGAAAACTCAGTAATGTAGGCTATCAGTGGATACCAACTGGTCACAAATTTAATCTTAATAAGTTGTGCCCTAGATTATCTAGACCAATGCCCATTAGGAAATGGATGCCTACTGGTAGAACTATTCCTTTAAGAAGTGAACATACTTTGAATAGGTCTAATTCACACACTAGCACAACATCTATCCCAAATGAATTCATTGTTTCTTCTTCTGATGTGGGTGTTCCAATCACTGTTACTAACCAAGTGGAACCCATTCTTGCATGGGGATCCCAATTATCCAGTTATCCATTCTTGTCTGTTCAACTGCAGATCGTTCAAATCGTTCTGTGGTACTTGGACTCAGGCTATTCCAAGCATATGACTGGAGATCGCTCGCGGCTCATGAACTTTGTGAGTAAATTTATCGGAATTTGTTAGATTCGGGAATGACCATTTTGGTGCAATTATGGGTTATGGAGACTATGTTGTTGGTGAAAGTGTAATCTCCAGGTTATATTATGTTGAAGGTCTTGGTCATAACTTGTTCTCTGTTGGTCAATTCTGTGATTCCGATCTAGAAGTGGCTTTTAGAAAACATACTTGTTTCGTTAGAGAACTTGATGGTGTGGAATTGTTAAGAGGAACTCGTGGTTCAAATCTATACACCATCTCCATCGAAGACATGATGAAGTCTTCTCCAATCTGCTTGTTGTCAAAGGCTTTGAAAACAAAGTCATGGTTATGGCATCGTCGTCTCAATCACTTGAACTTCGGCACCATTAATAATCTTTCCAGAAAGGATCTTGTAAGAGGCTTACCCAGATTAAACTATGAAAAAGATCATCTTTGTTCATCATGCCAATTGGGAAAAAGCAAGAAATATGCCCACAAACCCAAACCCACAAACTCAGTAATGGAAGTTCTTCATACCCTTCATATAGATTTGTGCGGACCAATGAGAGTGCAAACGATAAATGGGAAGAAATATATTTTAGTCGTTGTTGATGACTACTCTCGATTTACTTGGGTAAAGTTTTTGAGGACAAAAGATGAAACTCGTGATGTCATCATCAAACTAATCAAGCAGCTTCAGGTTCGACTCAACAATACTGTTAGAATTGTTCGAACAGACAATGGCACAGAGTTTGTTAACAAATACTTAAGTCAATTTTATGAAAGTGTTGAAATTATTCATCAAAGAAGTGTTCCACGAACTCCTCAACAGAACGGTGTAGTTGAAAGACGAAATCGAACTCTTGTGGAAGCCGCAAGAACAATGCTAATTTATTCAAATGTTCCAATGTTTCTCTGGGCTGAAGCCATTGCCACTGCTTGGTACACCCAAAATCGTTCTCTTATACACACCTCTCATGGAAAAACTCCGTTAGGAATTAGAAAATTCAGTCGTTAAAGAGTCGGTCACCTCAAGTACATGTATTCGATAGAAAGCTTGTTGGGTTTTAGGTTCCTTGGATTTGATGAGACAAAATAAATACAAGAATGAAACAAAGGGACTTAAAGTGAAAGAGATGAAACCTACTAAAAGATGGAAGGACTTGCTTGCAAAAGAAGATTTATTATTTAGTCCTTCGTAGTATTTTGTAAACCCTAATCCTCTAGTATATAAAGAGGACATGGGGTGTAGGTTTTAGATATATATGTCTTCCAATATGTAGTCATTAAAGGTGTACGTGTGTGTCTAGGCGTCAAGTCCTCTAAGTGGACGCCTAGGATTTGTGTAGTTTAGCCTCAAGGATCTTTGATCCCATTACAAGTTAGGTTATGCTTACCGTACTATTCGATCAAATTATATTTGAGGCTTGGAGTAATTATAATGAAAAACCTTGTGTCAATAATAATGAAGTTTATTTAATTCCGCTGCGTATAATGTTTATAATCATTGTTATTGTTAAACCCTAAGGCTCAAAACGATCTCAAGGAGTCCTAACAAACTCCACAATTGGTATCAGAGCTTGGGGTGCTCGTTATCTAGGGATTCGCAAGGTTTTATTGGTCGAAGAATGGCGAAAAGAAGAAAAACTACGAATCTGAAAATTCTCGTATTTTTCTGCAGGTTTAAAAGCGCGATAACTTTTTCGTTAACCGTTGGATCATAACGAAATTTTTGGTGAACGTTCTCTATATATTCATCTAACTTTTCACCGAAGGGATTGTCGATCTGAGCTTTCTATCAAAAGTTATTCAATGTAGAAGTTGGCTGCAGAAACTGGTTTAATAATTCGAATTTTTGGGTTTTCATGCATATTCAACTTCTTGAATTTGTGTTACTTGTTCTAATTCTTGATGGAGGTTGTTTATACATTATGTGGTGTTTATGATTCATGATTAGAAGCAGCTTTCATAGTGTTTTTACGACATCATTGGAAAATGGAAACTTGATCATCCATTGGACAACATCATTGGAAACCTCTCTCGTCCAGTATCCACTCGTAAACAACTTGCAACTGATGCCTTATGGTGCTTCTTCAACTCCGTACTATCCAAGATCGAACCAAAAGACGTTAAAACTGCAATGAATGAAGACAGCTGGTTCAACGCCATGCAAGAAGAAATTCATTAGTTCGATCGACTAGATGTATGGGAATTAGTACCTGCTCCTGACTGTGCTATGATCATTGCTCTAAAGTGGATCTTCAAAGTAAAACTTGATGAGCATGGTGATGTATTAAAGAACAAGGCTAGATTGGTTGCAAAAGGATACCGTCAAGAGGAGGGTATTGACTTTGAAGAATCATTTGCTCTAGTTGCACGTATCGAGGCAATAGAATTTTCTGGCTAATGCGGTAAGTAAGAATATGGTAGTCTATCAGATGGATGTAAAGACGGCTTTTCTTAACGGAGATCTTAAAGAAGTCGTATCACGTCAGCCAACCGGAAGGCTTTGTGAATCGAGCATCCTACTCATATCTATCGCGAAGAAGAAGGCTCTTGATGCGAAACAAGCTCCAAGGGCATGGTATGATACGCTATCAAAGTTTCTTCTATCTACTGGATTCACAAAGGAGCAGTTGATCCGACATTGTTCACCGTGAAAGTCGAGGCAAACATTTAATCCACGTTCAAATCTATGTTGATGATATTATTTTTGCCTCGACTGAACCCAATGAATGTGACCGTTTTCTAAGGAGATGGGCTCCAAATTTCAAATGTCAATGATGGGACAAATGTCATTTCTCTTGGGATTACAAATTTCACAAAGTCCCGGAGGCATTTTATAAATCAATCTAAATATGCAAATGAGATTTTAAAGAAATTTGGATTTGATTCTTGTAACCCTGTTGACACTCCCATGATAGAGCGTACTAAACTGGATGAGGACCACTCGGGGATCATGGTAGACCAAACGAAATATCGTAGTATGATTGGATCACGATGTACCTCACAGTAGTAGACTGATATTCTGTTCGTTGTATGCATGTATGCTAGATACCAGGCTAAGCCTACCAAAAAAGCATCTTGAAGTGGTTAAACGGGTCTTTCGGTATCTCCAAGGAACCATCAATATGGGACTTTGGTACCCTGAAGGACACCGGTATGTCACTAACAGTCTATGCAGATGCTGATCATGCAGGATGTCAAGATACACGTCGAAGCACGTCGAGGAGGTGCTCGTTTTGGGTGATAAGCTTGTAAGCTGGTCTTCAAAGAAACAAATGAGTACTTCTATATCCTCTACAGAATACATAGCCATGTCATCTTGTTGTGCTCAAATCCTATGGATGAGATCCCTATTATCTGACTATGGCTTTGAATTCAACAAAATCCCTCTGTATTGTGATAACAAAAGTGCCATTGCTCTCTCATGCAAGAACGTTCAACATTCAAGTGCAAAGCACATTGACATTCGACATCATTTCATAAGGGAGCAAGTGGAGAACGGTGTGGTGGAACTTTATTTTGTGAGGACTGAATACCAATTGAACATCTTCACCAAAGCTCTTCCTAAAGAACATTTTGAGTTTATCCTTCCACGACTTGGTCTAAAGAGTCTACAACCGGAAACACTCAAACGTCTTCAAGAGGAAGACGAGGAGTAACTGAGTATATCTCTATCTATCTCTTGTACATATTTTTTCAAAAATTAAAATACAAAAATATAAAACCAATAAAAAGAAAATAGAAAAATATAAAATTTTAAAAAATCCATAAAAATTAGAAAATCTTGAAAAATTCCAAAAATATTTTTGTCATGTTTTTCTTTGGTTCGATAACATCTACGGACTTTGATTTGCTATTCAAAGGATGACACGGGTCTCTAGATGAAGTTCGAATTTAAAAAAATAAAAAAATAATAATAAATTTGAGGGAAAGTAAAAAGGTTTATAGTCATTTCAGTCTATAACCCATTTTTAAAAGAAAGAACAGAGCCATGCTTTATCTTATTTTTCAAATCTCATGCTCTGATTCTAAAATCAAATGTTTGTCACCAAAAAGACAAATGTTTCTCCATCAATTTTTGAAAAATATTTGTTATCTAATGAAAATCAATAGCTTTGAAAAATAACTCGGTCTCAATTTTTGAAAATCATCTGGACTTGACATTTGTCAAAATCACTATCTCTCAATCAACAACTTATGTCATTGATTGAGGGGGAGAATGATTTCAATTAAATCAAAAGGTTATTTGTCATACACTTCTTTCAGACCAAGGCTCATGTCATGTTTTCATAAGATATTGAAGCATGTTTCATCGTTGGAGTTTAAAGTTTCAAATTTGATCCTTATCAGTTAAATGTTTTCACAAGCAAGTCACAATTCTCCTCAAAATCTTTCAAAAACAATTTAAATCTATAGAGATCACAAATCTCAAATGATTTGAAAATTGTGATCGGGGGAGAATTTGTGATTTAAATTTGATTTAAACTAATAATTCGATAAATGGTTTTATAAGTGTTTTGCAAGCTCTCCTCCCAACATGTGCCAAACGATTTCAAATTTTACATGCACAAGTTAAGGGGGAGCATCTATATCAAGCCAAAAAGGATTGAAACGTGATTGATTTGTTCCAAAGTGCATGTCTTCCCTAATATGTGCAAAACACTTTCAAATCTCGATGCACATATTGAGGGGAGAAACTTTTTGAAAACCACACCCTTTCCCATAAAATATCTTTAACAAAGTATGAAAAATACTAATTTTGTTCGGGAAAGTCATGTTGATAAATTTTAGAAATTGTTGATCAAATAATCGAATCTTTCATTCTTAAATCTGATATTTTCAAGTCGTCTTGCCTCCATGTGCTAAAACAGTTTCAAATATATTTGATGCACATATTGAGGGGGAGCTCTTTTTTCTAAAATATCAAAAACAATTCAGGTACAAAATGCTTTGATAATATATCACAAGTATCTGGATTGATTTTCAAATGGTTTTCAATTTCCAATGGCAGATGAACATTACCAAAAAGACCGACCAAATTTACTTTATGTATGGTGATATAAGGATGGTTAGGTTAAGTATTCGTTCCCACGATCCTGCCAGAACCGGAGGGATCTACCCAGGGATAATCCACTAGATAGTGTAGAAGTCCTTAGGTATAATGAAAAAAAAGGAGAAAAGTGAGATATGGGAAGAGTGCGGACTGAGATAGAGCTAGAACTGGAATAAACCCAACAAGGTTCTAGTTATGAAGTCTCGGTAAGCACTGAAGGAGTTGAAGAATGAAAAGGAAATGAATGTGAAAAGGGTGAAATGAAATAGCCCTCCATTAATTCAACCTTAGGGCAGAAACCGGGTTCAATACATATGCTACTGGTGATTACTAAGGTAACACTGGTATTGAAGTCCAGACGTCGTGGACCCAGTGACGCACTGCACTAAACTTCTCAAGCTACTCAAGTTCCTCTTAAAATGGCTTGATTCATTCTCACAGGGAACCGACATAATCTATCGAATTTGTCTTAGAGATTGTTGATATTGAAGAAGGAGACCCTATCCCTAGTCTCCGGCATAGGAACCAAATATGCACTATTGAGTCTAGAGCCACGAGATCATAAATAAATCTCATTAGGACCTTTGTCAATGAAGACTCTCTGTTTCACACATTGTGGAAAGAGAGATTATATCTTAAGAGTCCTAAGCATTATCCTTGTGGTATTGCCAGAACATCTGAGTGATATGCAAACATATTCACAATGAAGATGGAAAGCCTTCTAGAGCCAACATCAAACAAGCTCTTGGTAGGTAGCATGTGAGATCTATCTGATAGATCAACCATGTGACAACTAAACATAAACAATGGGGCGATTCAAAATGATGAATCAATCCTGGTTCAGGTTATGGATTGACGGATGCCTTTGAAAAACCGGTCGTTGTGCTTAAAATATTTTTCTTAGCACATCGACTGTGAATTAATATTTCAAAAATAAAAGGTGTTTATGATTGATAACTAATTTTTCCTTAAAACCTTCGTTGTATTGCAAAAACACTTTATTAAGCAGCACACGATTGTTTTTTAAATCTGTTGAAAACTGTAAGACCTTGATAGATCTTGAGCTTCGTAGATCGTTAGTATTGCTTGTGTAATCACAAACAAACTAAAAGAAAATCTCTACAACTTGTATTCTTTAGCGGAATATAAACACAAGTATAAAACACAGATAACTAAGAACTCTTTGATCCTCTATGGATCGTTATATTAATAAATTGTTTAATCACCCGTCCATAATACATTCTATTGTGTTCCTTTTATAGACAAGGAACCCTAACTTCTTCTAAGAAGCGTATAACTATGAAACCAAATAAGATATACACAATCACTTCCTAATAAAGCTCATGTATATCCTAACTAATTCTAGAATATACGGAATACTCTTTCCTTGCGAGAAACAAACTACGACTAATATTACTTGACATAATCATGTCTTGTTGAGAATCCATACACTTGGTGAGAATCCATGTGAGTAATATCATCATGATTCATACTTCACATAATTCCCAACAATCCTTCCCTAAACTGGAATTTGACTAGGTTAAGTTCCAGTTTCTTGATAGATCTTTAAAACGTCAGAACAAGAGGATTGTACACAAACATCATCAGCAAAGAATCAAAACAAAAACATCTCTTTGATGAGTAAACTCTGAAACTCCAGATCTTTGCAGCAACAAATGACAACATGTACATCAAACCATATTAGTTTCAAACTATTCTCATCACTTCGGTGTGTTAACTCCTGAGAGGTGAATCATTGAAAATAATGGATTTGATGTCTCTTTACAATAGCCATCACTCTTTGGAGTAGCCAAATGTTTAAGTTAGCAAACTATGGTACACTGATAACCATCGATTTATTAGCAAATCGGCAACCATATAACGGATTTGAAATGTCTTTACACAGTAGCCGTTTGCTCGGGACTAGTCAATTCTTAAAATTGGTGAACTGATTACCAAATATGGTATTCCACTGCCTTTACCACAAGCCATATACATGTGGGCTAGTCAATTCTTGGATTCCAAATAGGAATAAATCATGGTGAATTGATGACCATACAACACTCAGCAATTAAGCATGGGTGATTGCAAACCCTATGATTTTGAGCAAACCATTACAGCTATCAACAGATTTGATGTGTCTTTACCAAAGTTGTACCCTTTGGACTAGCCAACTCTTTGATATACACAAAGTAAATCTGGTGAGTTAATAACCAGCAATAATATATAACAAACCTGCAATAAAAGTTAGTAAAAACAAAGAATATACAATTTTTTTTAACTAAAAAATAAATAAAACAAATATTACAAAATATTCAAAATACCACACTCAAGATAAACCTTTATGTTGCAGAATCTGAGTTTTAATCAATCCAACACATTGTTCTGCATGAAGGTCATCATTGCCAACTGGATTAGGAGGTACTTCCAACTACGTCTAAGCATTCTTTCCATTAATGAAACAGACAAAGGATAAGTCTTATCCGAGAACATACACACAATCATGCCACATTTAATTGAACCACATGGACACATGGCATAGGATAAAATCTCCAACTCTCAATCTCCCACGTATGTGAATCCTTCCAAATAGAATACCCTTTACCATCTGGAGAATGAGAATCAAACAAGACTTGAAGATCACCCAATAAATATAAACCAGAACCACTTGGTGAATGAATAGTATAATACTGAGTTACATGTTCATACAGCATCCTCAAATCATGTCTATCCACCAAATGAAAGATTTCCTTCAAGAAGTTGAACTGTATAGAAGAATTATCCAATCGATAAATAGTATTAAACTTCCCAGCTGTCCAATTGATCAATACAGCATGTATTCCTTCAAGAAAAACATCAACTGATCCTACTTTAATAAAAGTTGACTCAGCAGCCTTGAGATCTAAAGGGATATGCTTGGAAAAATGTTTCCTAGCTAGTCTCACAGATCTTCTTAAGGAACGAAGTTTCCTTTTAGTCATCCTTTTCTTACTCAATGTATCACCCAAATCATCGATAGATTCAACACTAGGCGAAGCTTCAGAAAGCAAAGATAGAAGGTTCGTGAGATAAAACCATATCGAGATGAACTTTTCTCCTCAACATCATTATTAACTACAGGGAGAACTTAATTTTGGTGCCACAACATCAAAATTATCTACAATCTCAACTGTCTTGGGTCTCTTTGCTTTAGGAACATCGGGCGTATATCAATCCTTTCAATGTAGAAGAAGAATTAGAACCAGATGAAGAAAACTTCATAATCATATTATACTTTCTTATCAAAGCATCATCAGATAAAGCTAAGATTTGCTTCATTGACATGCCATGTAGTGTATCAAGTACTATGATTCTTCACAATCCTCCTCATATGAGCTCTCTTAGAGCTACAGTCATTGGTTTTTCCCGTTTTGCTTTATTCCTTTGAGCAACAATAGCATTCCTCTTTGCAGCAGCTTCTAGCTTCTTTTGTTTTCCAAGAGCTACCATTTGAGCCACAAAATTCTCACTATCATAGGCTGCACCTAAAATACGTTTAGCAAGATTAGAATCGGATGCACCTTGATTAGTATAGGCATCCCATTGAGCATCGATGTCGTAGGAAATAATTCATCAAGCTCTAGTTGTCTCTCTATAGACAAATTAGAATCGAGTGAGCATGAAGAAATTCAGCCACTGCACGACTCTTCAGCATATTTTCATAATCAGCAAACATCCTAGCTTGAGCGACCTTTCTTCTTGACACCAGTCTGAACCAATCACTTCATCAATCACATTTTCCTTTCCTTTGTCAGAAGATTCAATAGCTGAGTCATTTTGAGGAATATGTACAAAAAGATCTTCAGAAGAAACACGTTGAGAAAATGCTTCAACAGGTGTAGAAAATACTTCAACATTAGAATTCAAGTTAAAAATTCGCCAAAGAAACACTTTAGAATCATCTGTTGAAGGTTGAGAACTTGATGATTCTTGGACAAATGAAGCTTGACCATGTTCAAGTGACAACATCCTCCATTTGAACATCGGAGACACATCTGCACCACTTTTTCCCTTTGAAGCTTCAGTAGATTCCTTATTCAAAGATAGTCTTTTCCTTTTGCTAGTATATCTAATAGGTTCCTTTTTCTTTGAAGATTCAGCAGCAATATGAGAAGAAACATGAGTTGTTAGAGCTGCATCAACCAAAATTCCTAGTGATGCATGAGTATCTTCTTCTCTCATCGAAGAAACCAAAATTCTACTTTTGCCCCTTTTTCCAAGTTGTTCCTCCAAGTTCTTAACTTGATTCTGCAATTCCACAATCTTACTACCAAGAGTAGACTTGGTCTCTGCAAGCTCCTCCTTGAGATCAGCCACCTCACTGCATACACATGTTCACTAGAGCATATATCGATGTAAGTGTAATAGGGTCCTCGGCTCCACCAGTGATTGCTCTGTGGTAATGGGAGCATCATTGGGCCTTTCAGAAGAAACATCAACATGCTCAATGAATGAAACATTATCATCAACTGGATCTCTAATAGGACTAGGAGTAGGCAACCTATTAAATCATCTCAACCTCATCATGAGGATCCTGTGTAGGTGGTGGACTAGATCTAGGTGAAGGAGTGGACAAAGGTTGTTCAGGAGTAACAAGATGTGCTTCAGCTGACATTAGAAGGGCCTTCATCTATTGTCAGCGATGGATTCCCATCATTATCAATAGTAGAAGGTGGAGAACCAACAACATTCCCTTCAGATTCATTGCTCTGAGGCAACATAGCCGCTAGCAAAGGATGATGTGCCCCTCATACTTAGTTCTCATTGAAGCAAATAGTTTAGCAGTTAAAGCTCCTATGGGATAAAAGGTTTGGGCTTGTGTGGTAATGTCTAAAATTATCTGAAGAAACCTAGGGTACATCAAAAACTTATGCTTTTTCTTATCTATATTTTCAACCATATTATCAAAAATATACTTAGAGAAATTATAAGTCAAACCCTGAGAAAGACAAACAATACCACATCCCAATTGAGTAGAAAATTGATCCCATCCTCCTGATTTATTGCTCATACATTGAAGCAAGGTGTGAACCAAAAACCTCCACATAGGACACAAATGATTCTTCAACCACACATCAGTCCTTTCACCCTGATATCCAATAGCTCTTAGTCCAGCAAGAATGTCCACCGCATTAGAATGATAAACCCCATTCTCATCATCCAAATGAAGTTGTCTTCTTATCAGCTCCTCTGTCACCACATGCTCTGTTCTGTCAATCATTGCAACAATCTCTGTATCACTCCTTTTCGTAGCAGATGCCCAGAATTGAGTAACCAACGATTCATAAATCGCATTAGGAGAATATGTTAAAGCATAATGAATCTTGGATCTCTTTAAGAATTCTACCATTGGTCTATACAACTCATCCCCCTTAGTTTGTTCCCGAGAAAGCGACTTTATTATGACCATGCTTGAATTGAAGCGCCATGAGAAAAATCGTAAGTTAGGGTTAAGATTCACACAAGTGAAGTGTTTTGAATGTGAGTAATGAGGGAAATTTTTAATTTGAGACGAAGATATGCGAATAGAGAATAAGTAGTAGTTTCCCAATTTTGGTCAAATGTTGACCCAGTCTGGCGTGTCTTGCTACTTTTCCCCAAATTTAACTTTCAACTTTGGTAGAAACACTAATCAATCTACTGAAGAATACTAATCGTGAGAAAGCAGATCACGTATTCAAGAAGCTTGATAAATATCTTTTCTTGTTTCACCCACCGCATTAAATCTCATTAAGTCTTGAAGCTGTCTATAAAACAATCCCAATGCACACATAACTCTTCATCAAAAACCCCCAAATATCATCACAAACCCTAATTTCACCAATGTTCCAAAATTAACCACAATCAACCATGAGTACTAAACCTGAGATTATAGATCTCACAACATCATCATCATCATCAAGCGATGATCCATACCCCTGGCTTCATTACTTTCCTCGACCATATCCACGACCAAGTAAATCACCCTTTCTTCCTTCTTCAGAAGATGATAGTGTAGTGAATCCAAGTGAATCTGCTGATGATTCTGATGACTCCTATAAGGAGAGAACATCTTACTCCCAACCTTGGCACCTCGGCCTCATCGAAGCCACGAGCGAAATCCTCCACTCCCTAAGGATAGAGAGGTGGTTCTTGGTCTTCTACGCACTAGGTTTTGGTGCATCATCACACATCGTATAAAGGAAGTGCTTAGGGATAGTGGATGGATTGCATTTTGGTTGAAATCAGTAGATGAATCACAAAGGACATATTATTTTTCTTCATCATCATGTGTGGTCATCGTCATCTTCATCGTTTTCATCAATCCATCCTTCCCATTTTGATCCTTAGCTTCCTCGTCGTACAGGTCATGCATATCCAGCCATCAAGATAGAAGGAATGGGTGGTTATGCAAGTCTTGATAAATACATATCCAGCATTTAGTGTGAAAGATGTGAGCAATCATGCATATCCAACAGCCTGTTAGATGTTGGAATAGATGATATAAACAAGATTCTTTTCTTGTAATTGCATTTGATGTTGATTGTACTTTGTAGGTAAGTTGTAAAAGCTGTTTCTCGAATGAATGAATGAACAATTTGCTTGATACTTCTCTTGAATAAACATTGTAACTTGTTCATTGTCTTGATGGAAACAAATAGCTCACTTCAGCACTTTAAATTCAGTAGAAACAAGCTTTAGAGCTTTCTTGACTAACTAAACTGCAAAACAGAACAAACACAGAGAAACACACAAACCAACAAAGAAGAACAAACTAAGATTACATTAGCTGGTTAGTGTTAGTGAACAAAATCAACAAAAAGTATACACATAAATCAAACCAATTTACATAAAAGAATGCAAAGTGTACACAAATCCTCCCATGAGGCATATGCCTCCCCTGAGGCCTATGCCTCCCCTTAAACTTTGCAGTTAAGGGTTAAGCATACCAATATGGACCACAAGGTGTTGAAACCTTGGTCCATCAAAAGCTTTGTTAACAAATCTACGACATTATCATCAGTGTGAATTTTAACCACTTTTATCAAATGTTTGTCATATGCATCTCTTATAAAGTGGTGCTTGATTTCAATATGTTTTGTTCGATTTGTGAAAAGCTGGATTTTTAACAATGCATATGGTACTTTGATTATCAATAAAAATTGTTGTGTTCATGAAGTTATACCCATAATCCAACAATTGATTTTGTATCCAAAGAACATGTCCACAGCAATTTGCGCAGACAACATACTCGCTTCAGTAGATGAGGTAGCCACAATAGTCTGTTTCTTGCATTGCCAAGAAATCAATCTCTTTCAAAGGAATTGGCAACCTCCAGAGTGGTGGACCTCTATCAGATTTGCACCGGCATAGTCACTATCACTATATGCTTCCAGCTTAAATGGAGATTCTTTTGGGTACCAAAGGCCTAAATGAGGTTGGCCTTTGAGGTACTTAAAGATCTTCTTAACGACATTGAGATGGGAAGTAAGTGGAGTAACTTGATGTCGAGAACAAACACTCACGGCAAAAGTAATATCGGGCCGTGAAGGTTAAATACATCAAAGAACCAATCATAGATCTGTAAAGATGTACATTCACGGGTGGATCTATGTCATTATTGATCTTTGACTTTGGAGCTTCATAAGGTGTAGTGGCAGTCCTTACACTCTCCATACCAAACTTCTTTAAGATGTCCCTCACATATTTGTCCTGACTGATAAAGATACCATCAGGTTTCTGCTGAACTTGGAGACCCAAAAAGAAAGTCATTTCTCCCATGGCACTCATCTGAAACTCTCCCTTCATAAGCTCCTCAAACTCCCTGCACCAAGCTTCCTTTGTGGATCCAAAAATAATGTCATCCACATACACTTGCACAAGAATAATATATGTGGAATTCTTCTTAAGAAAAAGAGTCTTATCAATTGCACCTCTTGATATCCATGCTTGTGAGAAATGATGAAAGCCTAGCATACCAAGCTCTGGGTGCACGATGTAGTCCATAGAGAGCTTTGACTACCTTGTAAACATGATTAGGATGATCAGGGTCTTCAAATCCTTTAGGTTGAGTGACATAAACCTCCTCTTCTATTTCACCATACAGGAAGGCTCCTTTAACATCCATCTGATATACCATAAAACCCATATAGGATGCATAAGCCAATAAAATCCGTATGGCCTCAACTCTTGCCACAGGTGCAAACACTTCATCATAATCAATCCCCTCCTCTTGTCGATAACCATGAGCAACCAATCTTGCTTTGTTTTTAATGACAACACCTCTTGCATCTCTCTTATTCTTTAGAATCCATTTAGTCCCAATTGCATACTTGCCATCAGGTAGTGGTACCAATATCCAAACTTCCTGATTTTGAAATTGTTGCATCTCTTCCTGCATTGCCTCAAGCCAACTTGAATCTTCAAGAGCATGAGTAACACTGGTTGGTTCCACTTGAGAAAGAAAACAAGCAAACAGACAATGTTCATAGTCCGTGTGATTGTCTCTTTGCTGATTTGAGACATAAGAGATAAAAGCCACTTGACCATATTTAGAACTTGCCACGGTACCCCTTGTTCTAACAGGTGCATTAGGATCACCAATAATATTTGATTGTGGATGAGTATTGTGAATCCTTTTAGTAGCAGTGGTGTTGACTTCAATGGAAGAATCAAGATTAGTCATAGTAGGTTCAAAATCAGTGTCATAAGAAGGTGAGGTGAAGATTCCAGCTTTGGGTTGATGATTACCAAGATCTGAGGGTCTTGGAAAGCGAGTATAAGGATCTCCAAAGTCTGTGGACACTCTAGTAGAAATAGGAGTAGAAACGACATAGCCTTGTGAGAATTGGTAGGAGAAACGGATCACATTCAGGCATTGATGTTTCCACTTGATTGCTTCACGGCACTCTCCTCGGCATTCCTTCCGGCTTCTAGATTAGCTGCATACTCTTGTTTCTTTAGCCTAGCAAGGTCCTCTGCATAATTGGACTCGTCTTCACTCTCATCGAGAGTAACTTTGGAAGTGTCACCTGTAAAATTGTTAGGGGAGAAAGAAGGCACTACAATAGGTTGTTCATCATCTTCAAACTCACTTTGTCGAATCGGCATCCGGGTATCTGCTTTAGTTGGAGACTCTTGAATACTTGCATTTTGATTAGCCATATGTCTAGAATAACCCAAATAATCGGTTAAGTAATCAAGGTCAAAAGACCAAACATGACCATGTCCTTGAACATTAGGCTTGTCTTCTAGAAACCTCAGGTTCAATGTCTCCTCAATCTTCTTGGCAGATAAATTGTAAACTCTATGCGCCTTACTATGAGTAGAATATCCCACAATATAACCATCATCGACTTTTCTCATCAAATTTGCCCAATGGATCACTTGTATTCAGAATGGTCACTTGACAGACAAAAGGTTTAAGGTAATGAATAGTAGGAACTTTCCCATAGAGAAGTTCATATGGTGTTTTGAAGTGTGGTCTAGTAATGGACACTCTATTCGATACATAACAAGCTGCCACAGCTTCAGTCCAAAACATGGTGGGTAGCTTAGAGTCTGCGGCATTGATCTTGCAGACCTCTATTAAGGTCCTATTTTTTCTTTCCGCCACCCCATTTTGTTGTGGGGTTCTTGGAGTGCTATAGTCCCTTTTGATCCCTTTAGACCTGCAGAGTTCTATAAGTATAGCATTCTTGAACTCTGTCCCATTATCACACAGAATTCCTTTAACCTTTTTGTTCAACTGATTCTCAATAAGGGTAATGAAGTTCTTTCAACCTTTGGAGATGTTTCATCTTTTGTCCTTAGAAAGAATACCCAACAAAATCTGCTATAACCATCGGTGATAACCAGACAAAAATACTTTTGATCAATGCTTCTCACTTGAGTTGGACCAAACAGATCCATATGAAGCAACTGAAGAGGTTCAGAAATAATGCTCACAGCAGTAACAACTTTGTATGAGGCTCTATGTTGCTTTCCTTGTTGCGAGCAACAGTTATGATCATTTGTAAAGACTTTGGAAGGAAGACCTTCAACAAGACCCAGTTTAGAGAGCTTGTTTATGGTCTTGAAGTTGACATGGGCCATCCTCCTATGCCATTTGGTAGACTCATCCAAGGATGCTTTAGCCACCAAACAAGTTAAATCACCTTATGGTTTAACATCAGTTAAGTTGAATGTATAAAGATTGTGATTCGAGGAACTTTCAGTTGAAGTTTCTTCGGGGAGTTTGAAGTCTTTAGATAGCACAAGACATTCATCCTCTGTGAAGAGTACTTTGTTCTTGGTGTCACTGATCTGTGAGACTGAGAACAAATTGAAGTGTTGGAGTTCCTTGACATAGTATACATTCTCAAAGTCCAGGTGAGGTGTTTTGATGGTCCCTTTCGAGTAATTCTTCCATCATTTCCTCCAAAGGTTACATTGCCTCCTCCTTCAATTGATACAAAGTTATGCATCATATCCTGTTTCCTGACATACTTCTTGAACAACCACTATCAACAATGCCAACATCTTTATGCTTAAGAGGATGATTCTACAACAACAAAAATATACAAAATATTAGTACACTATGGAGGCTCAAGTCATTGCTTGACTTGAACACGCCTTGTGGATCATATAAATTATGCCATGCAGATGTATAGGATCCACTATTGTTCTTGGGTTTCCATTGAAATTTAGGTCCCTTTTTATTCCAAGAACAACTGCGAGGACTTGTGGCAGATATCCCAGTTCCCTTTCCCATCAGTCATTGAGTCAACATATCCAGGCCAATAACCATTCTTAAAATATGAACTTGTTGGTTGTACATATGGTCTTGCAACTGGTCTTCTCAAAGGAAAAGGAGAATTAGTTGCTTGTGGAACATAAGGTGGTATAGGATTAACATTGGTCCACATTGGTCTAGATGTACTAGAATCACCACACCTACCCATCCTTTGCTCATGATAATCACAATCCTTAATTAAATGAAATTTACTTCTACACACAAAACATGTCTTACGTTTAGAAGATTTATTCAAACCAAAAGATGTTCTATTACAAGCAGAAGTATTCAAACCAAAACCATGAAAAGAATTGTTTTTAACAGGATTATTATGCAAAGAATTAAAAGCAAGTCTTGAGGCAAGCTGTCTTGGAAGAGGATTCCTTGGCAACTCGACATGCTTATTGGTAGTCTTGGGTGCAGGCAGGGGTGAAGACTTGGGAAGGTCGGACTTGTCATTTGAATCACACTCTGTAGACCCTTGCTCGGAGGACTTGTCACTTTTAACACAAGAGACAAAGTCATTAGAAGAAGTATCGAGTGCAGCAAGTCATTTGACTTTTTGCCATAGAGATGGTGTGATCCATCAAAGTCAACAGTAATGGAAAGGTCAATGGGCATGTGCTCACCTCTAATAGGTCCACGTCTGACATGTAGAGCACCTTATTTCACAAAATTAGCTAGGCCTACTGGTGTAGATTTGCGTGTGTCATCCCTAGCTTCTAACCCTACATACTTCTTAAAGCCTAATCCTATAGAAGTATTTGGAGTTTGACTAGCATAGATGTGACTAGCTAACTTATTTCCATTTAACAACCATTCGTTATGCCTAGCAATTTCCTCATCTAGTTTCTCTTTTAGCTCTAGATTTTCGACACTACATCGCTCTCAACTTCTCAGAATATTTAACTCATTCTTAGCACATTCAAGATCCCTTTCTAACACACTTATTTTCTCATCATAAGCTATTTGATTCTTACTAAAACCAAACCTTTTTTCTTTCTAGTGTTTTTAAAGCCTGTTTATAAGCTTCAACTTCTACAAAGTATTCATTATATTTAGGTTTCAAAATATCATAAGCTTCTTTGAGTTCATTATAACGCTCACTACAACCAAACAAACAGTTTTGTACATGAGAGATGCCCATCAAGGCAATCTGATCATGCCTATCCTCTGAAGTACGGCTTGCAATCAAACCAACATTATCGGGACCATCATTATCACGCTCATGATGCTTCCGGTCCACATTGCTATCAAGAGTGACCAAAGGCTGCGATCCCTTTGAAGTTCGGACTCCCTCGATTCTGGCGATAAGTAGAGTATCTTGTCTCATCACCAACTTTCCTATCTTTGCACTCTCTGGAGAAGTGACCCATCTGTTGACATGTGAAGCACTTGACCTTCCTTTTGTCAAACCTCGTTGGATCTCTTCCTTGGAAGCCAAACCTTCGCCCGACTTTGCGCTCAAAATTCTTGATATCCATGGACGCATAGCCACCTGCCGCTTCATCTCTTCCATCTCCGGTGGATCCACGATCTAAATCCTCATATGCAGTTCTGCGAGGATCATAATCACAAAGAAGGATCCAAGCACATCTTCCATTATACCTGCAGATTGAGAACTTGATGGAGTGGTAGTGTAAGATGATGATGAGTAAGTTGGACTTGGACCATGACTCATCTTTGGGGTAGAGGCTCCAACGAATGTTGTATGACTAGCGGTAGATGATGATCTAAAAGGACTTCTTACATCATGTTCAAGAGCTTTAAGTTTGTTGTACTGCTCATCAAAAGTAAGCATATCTAAACCACCTTTTGCTTTTAAAGCAATGCTCACTTGTAGCCGGGATGAGGTAAAGACCTCAAGAACTTAGAATTACAATCATCATTATCGGCTTTGCCTGCAGTGATTTAATGACTTAAAATCTTGTGAAACTTGTCATAGCCCTTATGAATTCCTTCCTCTTTAGAGATTTGAAAGTCTTGAAACTGTTGTCTAAGCATGGACTTTCTCATTCTCCTAGACTCCTCATTCCCACGGAACTTAGCCTTAATTGCTAACCATATGTCCTTGGCATCTTGCATGAAGTGAAAATCACTCAAGTGATCCTCGGGAATAGCTTGAAGAAGAATGGTTTTAACCTTGGTTTCTCTCTGAACCGCTAGTAACTCTTGGCAGCTTTTGGGAGGAACATAAGTCATCTTACCAAGGCATCGGTGGTAGTTTTCTTCAAACTGTTTCCCATCAGCACTATCTCCCATAGAGTCCAATCAATGTTGGAGATCGGTTTTGCATCTTCATCGCCCAAAGATCATACTCCTCCCTTTTTAGGTAAGGAAACTTAGCATTGTTGTTAGAGAGACTTAGGTGTTGCAGATGGGTGGTGTTTTGGTTGTTGGTGATTTCAACATCAACGTCGATCCGAGCATGGTGAGTTTTGTTTTGGTTGTATGGGTGTTTAGAAAACCTGTCCTTAGTATCGTAGAGACTCTCACGAGGCTCTGATACCACTTGTTGAAAACTAAGAGACCTTGATAGATCTTGAGCTTCGTAGATCGTTAGTATTGCTTGTGTAATCACAAACAAACTAAAAGAAAATCTCTACAACTTGTATTCTTTAGCGGAATATAAACACAAGTATAAAACACAGATAACTAAGAACTCTTTGATCCTCTATGGATCGTTATATTAATAAATTGTTTTAGCACACCATAATACATTCTATTGTGTTCCTTTTATAGACAAGGAACCCTAACTTCTTTTCTAAGAAACGTATGTCTATGAAACTAAATAAGATATACACAATCACTTTCTAATAAAGCTCATGTATATCCTAACTAATTCTAGAATATACGGAATACCCTTTTGAGAAACAAACTACTAATATTACTTGACATAATCATGTCTTGTGAGAATCCATACACTTCCAGAATCCATCGCATAATATCATCATGATTCATACTTCACATAATTCCCAACAAAATCTCTCTTCATCAATCAGTGAATCTCAAATTCGCTGGTTCACTCACTCTGTGTTGTCTTCTTTGAGGCGTTAGGTTTGAGAGCATTCGGCATTGCGAAACCATCAAGGAGATTCTTGAATTATACGATGCATGGCGGTACTTATGTCTTGATCAAGGCAAAGTGGGCCGTACTCAATTCAATGAAAGTGATCAAAGACACTTCGTGTGTTTTCTATTACTTCTTTATTGTATGCAGGTATACCCTACGTTTGCAGCTGATCAAAATGGAGAGGTCAATCCATAGCCGCATGCTCACATAATCCCATTCACAATTAAAGAAATCATGATAAGTGCATATCTACATCAACCGGCTCTGATATTTTCAAACCATGCTTACACTTTCACGCTCTGTAAATATCATGAATCATCCTAAGCTTCAGCTACTCACGATGTAGAATATCATGATCGGAGATGTGAGCATGTCGGTCAAAAGTCTCAACATGCATAATTTCAACACTACAAAGGAAGAGTGGGAGATTTATTATGGTAGTGATTTCAAAGTGGCTCAAAGCTCACATTATCCGTGGATGAGTTAAAGATCTCACTTGGATTATCCAACCATGCAAAATGAAGAATCAAAGACTACGAGACTCTGAGCAAGGAACATTAACAAGAATCCAAGAACAATCTTAATGTAATATCTGTTTTGTATTCAATAGCTCCCTTAGGGGGAGATTGTTAGGATTTAGTAAATACAATTATTAAAGTGTCGGTCACCTCAAGCATATGTAATCGTTAGTAAGCTTGTAGTCGTAGTTATTTAATGTTAGGTAGTATTTAGTTAAGTAATACCGTGGAGAATGGACGAGTCTTTACCCTTTGTATGCACGATCCCTTTGACGCGTGGAATGGTACGTTTATGTAAGATACTATAAAATACCCTCACCTCACAAGGTAGAGGGTTGGAGCTCATAATAATACTTTTACTTTCTCTCACTAAGTTCCCTAAACCTCTAAACTTTCTCTCTCTAAAAACCTTATAATTAATAAGCCTACTTAGAACCATGGTTTGATGTGTTTGTGAAATCCAATATGTTACAGATCTGATTGATATGTTGGATTGACTTTTGTTAGTCGATTGCTGTTTGGATGATGTCGACCAACATATATCTGTATGTGTGTTCACTAACATATGCAGGTATATTGGTATATAAGAATGTTATTTCCTATCTGGATCCCATAAAGAAGATGATTGGATCTTAGAAAGGAAGAAGGGTAACTATATCTTGTGTCGACAAAAGAAGCGGAGCTTAGGATCTCTCCATGGATAGTTGGCACGCGATAAATTCACAGCCGGAGGTCTCATTTTGCATCAGGTAGGCGTTTTCTTCCCCTGGCAACAACAACAAAAGCGACTCAACCACCTAGCATTGTCTTTGTGTAGGACAAGTAGTGAATAATACCATTTTCAAAAATTTGTTAAAATTGTTTTGAAAATGGAAAAATATTGTTTTGAAAATAAATTGGTCTAAATTTTGAAAATCACCGGACTTCATTTTATCAAAACTTAAGTCACTCAATCATCGACTACGGCCATCGATTGAGGGGGAGAGTAATTTAAAAAATTATTTCCAAACGATATTTCTTCATAAAAAGTCTGTTTTTACAAAATAAGTGGTGATCTAAAGATTTAATGTTATGTCATGGTATAATTTTCTTTAAAACCCAAATATCTTTCAAAATGAATTTTTTTCTGTTCTTGTTTGATTGTGAAATTGTTTTATTTTACTTAAAGATCTCTTAAAAACTATCATACCTGACACTAACAATCTTTAATGTCTATAATTGGTCCTCATCAGTCAATTTCAAAATTTAAATCAAGCCACGTCTTTCCCCAAACTTTTCTAAATGATTTAAATCAATTGGGATCACAAATCTCAAATGGTTTGAAATTTTTTTGTCGGGAGATCATTGATTTAAATCTCAAATCTGTTTAAATAGAATTGGTTTTAAGTCCTTTAAAGGCACTCCTGCCTCCATGTTACTTAAGCGATTTCAAATATACAATCGTATGTTGAGGGAGCATTTATCCAAAAACAAGATGAGTATTTAAACCTGACCACATTTTCTCCCATGTTTTCTATACCTTATTAAATCACTTGGGATCCAAAATCTCAAAGGGTTTGATATTTTTGATCGAGGAAGAATTTGTGATTTAATTAGAAATCGATAAATGATGATCGATTTGATTCAAGTCTGAGCTACTCTCCCATATGTGCTAAACGCTTTCGAATCTCGAAGCACATATTAAGGGGGAGCATTTCAAAAGAAAATAAACTATCAAGGTACAAATGCTTTTATGTTTTAACATAAAGGACCTTGATTGATTTTCTAAATGGTTTCTAAATGGCAGTGTGATCGTGCATGTAATTCAAGAGAACTCTTGCCTCTATGTGATAAAATGATTAAATGATTTCTAATATCCTATGCACATATTGAGGGGGAGAATTTACCAAAGAAATTCAATGAAACTTTCTAAGGAAATTGTGATCAGAATATATTTCAAAGAACTATTGCCTCCATGTGCTAAACAATTTCAAAATCATATGCACATGTTGAGGAGTAGCATTTCTAAAAGATAAAAAACAATTAAGGTACAAAATGCTTTGATATTATATCACAAGTACCTTGATTGATTTTTCAAATGATTTTTCAATTAGTTTCAAGAAGGAAGAACAATACAAAAAGACCGACCATTTTACTTTATGCATGGAGTTATTAGGATGGTGAGGTTAGGTATTCGTTCCCACGATCCGCCGAGCGGAGGGATCTACCAAGGGACAATCTACTAGATAGTGTAGAAGTCCTTAGGTATGATGAAAAAAAGAGAAAAATGAGAATCTAGAAGAGTGGGGCTGAGCAGAGCTAGTCTTGGAATAAACCAAACAAGGTTCTAGTTATGAAGTCTCATTAGCAAGCGAAGGGGTTGAATAATGAAAAGAATTAAATGTAAAAAGGGTGAAAAGAAATAGCCCTCCAATAATTCAACCTTAGAGGCGGAGTTCAATACATATGCTACTCTTGGTGGTTAAAGGTAACAGGTGTATGAAGACAAGGCGTCATGGACCCGGTGGTAGCTAAACTTCCCAAGCTAATCAAGTTCCTCTAAAAAGGGCTTGTTTCATTCTCACGGGGAACCTACATAATCTATCGACTTTCTCTTAGAGACTGTTCATATTGAAGAAGGAGACTCTCTCTAGTCTCACGGCATAGGAACCAAATGTGCACTATTGAGTCTAGAGTCAAGAGATTATCCACAATATCTCATTAGGACACAAAATTAATGAAGACTTGTTGTTTCACACAATGTGAAAAGTAAGAATATATTAAGAGTCTTACGCATTATTCTTGTGGGATTTCCAGAACATCCGAGTGATAGATAAAAATAGTCACGATGAAGATGGAAATCCCTTTAGAGCCAACATCAAACAAGCTCTTGGTGGGTGACATGTGAGATCTTTTCAAAGATCAAACTTGACATTTGGATAGAAACAATAGAGGCGATTCACTCTTGAATCAACCTTGGTCCAGGAAATGAATTAACGAATACTTTTGGAAAAACCGTTCGATATGCAAATCTTCTTTTCTCTAGCACATCGAATGTGTATTCATTTTCAAACACAAAAGTATCTCTGATTGAAAAAATACTTTTGGAAAAACTGTTCGATGTGTGAATCTCTTCTTTTCTCTAGCACATCGAATGTGTACTCTTTTCGGATACAAAAGTATTTTTGATTGAAAATTGATCTTTCTTATAAAACCTTGCGTATGCAAAACTTTTACTTCTAGCAATGCCTTGATTGTTTTTCAAATCAAATTTTCATCAATCGATTGAATCTCAATTATTTGGTTCCTCACTCTAGTGTTGTCTTCTTTGAGGCGTTCAGTTTGAGAATGGCTAGAAGCAGTACTGCGAAACCTTCCAAGGAGATTCTCGAATTATACTTTGATCACGGCGGTACTTGTCTTGATCAGCGGGAAGGTGGGATGTACACCTCAATTCAACGAAAGTGATCAAAGACACTTTTAGTATGTTTTTTAATAACTATTTGTTGTTTCTTTGGTACATTTTGGGACTTTAACGGTGTCGGAATTGATAAGTCAATCCAAAGTCGCATGCTCACGGCATCACACTTAGTGAAGAAATCATGACCAATGCATATCTAAGACACTGCTCGATATTTTTATACTATGTTTTACCTTTCACGCTACTACTAATATCATGAGCGATGAACTTTACTACTTTGGAAAGATGTCATGCTCCAGAAAGTGTGAGCATGTCGGTCCGAAAGTCACAACATCACATGATGGCAACACAACAAAGGGTGATCCAGAGATTTCGTGGCGATGATCTCAAAGCTGAAGATCATCAAGATGTGGATCAGTTCAAAGACCTCCACTTAAAGTATTTTTAAAACTATGCGGACTTTGAAGAATGCTACTAAAAGCACAAAGATTGCGGAACTTGAAGAATGAAGTCTGACTCGAACTAAAGACAAAGATTGAATGCTAGGATGCAAAATGTATTTCATGGGGTGACCTCCCTTAGGGGAGATTGTTAGAATTGGAAATTCCATGTTAAAGTGTCGGTCACCAATTATGGTCTAGCACAAGTTAGCTCGTAGACATGTCATTTGTTACGTTATTTAGTAGTTTATTAGTTAGTTTATAGCGTAGATTAGTTTAGTGTAACAGGTGGAGGAAGGGCCAGGATCTTTACCCACTGTATGCTTGATCCACAGTCCGATAGGAGGACGTTGTATTTGTAACTATAAATACCCCTTCCATCCTTGGAAGGGGTGGTGCTTCTTCATAATCTAACCTTGCAATTTGTGTTACAACTCTCTTTCAAGAACACCCTCTCATCTCTTTCTATCTTTAAACTATGGCATACTTGATTCATCACCATCCAAGGCCACCCGAATCATTATCAACACAATATGTAAGATCCTACAGAAATCACTCTCTAACGATAAGCATTAGCAATTATCTTTTCTTTTACTTTCGATTAATGTATTTCAATATGTTAAACATTGAATTGATTGTTTCATTTAATATGATCGGCTAAGCACCTTTGGTTCTAGCCTAGTTATGATTCCTTAATTGTTGTGTTTATGTTTACATTGTTTCCGTATAATTGTTTCTAGTGTAGCATGCATAGTTAGATTTGGTAGCTACCACCTTGTTTGATAGTTTTGAATGGTAGGTAGTGTCTAATTGCTTAGGAGAATTGACCAACTGACCCTAAGTAGGTAGAATGAGTGGAAAGGGTAAGAATTGACCAATTGTGACCCTTCTTAAACTGTCCGAACTGACCAATGATCACGCCGTTTAGATGAACTTAAGAAGTTAGGGATGAGTGTCTAAGATGCTAGCGCTTGGGCACTCATTGTTTCTTGAATCTTGCATGTAAGCGGAACTAAATGACTTGGTTTAGGGGACTAAAACAAGCTGGACTTTCAAGGGTAGAAGCTTGATCTCCGATGGAAACCTTTGCTGATAGGTTAGGACGAACTGACCAAATGATGTTCTAGCGACCTAAACCCCCACTTGAATCAATTGAAAGTAATTAGACGTGAACATAACATGATAGGATGAGTAACTAGGTTAGTACACTTTTCCCTTATTGATCACAACTCTACCTTTATTTGCTTTCTTTCATTTCTTGTCTTATTAGTTAATTATTCATTTCAATCTTAAAACCATTAAAACCTGTGACACCTAGACTTAATTAGAATCCGCTCACATAGCTCTTGGGACGACCTCGGTTTTACCGATTACTACACTACAGACGACCGGGGTACACTGCCCGTTAGTGCATAGGGTGGACCATAGGTAAACGAGACACTTATACATATTAAAACCTGGTCAGTAAAACCTGCATCAGAACCTTAGTCCTCAAGTCTTTCTAGAACGCTTCAATATAAAATAAATTTTAGGATAAGAAAGTGAAAAACATGTTAGACAAAGGAGTGTCTCCAGACGCTCCGCGGATCCATAATTTATACGGCCGGATCCGTATTTTATGGATCCGTCAAATGGCAGTTCTCGGACAGAACCCACACTATAAATAGGAGGCCTCCTCTTTTATTTTTGGCTAATCCTTTTAAGACATTTGCTCCCCTACTTTTACACACACTTAGTAACCAACATATACAAGTCTTTGAAATGTAAATAATATACATTCTCAAGTCTTTTAATACTCACTAAATCTTGATCATGATGCTTCTAACTTTCATTTGTTGTAAGCAAGTTTTCACTTCATCTTCCATCCTTGCAAGCCTAAAGATCTTGCCATCTACATCCACTACAAGCATACCAACATATGAAGATCAACCACAACAAGATTGGAGCACTTGTGATCTTCAATCATTGAATACTTCTTATGACAAGAAGTTCATTTAGTTTAGGAACTCATATCCACTAGACACTGTTGTCTTGGATCATTATCATACACCACCATGTATCATTATACAACATCTTGTATCACCATCATACAACAAACTAGTGGTTAGGAGGTTTATGTGTTTAGGCCATAAAACACAAGGTTTGTTATGTTGGGACATGAAACATAACGGGTTTGGTTGTACCCGAAGAAGGACTCGGTATTTAGCTTTGTACTAGAAAAAGTGTAAACGACGCTAGGTTGGTCATACCTCGAACTAGGACTCGGTATTTAGCTTTGTACCAGAAAAAGTGTAAGCGATGTTGTAAGGTTTTCTCCGCCGAGAAAGGAGCTTGTTGATCTGGTGAAGTAACTCTCGAGTTGGGTACTCGGTAAGTAGAGTAGGGCGAAGAGGAGCTTCATGACCGAACCACTATAAATCATCGTGTCCGTTTGCATTTCCTTTTACTTATCGCTTTACATTTATATTTGCATTTATAGCTTTATACTTGCATAGCGTTAATGTTTGTGTTGTGGCTTGTTGTTTGTGATGTGGTTATGATTTTAATATTGTGGTAATATGCTTAATATGATCGATGATCTCTACTATCATTATAGTCATAGAACTAATATTGCCACTTTTCATATTACGTCAAACTTGATCGATTGTTTGATACTAAAATATTTAAGTTTTTAAATGGAAACATATTAACCCACTCTACGATTTCCACAATGTTAACTAAGTCTGACTAAATAGGATGAGTATTTGGGAAGTGAAGTTGTAGATTGCAAATTTAGTCATTAAACAAAGTCTAGCATTGGGAATCGAAGTTTGCCAGGTGAGAACAATGAAATGATGTTGATACCCTCAGGTCCTTAATCGGGTGAAACCACTTAACGGGGGTTACTAACAATCGTTAGCTCTCGGTGGCTAAAATGAACGCCACATTAGCTTCAATGACTATATTGGATTTTTTCGATGGTTTTCTTTTAATTTTTGGAAACATTAGGAGACAAAGTTTGTAATTTACCCTAAATACCATCTCCATCAATTTATGATTCTAATACTCTGTATATATTTTAGAAACCTACAACCGTGTATAACAACCTATTCTTGAAAATTCCTAATACCCATTATTAAAATGGTTTTTGTTTTAGTTTTCTACTTTTCAACTTCAGGTAATTTATAAATCGTATAATGAGTTTTATTAAAACCATTTAACATCGGTATATAATCTAATTAATAAAAAATCACTATATAAAACCTATGGTTTGGTAGGTTGTTAACTATGAGTCTTTACAATTCTATTAAACATAAAAATGAAGGAAACATCTTTAAAAAAAAAGAAGAAGAAGGAAATATGAGAATTGGTGGGATGAGGGATATGCGAGATAAAAAATAATATGATAATAATGAAAAAAACTAATTTTAAATATTTATTAAGAAAAGCATAGTTTAAAAAAACACTTTTTAAATCAGCATATTTGTGCCCATACATTTAAAAACAAGCATAGAATTGGAATTTTCTCACTTCCTATAAATTATAACTTATATCCGCAATCTTGAAATTTTCTCACTTTCTCTAAATTAGAACTTATATCCGCAATCTTATGTTAAAACACTATGATACACTTTCACACCAATAATCCAAAAGTCTACTTATTAACACACACGATGGAACTACAAGCAAGCTTAGGGTCGGTGATCCAAATAAACCAATCGGGCCGATCTTACTCCTATGTATGATCAAAAGAGTGTGAAAGTTATTTTACTTCAATTCACTACCTAAAGTGTCGTTTCTAGGAGGTTTTGTAATCAAAACAGAAACAAACCGTGAAACAAAATTTTATCCAAATTCAAAATAGTTGTTTGCATGACTATCAAAATAAAGAGAGCCTAAGAAATTAAATCAAGGCGGAGATAGTTTGAGGTAATAAAGTAGACCCATCAGTTTTACATGTTCGATGATCCACATGCTGCGAGCGATAAATTGAAAAGATGCATGGAGTAAAGAAATTATTGCTCTAAAACCTATAACGCATCCGGACCAAACAAATGAAAGACCAATGTGGAAAAAAAAAATATGATGACAAAATAATTGTTTATGGCAATCCCAATGTGGTTGGATTAACAATACAAGACATGCATGCATATGCATATGTAGTACAAAAAGCAATTTTTGCCTTAATACCTATGCTACAATATAGACAAAGGTGTATATGCTAGCAATTAACATTAACTCCCAACAACCCAAACTTTTTATTTATGTACACATAACAATTCAATAGTAACCAATGTCAAAACCTAGGGTTCCCCACAGTCTCACACCAGGCATAGACTGGAGAATGATCATTGATCAATCAACATTGTGTGGGTCACAAAAGTTAAGTAACTGGAACTGGAAAATAATCAAAATAATCAGACTTTTCAGGATATATAATCATTACTAAAGTTAAACTAATCAAGTAATCAACATACAAACTCTAAATTTTATTAATTGGGGATGGAGGGGTTAAGAATTGTAGTCAAGCACGTACAATCTCTACAATTGCTCATTTTCATTTCCTAGCTAGGCTTATTAAGTTTCCTGAAATCATGCCCAGTGTACATTGACTATACATTAGTACGTTACATAATGTGCATCGGGTTTATTTAAACGAGATTACCATCAAACCAAAGGTGATAAAGGATTGATATTGAAAACAAGCTAGATATGTTAAAAATTAACAGAATGTCTCTTGAATGTGTTGAGCAAGTTCATCAGCACTTAGTTGGCATTCAACTCCAATCTGAAAAAAGAACAAAGCCTATACAAATTAGTAATATGAATGAAATTTGAAGTAAACAAATTTGGAACCAAAACCAAAGCTACAAACACTAAATAATGGTTTACTAATGAAGGAAAATTAGTGTATACTTGTATTAAAAAATAACAAAAACACAGCAATTCTTCAAAATGTGTGCATCCAACTAAAATATATATGTAAAAAAGTATCTTAAAGTATGCTACCACTTTAGATATGATTTTGGAATCCTGGTATGATCGAGTATTGTTAAAATTGCTCTAAATTTTGACTTTAATATAATTGGTAACACAGATGTTACTCAAAAAAATACATGCAAGCATGCATGCAAATAAATTCAAATGTAAGCTGAGAAATAAATATTTGGCTTACCTTGATGGTAAATGAGTTAACCATGGTATCATCAACGATACTAATGTTAGCTTGAATAACTTCAAGAGATAGATTTTCAAGAAGTGCTACCACTTTTGTTGCTTGGCCTGGTATCCTATGCGAGCAAGTCTTTAAGAGAAGATTACCACCCACAAATTTCACTTCAACTTCAGCACCCGTTGACCTTGAATTCACCATGAGCTCATTACCACTCTCTGAAGTTGTAAAGGAATTAGAAGGTGAAGGATAATCAAGCGATGGTGCTATGAATGGAAGGGGTGGCATGGGTCTGTAGGGACTCAACGGTTGCGGGGTTCTCGGACTAATGGGCAAGCTAATTGGCCTAGGGCTAAATGGCGATTTTTGTGGGCTGATAGGTAAGGTTCTGGGGCTCGCAAGTAGCCTCGGGCTCATGACTAGTTCATTGTAAGATTTTCTTTGCTTCTTTGCCTCTAGGGATTGTAGAACTTGTTGCAATTCAGTGATGTAATCAGTTACACCTCCAATTATTGATGCTTGATCACCCTATAAGTGTTATACAATATAATCACATATTTGTTTAGAACAACAATATAATATCATATAATCAAGTAAGGAAGAGTGACAAATGCTATTTGTTCTTTTTAGCTTTAATTTTATAGTGGAGAAATAAATGTACTATATAATTCAAAACGTGCTAAGTACATAAACAAATCAAACAACCCCAAAACCGTTTTGCCATGATAAATTACCCTTTTGACATAAAAGCAAGGCATAAGCGAACGAAGAACACTCAAATGCTCATTCATCTGCTTCCTCCTATTCCTCTCTACCGCTATATGTGACACCTTTTGCTGCCCATCCGAATTACCACAACCAACGCCATCCTCCACCGCAGTCAACTTCATTTTCTTCCTCTTACGCCCCTCCACAGCCTCGTGTAAGCGCCCAACGGATGTCATAACCGCAAATTTATCAGAACCACCCTCCATATCAGCCTCGAAACCCCTAAATAAGTCGTCAGCAGACACTGTCTCAGGTGACAAGAAGTTGGTTTCCCCAAACTGATCGACATAAGTATGGATTAAATCAGGTAAAAAAGTACACTCACTAGTCATTTTGATTAGAAACAAACTGTTAATATAGGTCTTAGTGAGTGATGCCAAAAAATAACAAACAGTTTTGTGAGAGTATAATGATGAACTTGTTGTCTTCAATATAATGCCAAAACCAGGAAATATTTATTAGAATTCTGAACATCGATGGTGTGACTAGGCTATAGACGTTATCCTGTGGTGCTTTTATTGTCTTTAACAATTTGATTGTTTTTTAGTGGGCCATTAGTGTATCACACTTGGTCTACGGATTCGGATCTTTTATATAAACGTTTAAATTCGGTAGCTATATAACTACGTACTCGATTTCTAGTGACAAAGTTAAATTACCGGCAAGTATTATTATTTAGAGAAAATTACCATAAGAGGCCAAAAATTTAAGATTGATTTATTTTTTAGACATTTTTAGCATCATTTTTTATTTTGAATTATGTATCAGTGATCAACTAGCTCGACTACTTTTGTGCATGTGTGGATTGCAAGTACAAAGGTTAGGTACATTATTTTAATATTTTATTATCAAATTACCAAAACACCCTTATGTTTTATCCTCTTATTAATTACCTCATACCCAACTCACTCCTAATATAACTTCACCCACCTACTTCACCAGTCCATCACCACCACCACCGCTCAACTGCTCGACCACCACTACTTGACTACTCAACTGATCAACCACCATTGCTCAACTGCTCAACCACCACTTCTCAACTGTTCAACCACCACCGCTCAACTCCGATGTCAACTCTGGTCATTCGCACAGATCGGAAAGTCACCCAAACTTTATAACATATTTTATGTAAACTCTAAAAACAAATACACAAATTTATATAAATTTTATAACTAAATTTACACAAACTTTAAATAAATTTACAACAAATTTACACTATCAAACTCTAAAAAATCTACACTTTAACCCGTGACAGCAAGCGAGGCGTGGCATAATCCGGCAACTGCACCGGTGTTAGGATTGCTGTTGAGAGCAGCTTTTTGCTTGGATGACAGTGTCGAATCCGTCTCTATCAAGCGACATACCAATCCACAACAGTTTAATTTGTTTTCGTTCTAAAAATTGTTGGCAGAGAATTTAGTATAGATAAAATCAAGAATTAATTAACCTTAAAGATAGAATAACCAAAACCTAGAAAAAAACAAGACATGAAAAATTAAGAAAAATACCAGAGCAAAGTTGTTGTCACAACCAGGTCTTTTGGGTGATTTATCCTCTGCTGCTGCTTATTATTAAAATTAACGGTGACGACTGACGACGGAGAACACAGCACTAGCGACAGTCCGCCACCACCAACGACCACCATCACCCGGATGCTCTCACTGGAATTTCCCCATCAAACACCAAACACCCACTAAACAACATACACGCCATTTTACACCACCCACCACTAGTCCGCCACCAAACTCCCACTGCAACCACCTAACCCCCACTACAACCATCTAATCGTCAAGTAAAGACCAATCAAACACTAACCCTTCAACAAGACCAAAAAATCCCCAAGTTAACTCAAATAAAAAACCCTGGCCCTAAACTCGATATTCAACCCAAGATCCAAGCGACATGGATCTAGATAGGAGAAGATCTAGAAATGAAAGAGGTGGTGCTCGAAAGTAGTAAAGGCCAGCAGTGGTTTCGCCGGAAGTGTTGGTGGCTGCAGATCATTATGTGTGTTTTTGTATTTTTGTAAAACGTTTTTGTTTTTATAGAAACAAAATTGACCAAATCCTGTAAAGTTAAAAAGTGTTGGTGGCTGCAAAGTGAGGGAGAAAGTGTGTGGATAAGGTATGTGTGGTAGTGGTGAAAGAGGTGGGTGGTGGTAGAGATGATAAATAAGCGTAAAATACTGAAGATAAAGCATAGGGTACAAAATATATTAAAAAAATAATTAATAAAGCATAAAAGTGTTTTGGTAATTTGATGATAAAATATTAAAATAATGTACAACCTTTTACTTGCAATTGACACATGTAAATAAAAGGGTGGGGTCGAGCGGTTGTCCGGTTAAGTATGCCAAATAGAAAAAAGAATACTAAAGTGTAGAAAATAAAATTGGATTTTTGCATAACGGTAATTTTCTATTATTTATCATCTACATCGCCTTTAGCTAGTGATTTAGATGAAGATGTTATACACAAGTATTAATTAATTTTTGACTAAAATCGGCGTTTAATTCACTAAACGCTTTTGATGCGTCATGATGAGACAAAACTGGCGCTTTTTCGCATATAGGTCCAAAACATGCCGCTTAAATGAGATTAGTCAAACTTTGACCAAGTCAATGTCTGATTTTTGTTTTGTAGTCGAGGGTATTTTAGTCTATACACATTTATACTTTTATAACGGGATGTGTTTAAAATATAAATTTTAGTCCATACACTCGTACTGGTTACAGGTTTGTAAGGCAAGACGGGATGTGGTCTACCTATAGTGTGAAAGCCTTGTGTTGTATGTACGGGATGTGTTTAATTATTAAATATTTTGGCCATGAGAGATATTGAAAAAGCATCTGAACCGATCAGCTTGATTCCATATCAATTGGATACGGATCCCAGTATCCTTGAAGACCAGATTCAGGGGTCAAAAACTTTACAAAACTGTAACACCAAAGAAAATGTTAGTCATCTAGAGTTTCAAAATTATAGTGTTCTAAATTTTTTAGATGTGAAGGTGGGAAGTAGACCTTGGAACGCTCCACCCCTTTGCAAAGGTGGAAGTGTGAGTGAAAGGCGCGTGTGCGAGATCCAAAAGGTTGTCAAGAAGCTGTCCATGCTCCACAGGCAGTTCCATTAGATGCTTCAAACAGATTAAAAATCTGCACCATACAAATAATATCACCAGCTACAAATCGATAATGCCCTTGGCATTAACTTCTCGAGATTGGTTGACTATCACACGAGGCTTAAACTTCATCTTCACCGTCTAAATTCTAGTTAGTAATGCCAAATGTAAATACCATGCATGTCCATAGATTAATAAAGATATATCTTTAAATGATCAAACCTTTTGCAAGGGCAACAAACATAGATGATCCACAAGATCTTCATTTCTAGTGGCATCATCAACAGATAGTAACTTCTTTAACATGTCTTTTCTGTCTCTGGTTCTTGTTAAATAAATGCTTCTGATAAGAACCACATGCAACTTTTTTGTTGGTTGTGACAAATCAAGCACAACTCTAAAATTTCTACAATTGCATTGTCCAAAAGCAGAAGTGATGGGATGAATTCACTACCGTCATTGAAAGCAACTCCAGCTCCAAACACTGGTAAGGACCTAGAGATTTGCAGTTGCATCAATAACTTGCGGAGCTTTGACTTGCATCTCAGAAACAAACTGTAGAGCCAACCTACAAAATCGTTTTCTGTAAGAAACACACTGAGGACCAGATTGAGATACATCTCTGCATTAATCTATATGCTATGATCCATTAGAAGGTCTTAACCCGGAAGTCATTTGTAAGTAGTATAAACCTATGTAATATAAATGTCCAATCAAGCTGATCGGTTCATATGCTTTTTCAATATCTCTCATGGCCAAAATATTTACTCCCTCCGTCCCTAAATAAATGTCCACTTTTGACTTTTAAAATTCTCTTGCAACTTTGACCTAAATATTTTTATTTGTGTTATATAATACTTGATAAAATTATACCAACTTAAAAGTACATTTAAAACACAATTCATTCATATATTTTGTATCAGTATTATATAATGGCACAAATTTAAGGTCGAAGTTGAATAAGTAAGACTTTGAAGTCAACGTGGGCATTTATTTAGGGGCGGAGGTAAATATATTATAACACGTTTATATTTTAAACACATCCCGTTATAAAAGTATAAATGTGTATGGAATAAATCTGCGCCGTACAAAACAAAAATGGGATGTTGACTTGGTGAAAATTTATCGGCATTTAAAGGCGTGTTTTGGGACATGGCGATGAAAAGGCCGAGTTTTGTCTCATCATGATGCACCGTGCCAAGTTTAGGGACCAACGGTGTATTTTAGTCATAATTTTTAAATGGGATGTATACATATAGAGAGAGAAAGAGTGAGGATAGGTGTGCGGATTTTTCATTTTAGTGCAGACGTACAGACAGATCCGGACCATCCATTCGAGATCTGATCTTGACTTTTGTAAAACAGTCAAGATCTGCGATAACCTTTACGGTACCAATTGACCATGTAAACGGTTTCTTTAATTTTTTCCTTTTTGGCGATTAACTGCTATAGTACTCTTTTTCTTTTTTGATTTTTAGGAACGCTTTTTGTTTTTTTGATTATGAGACCTACCGTGATATTAACAATATTATAAAGCGGTGATATTATAAAACCAACCGTGATATTAAGTTTTTTTAGATGTAAAAATGAACCGTGATATTAAAAACCCATTATAGTTACGGTGATATTAAAATTTTCAAAAAAAATCACGATAGTTACTATAATATTATTAAAAAAAAAATTACATGTAAAATGTAGCTGCGATATTAACAATTTTATTAAAAAAATTACTTTGATATTAGTAAAAACTTAATATCATTTTTTTATTGCGATATTTAAAAAACATACAATGATATTAAAATAATTAAAAAAAACGTATGATAGTTACATTGTTATTAAAAAAAACATAATATCGTAATACCTTTTAACCATGAAAACGATTTTTTTTTTTAATTTTGTTTCAGCGATTGTTAATTATTTGTTATCCTTCTTTTTTAAAAAAATTTTGATTTTTGAATTTTAGAAAAATCTTTGTGATATTATCATGCACCACTACTTATAATCAATCCGCTTTGGATCCGGACCCTATATATATATATATATATATATATATATATATATATATATATATATATATAGGGGATAACTTGCATTTATAATTTTTAGTAAATTGGCTAAATCATTCAAAAATACAGTAGAAATAAATCATAGACCCACAGAAAAAAATAAGGGACAAAAAGAATCAAAACCCACATTATTTAGTATGAAAATTGTAGTCAATTGGGTACTGATAAATGTATCTAATATATTCGTATATATATATATATTTATATATATATATATATATATATATATATATATATATATATATATATATATATATATATATATATATATAGGGTGAAGTTAAAATAAAAAGACAAATATCAGTAAAAGAATAAAAAGATTTTTATTTTTTTAAATTCTCCAAAAATTCTAAAAAAATTCCACAAGATCGGGTATGTTGGTGTATAAAACTTTTGAATTTTTTTTATAAATTTGGAGTTTTGATACCGTTTTTAATACATGCAAAAAAAAATTTTGATCTTGTAAAAATTTGATGCACAAAATTTTCAACTTGTTTTTAGTTTGATGCAATGTTATTTTGATGAAAAAGTCAAAAGAAGTTGGGTCTGAAACCCAATTTTTGATGCACAAAAGCGATTTAATGTAATGTATATTTTAATAATTTTTTCGGAAAAAATATCCACTTTTAGAAAGAAAAAAATTACTTAAAACTTTTTAATGCCTTTATTCATACCGATCTTGTGGAATTTTTGGGAATTTTTAGGGAACTTTTGAAAAAAAATCTTTTTTATTTTCTGGGATATTTGTCTTTTATTTGATCTTTATGTATATATATATATATATATATATATATATATATATATATATATATATATATATATATATATATATATATATATATATATATATATAGGGAAGTGTTGATGGTAATGCGGCCTTAAAATAAACAGTAAACCCAATTTGAGCGAATGGATGCATCATGATGATGTCCTTGATCAAATGACTTAAATGGCATACTTGTAATTAATTTAAATTATATGGCCACTTTGAATGCCCAATTGAAAAGTTAAAACCACATGCATGACCATGTACGTTCGTTTTTCCCTTCTAAAAAGCTGGTTCTTTATATTAATTATTTTCACACCATAATATCTTTTATGCTAGTTGAAACTGATCTTTAATTTATGAATGCATTTTTTAGTAACCCTAAATTTCTTGATACATATGTAGTGACACTAAATCTTTTGACATATGTTTCTATGATGTCAAATTTTTTGATACATATATGAGGAATTTTGAATCTTTACTTCTTATTTTGGTGTTCTTAGGGAATGAAATCTCATGATAAATATTTTGATCTAATGGTAGGGATAAGCGCAATATTTAATATATAAATCTAAGTCCATGTTTTTTTCATACATTTTTAACATGCTTTTGTACTTTCTTATTTATTAACATTTATTTTTCTTTTCATTCTTTTTTTCTTTTTTTTTTGTTCCTTTTAATATTCACGTTTGTATTTCAAATTCATGGCTTTTTTTTTTTTTTTAGTTCACTTTTGTTTTATTATTGTTTTAATTTTAAATTCTTTTTATTCAAGTTTTTTTTGCTTTCCGTACGTTTTTGTTGCGTTTTATTACGTTTTATATGTTTCGTCCGTGTTCATATGTTTCGTCCTTTTCACGTTTTCGTGTTTTCATCCGTTTTGATACGTTTACATCGTTTTCGGCGTTTTAAATCCGTTTCGTTTTCCTACGTTTATATCGTTTTATGCATTTTTTAAGACATTTTTGTCCCGTTCGTTCATTTTTAGACATTTTCGTGTTTTGGGCGTTTTGTTAAGTTTTTATCGTTTTAGATGCTGTTTCATATCATACGTTTTGATACGTTTTTCTTACTTTTTAAGCCCCGTTCGTCCGTTTTCATACGTTTTCGTACGAACATACGTTTTCGTTTGTCTTACATACGTTTTTGTTCATTTTCTTACGTTTGGAGTCGTTTTCATACATTTTCGTTCCGTTTTCTTTTCGTTTTCATACGTTTTCAGAAGTGTTTTTGCGGCTTTCATACGTTTTATACGTTTTCTTACATTTTAGTCGTTTTCTTAAGGCCATTTTCATCTATTTTCATGTTTTGTATACATTTTTTAAGTTTTCTTGTATTTTTTACCGTCCGTTTTAGCGTTTTAAATGCGTATTGTTACATTTTCATGTATTTTTCGTTTTTATCACGTTTTCGTCCGTTTTAGGACTTATCGTTTTTACAACGTTTTCATCCATTTTTAGATGTTTTTGTGCATTTTCATCTGTTTTTATCACGTTTTTATACGTTTTAATCCGTTTATACGTTTTGTCATTATTATCACGTTTTATGCATTTTTAAAGCGTTTTGTCGTTTTCAATACGATTTTTATACGTTTTGCATTCGATTTATACGTTTTTGTCCATTTAAGATGTTTCATTTTGATATTTTTGTAAGTGGCCCTTATTTATCTCTTGTATATAACAATTGTAATGAAGATGAAAAGTATTACATTCTTCATCATGTATGTGTTATCACTTGTGATACTCAACTAAGAATGTGATGGTTGTGTTTTGAAGTATTTAGGAAGATTTTTATGTTTTATGATATTATGAAATATTAGAAAAGTTGTTCAATTGAAAACAAGAGATGTTATGATACTTTTGTTAAACTTGTGGTGGATTTTTCTATTTAATGGATACATTGTGCATGTTTGATAGGTTTTATAGCGGATTTGAAAATATCTATGGTTGAATCACCAAACTAAATAAGCTATGGTTGAAGATAGCACACATCTTTATAAACAAGTAAGGCTCAAACACTTGAGTGATATCACATGTGATATCACTCACTTAGTGATATCACATGTGATATCACACAACCTAATGATATCTACATTGATATCATGTATGATAACTGCTTGTTGATATCACAATGATATCATGTGTGATAACACCGGTGATAGCATGTTTGATATCATAGTTTATATCACTTGTGATATCACCGGTGATATCACGCAATGATATCATGTGTGATATCATGTGTATGTGATATCACAAGTGAGGTGATATCTGCATTATAACATGTGTGATATTCAGGTGTTTGAAACTGCTAGGTTTGTTTATAAAGATGTGTGCTTTCTTCAACCATAATTTCTTTAGTTTGCTGATTCAATCATAGATATTTTTAAATTCTGCTAGAAACGCATAAAACGCATTACCTATGTATCAGATAAATAGAAAATCTATGAGTCAACAAAAGAGTTTCATAACATATTTTTCGGTTAAACACCTTTTCTATGTTGCATATTATCATAAAACACAAAATCTTATAAATATTTCCAAAAACCTGAATAAGAAAAATAAGCGAGATCATCGCGGTAATATAATAAGTGACGTTTATTATCATTTCTTTCATATATACTTGGTAAAATACTAAATTCTTATCACATTTGGTATGAATTTAATATTTCACATTCTTAGTTAAGTATCACCCGATAACACATATATGATGAAGAGTGTAATACTCTTCATCTTTCTTATAGTGTTATATCACAAGAGATAAATAAGTGTACTTAAAAATATTAAAATGAATAAAAAGAAAACAAACTATGAAAATAGAGACTTGACATATTCTCAAAATCAAACAAGTGTTGCATTAAATTAGCATTTTTTTGAACAAAATAGGAATTCACCTAAAGAGACTTTAACCCTTTTATTTCTACTAAAAGTATAATATCACAAGTGATAGATAACATTGGTTGCATTAAAAAATATAAGCTTGTCAATTGCGATGAAGGCCAAAAACTATCTTATGGCGAAAATTATAAAATGTTAGAAAACACATTGATAATATATAAGAATATACAGAGCAATGAAATATCTTAGGTGATATTAAAGGTTAAAAAACATACTTGTTTGTTTATGAAACATCAGGTGATATTAGACATTTACTTTTTTATAATAAAATATCACAATTGATATTAGACATGTAATATAATAAAATTTAATAATAAGCATGAAAACATATGAAAATAGATGAAAGCGTTACCATGCAAAAACGGACGAAAGCGTGTAAAACGGACAAAAAGTATATAAAGCGATGAAAAGCTTATAAAGCGTGTGAAAAGCGAGGAAAAAAGCGTTTAGCGGACAAAGCGTATAGAAGCAGATGAAAGCCGGGCATTATGAAAGCGGACAAAGCGTATAAACCTAAAACGATGCAAACATAAGTAAGCGGATAAAAAGGTAAACGGGCAGCGTATTAAGCGGATGAAAGCGATATAACTGACGAAAAGGCATAACGGACAAGCATGAATGGAACAAAACTGTAAAGCGGACAAAAATGTAAGAAGCAATGAAAACTTAAG
>OU343220.1:84524405-84674400 GCA_910596185.1 Chrysanthemum makinoi | reverse complement strand
AGTGCTCGCGTTTATTTATTTTATGTTACGGACATCTAAAGAGTGCTTCCTCAAACCTTTCCCAGGCTGAATACAGAGATTCTCCATTATTTTGTTGAAATCCTCTGATAGTCTTCAATTGTGGTATTATATTTGATGGAGTTCGATATTCCTTGAAAAAGGCTTTCTTTAATAAGTTGCAAGTTGTAATAGAACCCGAAGGTACTTCCATCATCTTTACTTGGTCCTTTGATACCTCTAAGGCGTGAAATAAATCGATGATTTCATTTCGCCCGAAGATGTGCTGCGTGTGATTCTTCATCAGCATTCCCTAAAATATGCAGTTCTTTAATTCATCCAAACACAATCCCCAAAATATGAACCTTATGTGCTCTTCTATCACTGGGTCTTACAATACCGGTCCACACGTATTGTTGTCAAGTAATCGTTGATGGTTAGTGACATAGAGTGAAATAAAGGTGAAATGAAAAATAAACTGATAAAATTACAAAACTCAAACTAAATCCTAGAATAGCTCCCCGGCAGCGGAGCCAAATACTCGATGTTTGATTTCAGATCAGGTTTTACTATTTATAATAACTCTTCTTCCTATGGTCTACCTTATGTACTAACGGGGAGAGAACCTGGTCATGTGTAGTGTAGTAATCGGTAAAACCGAGGTCGTCCAAGAGTTATGTGTGCAGATTTATTCTATGTTCTAATGTCACTAATTATAAAGGGGGTTTTGATTTGATTAAATATTAAACTAATGAAATGAAATGAAATGCTAAATTAAAATGAAACACAATCAGTAGGGAGAAATGTGCTAGCCTAGTTACTAGTCTTGTTGTGCCTTATACGGTTTTCTTTATTAATGCTTTCTAACGCTTTAAGTGGGGGTAAATGTCACTAGACAACATTTTGTCAGGTCATGTAGTCTATAAGTCTAAGATTCCAACCCCATCTTAGTTACTCGATGGAGGTCTTGGGAAACCCTAACCTTAGTCATGAAGTACCACTACAATCTAGACCTATTCTTAGTGCACGAACATTAAACCCACCATGGTCCGCTCTGAGGTTCCCTAACTTCTTAAGTACCTCCACATGGTAGGTGATCCTATGGTCAATTCGCACGCAAGGGGATGGTAGTCCTATGGTCAATTCTTACCATTCCTCGCAACCTACTCGACTAGGGTCCTATGGTCAATTCATGCTAGCCTTATCGATACTGCCATACTTTAATACTACCAAAACAAGGGTGTCCACGAATAGGCAAAGAAAGTATACACTAAAGCGATAGTAAAGCAAGAAAACATGAATCAAAACAATAACAATTTCATAACTAGGCTAACACACGAGGTGTTTAGCCACTCATATTAAACAATGCAGTAAATTCAATGTAAATGATTGTAATTGAAGACATTGAATGAACTACAAAATTCGTTGTCGAAAATAAGTAAAAACTTATTGATAATGATGCGAATTCTCCCTTGGAAGATGGTCTAATGCTGCTGGAAATCATCCTCCTTGAAGCCCTAAACATCTCCTGGTATTTTGGTGTTGAAAGTTGTCTCTTGAATATAATTAGGGCTTGTATTTTTAGAACGTCTGTTACGGCGTAGCCGTAAGTAAGAAGTTTACGCCGTAACTACGTATCTCAGACGATCTTATCTTTAATAAATATCTTACGACATAACCTAGAGAATGAATTACGCACCGTAAAAGTGCTCGTAGTGAAAATCATCATTTCTACGATGTAACCTTGAAACTAAGTTACGGCGTAACCTTCATGACTACTGTATTCTTCTAAGTCATTGGAAATCTACGGTAGTAAACAAATCGATGTAGTTACTGCCGTAATCGACTTTGGTCTTCACGTGTTAATCTTTGTTACGGCGTAAGTTGTGAGTGGAGCCTACGCCGTAACTTACTCTTGGACGGCCATACTATTGTATAACTTTGCTAGTTTCCTTTCAAACCCGCGTCTCTTTGTTCCTATGCTCATTTATTCCCAACGCACATCCTCATCATATGACAGTGCATACAACCCAACATGTAGACTTCTCATAGGTCTTAAATAGTAATAAAATAGAGGCTCATTCTTACCTGTATAGCCTAATTGTGTAACCATCTTGTTTAGGCCAAACACTGAGAAAACTTCAGCATCAACCCTATCAAAGATATCTTCATCACCACCAACATATTGTCTACCAGGAAACCTCATGAATGACCCACCATAGTGTAGTCGTATAGTGAATAAATGTGGTGCATATTCTGTATAAAAATGTCAATTACTTAGGAAATCACCGTAAATTAACACAAGTTCATTTTAAAATATCTCTCAACCTAGCAACATTCAAGTCATTACCATATTCCATTTCTCTTTTGATTTCTAACTCTTCCGTTGTTATATTTATTCCTTTTTCTGCATCGTCCATGTTGGTAACGACATTGTAGACACAATTTTTTTTGAACTTTAGTCAGAGTAAAAATTGAGGGATGAGAGTTGTGAGATTGTGTTCGAAATGAGTTGTGAGATTGGATGGGTGATGTAAGCGGGAAAGCAGGATGTATACTTGTTAGGGACTTTGGGTAAAGTTATACTCAATTTTGCATTTTAATAAGGGTAGATAAAAGGTGAAGACCATAAAACCATTCATGCCACATCATCTAACGAGCAAATATAATTCTTGTTATCCGTAACGGGCCTCTAGGGACCAAACGAGGTCACCGTTTATTTACAAGCGGCGTACACGCTCAAAAACCAACCAACGGAGACCAACCTTGAAAACGAGGTAAAGTTCAAGGACCAACGGTGTAATTTACCCTTAAAACTTTTAATTCTTTGGTTATATCCACTTGTCAAATCGTAGGTACGTGTCATTTTCTAAGTAAAATCTTAGATAACCGCTGTCAAAATCTTGAGTAACTACGTGTCCTTTCTTTTGCTCACTTAAACCCTTTGCTAACCCAGAGACAGTCGTTTCGAACATACCCTGCCCTGGTTTCGATCGATAAAACTTGCCGGTGATGACGTCATATTCTGTTTAAATAAAAACATTCACTTTTATTCGGGTAAGTTCACTTTTACTTTCATATTTATTCATATAATATTCAGTTTCATTGTTTCCGTTCGTAGCTCGTTTTTTTTATTAAAGATTAAAAAACACGAAGTTTTTGCCATTACCAAGTTTTAGTTACGAGCTTTTCCAAATTCAAATGAGCATTATACAAAGACCCCATGGCTTTGGATTACCACATAGGACAAGGATAACCTTAACTGTATAAATACTGTCATTAGCAAGGTAGGGCATATAAAAGCACAATGACCTGGTTGAACCACTATATATAATTTGCCCCAATTTTTACTATTCTAATATGTTTTACTGTGGGTGAATTATAAACATAGAATTTGTTGGAACGCATAAAAGATGACTAGCGAATTGGAAAGTTACAAAAAAAGATGCCTAGAATTGGAAAAGAAGAGCGGAAACGATGGAAAAAGGTGTTTGATGTTAGAAGTCGAGGTTGAAGATTTAAAGAATAAGAAAATGAAAATTCGGGAGGTTGTTGAGGTTAGGGATGGGGAAGACGAGGTAGAGAAGTTATATGAGTTAATGGCAAAAATGAAGGTTTTGGAATGTGAGAAACAAAAGGCTGAATCCGAAGTTCATAAGTTGAAAGAAAAGGTTAATGAGTTGATGTCACGAGTCGAATTGGAATCAGACATTAATGAGAAAGCTAAACAGGGCGTTAATGTGGTCTCTAGGTTTAGTAGCAAAGTTAGAAAACGATTACCATTCGAGGATGACGGATGCTCTGGTAAGAAAATGGCCCCATCCAAAAACAAAGAAGATACAAGCAGGGTCGACAACAAGACTGTTTCCCTTCAAGGAACTGGTTCCAGTGAGGATGAGGACGCTAATGATGACGTAGAGGGGTCGAAAAGTGAAGAGGAAAGTTTAAGTGAGTTTATAAATGACAGTCCCAAAACTCATTTCGAGAGTAAGAGTACTTGTGAAAGTAGCGATAATTTTGAGGAACCTAAAAATGTGTTAAATGACTTTAAAGAAACTGAAGACAACAATAGCAGAAGAAAGGTTTCGAATTTTAAGTGGAATTCACGGGGAGAAATGCAAGCTGATTTTGGTGGGGATCCAGAGTTGTGTATGAGGGCCGTTTGTGCTCTTTATAGGCAGCAAACAGAGGATGAGAAGGCATTAAAAGTAACTATATACCTAAATGGTCGAGGGTTTAACCAGCTTGATGCACCAAGGTGGGAATTTTCATCTCGTAATGACCAATACATAATGTTCTATGTGACAATAAAGTAATTGATTTACTCTATACCAGTATGTTTTACCATTGTTGAAATCTTTATGGATGATCCTGTAGGGGTAGTGACTTGGCTGAATTTCTCATGGATGGAGACCCTGCCGGTGATCTGAAGAAAACAGTAGAGGATTTGAAGCTATATGACAAAAATGGGATAGAGGATTGCAGGAGATTTGCAACTTACTACTCGAAACAATTATTTGAGATTTATTATAACAAAGAAGATCCTTATTTCCCATGAAGTACGTCAGAATCAGGAGATTTTGCTTGCAAACTCATGCTAAGAAATGTTTATTAAGCTGGATATCAGTGTGGGTGTAATACTAGCATCTTTCTAGTTTTAATTTAATACGATATAACAAGTATAACTGACTTTCCAAAAAGAAGATCTGTAAAGCTGGTTATTGTTGGTGCTGATATTTATTTGCTAGAAATATCCACACTATGGTAGCAACTAATGGTAGTAGACTAATTATTTTTTTTAATCAGAATATTTTGGTAATATATTAGAATTTTGATCCAATTAATAATCTTATTCGAAATGTCTGTATGAGTGTATAAGGTTTTATCTAAATACATCAATATAATTAGTTAATCATTGACTATATTATAAATATATTAAAATAAGACATTCAATAAGTTTTAATAGTAGCTAAAAGCGACTGACACAAAATTGTGACCAAAAGAAATCTTGGCGAAGTTTTAGTAGCACCCCAATATAATACTAGAAACCCTCCTTAGAGCACTCCCAATGGTTAACACCGGACCGGTGTTATTTCGGTGTTATCCGGTGTTAACCCGTAACCATTCGACCTTCGGTGTTAAACCATGGGTGTTAACACACCAACGCCCGTTATTTTTTATTATTATTTATTATTATTTTTATATTTTTTTATTTTTTTCTGCCCTAAATGAGGGGTTGTTTTTGTAAACTGTTGGTGAGTTAAAGTTTAACTTGGGATGTTATGATTGTGGGTATTTTTTGGGTGAGTTGAAGGTGTTAAAGCTGATGTGGCGTATGGCGTGGCCGTGTTAAGTTTAACTCATGTTATCATTGGGAGTGCTCTTATAGGGGTCTATATAACCCGCCCTTTTATTGTTATAGACGAGCTTGCGAACGTATGGTCCTATCAAAGTTACAAATAGCGCGAGGCGTGGCGTGGCGGCATGATCAAGCTTTACGTATTTAACATTAAAGCAAGCTTTTGCGTTTATAAGGCGCCACAAAATATGAAAATATTTATATATTTATATCATATTTCATATATATCGAATTTACAAAAAGACGTGGCACAAGCCGCGTGACGCATGACAGCTTCACGCTTTTTGCGAGGCATTTACGAGCATTTTAGAACTATGGTCTTATTTGATCTATACTATTTATAAATAGTGAATGTTATTTTTTTCATTTTGAATTTTAAAAATTTAAATTAATATAGTTTGTCTGATTTACCCTTAAGTATCTCTTAATACATTTTAAGCTTAATCAATTTTAAATTTGACAACTATTAAAAAACACACATTATATTAGTTCTAAAAAAACACACTATTTGTATTTCAAAAAACGCACGCTTTGCATAAAATGTTGAATCAAAATCACGTTTTTGCAAGTATAACTATTGCCGCTATACAACCGTCGCTTTGCGCGGGTATACGGCTCGTATTACAATAAAGCAACATTAAAGAAGAATAATTAAATTCATCTCACATAGATATGGAGAGTTTATTTATTGGACATGATGAAGTACTCCATAAAATACATAAGAGGTGTTTGGCTAAGCTTATATGATGAGTAGCGAGTTTTTAGCTTATATGTATTAAATAAGCATAAACTAAGTGTTTAGCTAAGATTATATGAGTGGACTTATAAGGTTATATAAGGGGTTTTGATAACCCAAACTTTGTTGCTTATTTGATGAAGGGTGTGGTTATATAAGAATTTTATAAAAAAAGAATTTTATGCTGTCATTTAATAAATACACTCATTTAATGTTCATATATTTTTTTTGTCATTTTACCTTATTAATTATGATAAGTTAAGTCAGGTATGTTCGGTAGTTAGACGTAATGGGCCTGATAAAGGAATGTAATCGACGATGTAATGGAATGAACATAGTAATTGAATGAGTCATTACTGTTTCATTGACATATTTGGTTGCCATGTTGGAATGGAGTATATTGTTTACGTATGTTGTTTGGTACAATGCAATAGATGTTAGAAAATAATGAAATAAATGAAATATGGCAAAATGTGATTACATGTCATAATGGAATGAGAAAAAACTAAGGGGTGGCTATGTAATGAAATTGGTGGTTATTGTCGTAATAGAATGAACCAATGAATAAACCATTCCATTACAAGATTTAAAACAAACAACAATATTTCATTTCACTGTAATGATCTATTCCATTACAACCTTTATTCATGCATACCAAACGCTACGTTAGTAAGAAAGGTTTATGAGCTCATGATATATAAGCAATAAGCCACTTATATAACATAAGCATAAGACTCGTTCATAAGCTTAGCCAAACACGCCCATAAACTCCTAATATAACTCTACTACTTCGTATAAATCTATATTTATGTCTACATCTATATCTACACTTATTAATAAAACAAAGTTTTGCAAAACTCGTTGCAATTAATTATGTCATGTCTCATCACCATATTCAATGTAATTTTCGTCCATGGCTCTTGATACCAATTGTTACTTATTGGATTTCACAAACACATCAAACCATAAGATCAAAGAGCCGTATACTTTGGTTTTGGAGAGAGAAAGAGTTAGAGGTTTGGGAACTTAGTGAGAGAAAGTAAAAGTATTATTATGAGCTCCAACTCTCTACCTTGGGAGGTAGAGAGTATTTATAGTTCTTACATAAATCGCCACCTACGGGCTGTGGATCAGGCATATAGTGGGTAAAGACCCGTCCGTCCTCCACGGTGTTACTTAACTAAATACTACTTAACATTAAATAATCTACGACTACGAGATTTCTAACGATTACATATACTTGAGGTGACCGACTCTTTAATGACTGGATTTACTAAATCCTAACAGTCTTGTTTGGCTCTTTTGACTTATTTTGTTTTTAGTATTTATAAACAATGAGAGTATCCTATTTATGGAGCCTGTGATTTAGTAGCTATATGCTGTATAGTATATTTAGTTTGTAATGTTTGTTTGTTTTTCTAACCTGTGAACAGAAGTCTGATAGTGAAGAGGATAGCTCAGACGAGAGTTCATCTTCCGACGAAGAGGAAAAGTCTCCTACGAAAAAGCTGAAGGTTATTGTTGTGTTTGGCTCTTTTGACTTATTTTTTTCTTAGTATTTATAAACAGTGAGAGCATCCTATTTATGGAGCGTGTGATTCAAAATGGATCAGGTCGGGCTCACCCACCCAATTTCGTACCTATTTTAAATATCATAAACAATGAATGTGCTAAAATTATTACAAAATTTCTATTACGGGTCAAAACAGGTCAGTCGGATAGGTCTGACCCGCACATTTTTCATTCCATTTTTTAAATATCATAAACAGATGATGTAAATTTTTTAGCCTAACCCATATGACCCGAAGTTAGGGATGCAATCCCAAGTCGGCCACTACATTTTTAGCCTAATATGCCTGTGTTATCACCCATCTAATGACTTATCTTTGAATATACAGTCTTCACCTACTAAAGATGTAAAACCCAATACAAAAGTCGCAAATGAGGAGAGTAGCGAGTCCGAGGAGAGCTCAGATGAGAGTTCTGATGAGGAGCCATCTAAGCCAGAGCCGGTGCAAAAGGTTGGTGATGGTTTAAATTTTTGTGACTGCCATGCACCAAGAATTGTCTTCGGGTGGCATGTGTATTATTGACCTGTTATTAAACTCCATTTAATCCTAGCCAAAATATATCAAACTAAGCAAGTAATCAGCACTCCTATTTCGTACTGTATAACAATTGTCGATATTCTCATGAAATATTCCTTTTTGGTCAATCTATCTACTAATTCCTAATTCCTAAAAATAGTTAGAATCTGTCAAAAACTAAAATATCAGGTTATATGATCGTCATACAAGGATATAAAATCATGGTCTAGAAATGAGTCACCTTTCTCGAACATTCTTTCCACGAGCCGAGAATTGACTTGAGGTGGCTGGAAGTGGTGGAATTGACTTGGGTTCTCTAATTCCAGCCAAACAATTTTGGTTCATATTATTACTGTGATTAGTTTAATAAATGATAATTACATACATATATATGTATGTATTTGTATTTCAGATTTGCGACAAAGTAGTGATTGTCATTGTGTTTGTTAGTCTTTGTAAAGATTATAGACGTGATGGAGGCTTTAGGTTTCAGTAGTAGGTTCATGTAAGAAAAAGAGCTGGTCGCAAGAAAGTCTAATGTTACCAAGCTTTACATCTCGGATTCGGACTATGAAGTTACTAACGAGGTTACTATTGTGAAACTCTATAGCTATTACGGTTGTATTAGTGTTTAACTTTTGTTCAATAATGTTTTTTCAATTTTATACCTAATAACTGAATGTTGTGACATATTACATATAGGAAATTTATTGAAGGCAGTGTGGTGATTTCGTTGTCCCATGTCTTTGTTACAATTGTGTGAGGAGGTTAATGTGATGCAAAATCAAGGGTTTTTGGTGGGTGAAGATACTCTTCCGGTGTTTGTCTATTTCTTAGACTCAGGCTGCAAGAGCTAAACATAAGGTAAAAATATTTTACTACATTGAATGATTAATTGTTATACAATATCGTATTTTTGCATTTTTACAATTATTTAGGGGTTCTGTGGGTAAGATAATTGCAATAGCTTATTTGATTCGTGCAATTTTTTTGTTGCAACTAAATAAGGTGTTTAGGTACAATTATAGATTATAGGTTAACACTTATTTGTTCTAAATAATATATGTTATAGAAGTCGGGATGGATAAGTATCAAAACGAGTATAACATTACATGATTCTCATCCATAGCCATTTGCCCACAGTATATGACATGACTTTGTCTCCCTATAAAGGAATATGATAAGAGTCTGGTGAAGTTCAACAACGAAGGACCCTTGATCTCATGGAAGTTCGTTTCACCAAGATGAAAGTATATTTACTCTTCTGAAGCCATCAGGCTATTTAGAGTTTACAGGTTGTCCTTATGGTAATCACTAATCAGATATCACTGTCTAATCAAGAAAGAAACTTTCCGCCGGTAATGGCCAGCGAGTCGGATGCTGGTGTTCCCGCTCTAATATGAACTGTTTGCTCCATAGTTTTCTAAGTAGGACTATCTTTTCGATTACTTCACAAGTAGCCTTATTTGCTAAGTAATATGTTGTACTTCGAGTAGAGGTTGGGCGAGTTTACTTGCTATATGGTATGTGGATTGCGACAAGGCCAGTCTAGCTAAGTTACTTATTTGTGCTAATATTGATTGCATATCGTATGTTTTCTATGAAAATCGTATTGCCAAATAATGCTTTTGTTAGTATTGTGTGTTCTAAATCATGGTTTTATTGATCTAGCTAAGTTGCTTATTTCTATTTTTGTTGTGTAATATACCAGGTCCTCAGTTATAATTAAAGAATGTCGGGGGACTAAATTACTATGCAGAACTTGAGTGCAAACGCAGACCCTAACTCAACTATGCGCCAGTATGAGTACGTGTTAGTAAAAACAAAGAAGCTTTATACTCTCTTTTTTACCTTATTTGAATACTTTATTTCAAAGTTTCATAACTGAATCAAGTTCAATATCATAAGAATTCACATTAACCTAGGCCAGTTTCCACAATAATGTCATTTTAGGTTTGGTGCCTAAAATGCTGAGATTCCCAAACGCCCCCTAAATGGAAGACTATATTATAAGATACATATTGATTTGTGAAAACCAAAAGTACCTTCATATATAGCAATTCAATTTTGGTTGTTCGTTACTTTGCATTTTTCTATAGCAGATGATGTATGCAATTTGTATGTCTAAATTATGGATGAAAAACATGTTGCAAGTGACCCATAAGTTTGATGTCGAGCATTCCGCTAATGTGAGTTTTCATATATTTTTTTAATCCATTAATACCAACTAACAATCAATTACCACGTGTTAATCTTATGTAAACGATGTTAGCTAAAATGACTTGATTACATTGAGAAGACTGTGTTTTAGGAAGTCCGTTGTATGCTAAGTTTTACTTATAATGATCGAAATCAGTAATGATGGAAAAGTGTTTGTTTAATGATATCAAATTGAGTTTTCAGCAAGTGTAGGTAAGATGATATAATTGTTTTTTGAACTTGTGGTTTTTGTGTTTAATGTCTTTTCCACTGCAAATTAATTGACAAGTTACTCTTTTGCATCAGTATAGAAACTTGAAGGTTTCATCAGTTCTAACTCCCATCTGTGTCCCTTAGATTTCACAGCAGCAGCCTTTGGCTTAGCCGCAGGCTTGGCAACAGTCTTTGCGGTCTTTTTGAATTTTTGCATCGGGCGCACCATCAAGCATTCATACTCTTCATGCTATGTATCTTTATTAGTGTGATTGACTTCTCAGTAGTAATAATGGAAAAAAGCTACAAACATTTTGTATTATAGAAAAGTATGGACCATATCATAGAAGCTAAAGAATCATTCAGAGCGATTGCTTAGAACCTTTGGATCACGAGGATACGAGGCAAAATATGAGGAAAATAGCTCTTAAAATATTTAACTAAGAGATTCAAGAATGTCAACTAAAACCATCCAGAGTATGTTTTTAGATTATCAGGTACTTTTCTTATGTCATTACGTGAAATAGATAATATCATATTACCCTTATTTAATTATAATTTGTTGAAACTTGAGTTTTTCATCATTGCTTAACGCACTTTTTTTTTGTTCTTTTGCAGTTCTGGTTACCGTTATACTCGGTCCTGCGGAAAACTGGTTTTGTTGATATTCAGCCCATCATGTAAAGGCAACTTCAAAAGTTGCGATGTAGCAAAATGTAATTTCTACAAACGGATACTCACAGCTTGGAGGAGTTCATTGAGACTTCCAGCATCGGGTTTAAGCTAAGTATTCAACAGAATGTCACCTATTTTCCATGACCAATGTCGTGTACAAAGAAACTTTATTAGGCATCATTTTCTCTTATCGGATGAACAAAGTTTTTGTATGAAGGATGTACATGTGGCTGTCGTATTCAGTATTTTACATTTTACTTTTTAGACATGTTATATAATGTTTATGGAAAAAATTCTTTACGATTACCCTCTTTCTTTCGCTATAGCAAATTATGTCAACGATAATTCTAAGACATGCCCGCCCATTGGGCGGGCTTCAACCACTAGTGTGTGTATATATATATATACATACATACATACATACATACATACATACATACATATATATATATATACATATATATATATATATATATATATATATATATATATATATATATATATATATATATATATATATATATATATAGAGTGAGGATCATGTGCGGATTTTTATTTTTAGTGCGGACGTACGGACAGATCTGGACCGCCCATTCCAGATCTGATCTTGACTTTTTGTAAAAAAATCAAGATCTGCGCTAACTTCACGGTACCAATTGACCATGTAAACGATTTTTTTAATTTTTTTTCCTTTTGAGCGATCCTTACTATTGTTATCTTCTTTCATTTTTTTATTTTTTCAGATTTTTCTGACCACTTTTTGTTTTCTTGATTATGAGTCCCACCGTGATATTAATGATATTATGAGTTCTAGTGTGTTATTATGAAACTGTGATATTATAAAATGATGATATTATAAAACCAACTGTGATATTAAGTTTTTTACATGTAAAAATGAACCTTGATATTAAGAAACATATGATAGTTACTATGATATTAACAATTTTATTAAAAAAAACATATGATAGTAACGGTGATATTAACAATTATATTAAAAAAAGAAAAAAAGTTCCTGTGATAGTAAAAAGAAACCGTGATATTAACATTTTTTTATTAAAAAAGGAATGGTGATATTAATAATATTAGTAAAAAAAACAAAAAAGTAACGTGATATCAAAGAAAAGTTAGTGTGATATTAACAATTTGTATTTAAAAAAAAAACTTTACGTGATATTAAGATCAAATCTTGACTTTTGTAAAAAAGTCAAAATCGACCTTAATATCACAATACCTTTAATCATGAAAACGATTTTTTTTTTGAAAATTTTTTCAGCGATTCTTAAATATTTTTTATCCTCTTTATTTTTTTATTTTTTTCAGATTTTTTTGAATTTTTTTTTAAAAAGCTACTGTGATATTTCCGCACCATCCCTACTTAAAAGGCTAAAACCCACCCGATCTATATATATATATATATATATATATATATATATATATATATATATATATATATATTAAAAAATAAAAAAAAATGTATTTGTTTGTTTATTGTAAAGGATAGTGTAAACATTATAAGCACTATTCCTTAGATATGATGAAGCTCATTGGACTAGTATCGAGAAGTTTGCCTCGGTCGCATTCATTTGAAGACATGAGGTGATTGAAGACCAAGTTAGTGTGCACACCATTATATGACATCTTCTTATGGCACACTAACTTGTTACGTTATGATCCAGTTTTCGCGTCTTAAAGCTTGAATTTTGGATGGACGGAAGGCGGTAACGACTTGGTTGTAGGCTAAGACTATTTGTTGGTTATTTTTATTTTTCACCATTTTTGCATCCCATGTTTTATCCTACCCTTTAGTCATGAATCATGTCTAGGTGAAGAAGCGAGCAATCATTAGTGTCTTGGCCATGGATTTGGTCATGTATCATTGGTTTGTCCCCTTTGCCATGGCACGTTAGTAATGCAATTCACCTTAGCCTATTATCTTTGTTCACCCAATGTTGCCTTTAAGGATTGTCTTGACCTTAACACTAGTGGTGGATATTGTGTAACCGCCAAGCGTATGATAAAAAACAAACTATGACTGTGCAATGAGTGACTTCCCCGATATTGACACTTAGAACAGAGACAATGTGAGTGTTTTGTTCCCATTTCGTGAGGTTTTTGGCTTCGATAAATTCTAGCATAGGAGGTTTTTAGATTCATATTTTCCAAGTCAATTGGGAGATATATTTTTAAGAATGATTTTAATAAGGTCTACTTGAGGGCAAGTAGAGTTCAAGTGGGGGATATTTGATAACATCCAATAGTCCTGATATTTAGTGTCAATTTCTTCCTAAAATGCTCATCATTTGTATTGTTTTACTTGAGAATATACTCTTATTTCTTAATTTAACATTTTTAGGACATTAATGAGCTTAGGAACCAAGAGACGCGGATTTGGAAGGTTATTAAAGAAATTATACAAGAGTATGCTGGCCAGACATAAGTTACGGCGCAATTCCATACTCTACTTACGTCGTAACTAGGATTTACACTAAAATACCAAAGTCACCACAATCCAAGGTTACGACGTAACTTCACAACTTAGTTACGCCTTATATAATTCCACACTTAGAAGAATTTTGATGGTCAAGACACTTACGCTGTAACCCATTTGCAAAGTTACAGCGTAAAAGTAATGAATTTCACTACGAGAGTTTTACGATCATAACCCATTCTTAGGTTACGCCGTAGATATTTAACTATGGATAAGATCATCTGAGATACGATGGTTACGGTGTAACCAATTCACAAGGTTACGCCGTAACTTTGAGGTATAAATACAAGCCCTAATTCTTCATTTTTCACATCATCTTCCCAGCACACAACACCAAAGGATGAAAGATGGCTTCCAGAGCATATTCAGCAGCATACGGAAAATTCAAAGGGAAAATTCACGCCATTACCTACATAATTTTTAGTATTTCGTATCAAACATTTGTATTTAGTTCAATATCTTTCATTATGATTCCAAACATTGAATTCTCTGTATTATTTAATATGATTGGCTAAACACCTTTGGTGTTAGCCTAGTTATGAAATTGCTACTGCCATGATTTAGCTTTCTAGTTCTCGTATCACTTTATGTGCATATTTTCTTTGCTTATTTGTGGACACCTATGTTTCGGTAGTATTAATGTTTGGTAGTATCTAGGAAGCTAGGAGAATTGACCAAAGGACCCTAGAAAAATAGGTTGCGAGTAGTGGTAAGAATTTACCATAGGACTACCACTATATTGCGTGCGAATTGACCAAAGGATCACCTTCCAAACCTTAAGAAGTTAAGGGGAGACCTAAGTTTCGAGAGGCCGGGTCTCCATAGAATAAGTCTAGATTGTAGCTGGTACTTAATGACTCTACATAGGTTAACCCATGAACTCTTGTAATTGTATGGTTACAGAATAGGAACCTATGGAACATAGGCTAAACAAATTTATCTAAGGAGTCTAGTGACATTTACCCCCACATGGAGCGATAAAAAACATAAATAGGAAAAATTAATTATGGCGTACAAGATTACTAATTAGGCTAGCACATTTCTCTCTATTGATCGTTCACATCTCTTATTTTCTTTCATTTCATTTTGTTTATTTAGTTTATTATTAATAACACTCAAAATCCCCTTAAAATCAGTGACATTAGACTTAAATTAGGATCTGCAATCATAGCTCTTGGGACGACCTTAGATTTACCGATTACTACACTACACACGTCCGGGTATACTACCCGTTAGTGCATTAGATAGACCTTAGGTAGATGAGATTATAAATATTAAAACATTGTCAGAAATCCTGCATTAATTCCTCAAACATTAAACACCGCACATACAATGATATTATTTAAAGGTATTTGATTGCGCGAAGAAATGTTTCCTGACCGCTGGCATGCATCGCATTTTCGCACATATTCCGCGACGTCTCTAAAAATACTTGGCCAATAAAATCCTGCCTCAAACACTTTTCTAGTTGTAGTGTCTGCCCCATAATGTCCTCCGGCGGGTCCCGTGTGACAATGCTCTAAGATTTTTAGCAGTTCTTTACCAAACACGCATCTTTTAATGATCCCATCAACACATGATCTATAAAAATACGGACCATCCCAGAAATAATATTTCAGGTCCGAGAAGAATTTCTTCCTTTGGTCGTATGTCTGGTCACTGGGTAAGACCCTTGAGGCTAGATAGTTGGAATAGTGGGCATACCACAGATCCTGATTTGGCTCTCTTACTTTAACTGACAGCAAGTGCTAATCAATGAGTCACGTATAACACCCTCGTTCAGTTCTTCAAGCTTTGGGTTTTCGAGTCTAGAAAGATGATCTGCTGCCAAATTTTCTGCACCTTTCTTATCTTTGATCTCAATTTTAAATTCCTGTAATAGTAATACCCATTTTATCAATATGGGTTATGCATCCTGTTTACTGAACAAATACTTCAAAGTAGAATGGTCAGTGTAGACAATAGTATTTGACATTACTAGAAAAGACCTGAATTTATCGAAAGCATAAACTATTGCTAGAAGTTTTTTTTTGGGCTAATAACCTATTAAAACACTATAGTTGTCAAAAATGGCAGTTCTACGTAGCGAACTAAAAATATAACTCTTTTAGACATTAATGTTGACATTTTTGTCTTTCTTTAAGTATTATGACCATCTTACCCTTCGAAAAAAATTTCAAAAAAAAATAATTTCGAAAAAAAATTTCAGAAATTCTTTTTAATCAAAAAAATAAAAATAAAAAATCGCATGTCACAAAAAAAATTAAAAAAAAATTATTTTAGAAAAATATTTCAGAAAAAAAAGAATTTCGAAAAAAAATTCAGAAATTTTTTTTAATAAAAAAAAAAAAAAAAATTGCATGTCACAAAAGTAAATTGTAAAAATAAATTATTTCATAAAAAAATTAAAAAAAAAAATTATACGTTTTATTCCGTTTTTATACGTTTTCACATGTTTTTATTCACTTTTGATTTTTTTTGTCACAAGTGAATTTTTTTATCGAAAATTTTTTTTATTACAAAAAAAAAATCAATTTTTTTTCGCGTGTCACAAAAAAAATTCTAAAAAAACACATTTCAGAAAAAAAAAATTGAAAAAAAAGTATTTCAAAAAAAAAATTTGAAAAAAAAGTTCGAAAAAGAAAGTATTTCGGAAAAAAAAATTCAAAAAAAATATTTTGGAAAAAAAAATTCGAAAAAAAAGGTATTTCGAAAAAAATTCAGAAAGGGTAAAATGGTCATAATATGGTCAAAATACTTAAAGAATGACAAAAATGTCAACATTAATTAGGGGTGGCAATCGAGTCGTGTCCGTGTTAACCTATTCGGGTTCGCGTGTTGGCGGGTTAGTATAACCTTTACCCAAACACGACCCATTTATTAACCGTGTCAAGAAACTCAACCCTAACTCAGACCTGCATAACACGTGTAACCCATTTGTGACCCGTTTAACCCATTTAAGTAAATAGGTCAAGTAGTGAATAAAGTTTGTGGTTTGTCGATTTAACTAGTTTAAACGAAAAAAATGATATAAGGATCTAAAATATGATAAGAATAACATACAAATAACTATGCGATAATTTTCTGAATTACAAGCGTCAATTTTCATGATATCTAAGGTATAAAATTATAATTCACTCATACTAAGTAAATAAAAAAATACATTTAAGCGACATCCAACATAAAAACCAGGTTATATATTTTATTTTTAAGATCTGATATACTTAAACGGGTTCACGGGTTGACCTGTTTAATACTTACTCAACCCAAACACGACCCGTTTATTAAACGAGTTAGACGGGTTGACCCATTTTTGACCCAAACCTATTTATCCTCAACCCAAACCTGTTTAACTTCGTGTCGTGTTCGTGTCGTTTATCGTGTCGTGTCAAAAATTGACACCCCTAACATTAATGTGTAAAAGAGTTATTTTTTTAGTTCGCTACGTAGAACTGCCATTCTTGACAAGTATAGTGCTTTAAAAGGTTATTAGCCCTTTTTTTTCTATAGTTGTGTAATGTTCTTGGGCATCATTCAAGGTTTTACTAGCATAGTAAATTGGTTTAAACTTTTTGTCAAATATTTGTCCCAAAACAGCCCCTGCCGCATCATCACTAGCATCACACATAAGTTCAAAATCATTATTCCAATCTGGTGTAATAATGACAGGGGTTTTGGTTAATTTACTTTTTAAAACATCAAAAGCTTGTTTACATTCATCTTTAAAATCAAACTTTGTGTCTTTCATGAGGAGTTGGGTCATTGGTTTAGCTATTTTTGAGAAATCTTTAAAAAATATCTTGTAAAACCCAACATGGCCTAAGAAGCTTCTAATTCCTTTAAGATTCGTGGGATGGGGTAGCCTAGAAATTGCATCGATCTTAGCTCTATGTACCTCAATTCCTGATTGGGAAAGTTTATGCCCTAAGACAATTCCTTCTTTAATCATGAAATGACATTTTTCCCAGTTAAAAACTAGATTTGTTTCTTTAAATCTAGCTAACATTTTAGATAAATTGCTTAAACAGGAATTAAAAGAATTACCGAAAACTGAGAAGTCATCCATAAAGACCTCCATGAAATCTTTGCACATATCATGAAAGATGGTTGTCATGCATCTCTGAAATGTAGATGGGGCGTTGCATAACCCAAATGGCATGCGCCGATATGCAAATGTCCCATAAGGGAAGGTAAAAGTAGTTTTTTTCCTGATCTTCAGGGGCTATTGGTATCTGAAAGTACCCAAAAAACCCGTCAAGGAAACAATAAAATTCGTGCCCAGAAAGTCTTTCCAACATTTGATCAATGAGCAGTAGCGGGAAATGGTCTTTTCAAGTGGCGTCATTGAGCTTTTTGTAGTTGATGCAAACCCTTCAACCAGATCCTGTCCTGGTTGGAACCATCTCATTATCATCGTTGACTATTACTGTCATTCCACCTTTCTTGGGTACAACATGGATTGAGCTAACCCATGGGTTGTCGGAAATGGCATAAATTAAACCTGCATCCAAACGTTTAACGATTGCATCCTTTACCACATCTTGAACTTTCGGGTTCAATCTTCTTTGAGGTTGCACAACAGGCTTGAAATCATGTTTCATTAAAATTTTATGGGAGCAGAAAGATGGACTAATTCCCTTAATGCCAGGCACCTTCCAAGCCATGGCACCTTTATGGTTGCTCAATGTGTTAGGACCGAAAATCTATATGATTTATGTGGTTTTGGGAGGTCTAGGTTGGTGGAAGAAGATGAAAAGATTCATCTTTTCTAGAGAGAGAAAGTAGTGAGAGGGAGGAGAAACACAAGGATACTTGATTAAAATGAAAACAATACAAATGACCTAATGATTAACCTCACCCCTCATGGAGAGTCATGAAGGGTATTTATAGGCTCTATATGCTACAAATTTTCCACTTAAATGATACTAGTCCATGCGGGCAAAGTATACTACACATCTAGTCCAATTCACGTAATTGACGTTATCTTTAAAAAAGAGCGAGGCTAACAATCTCCCTCCAAGATATCGTCACACGTGAATGGTTACAATGAGACCTATAAATACATAAACAAAGTAAATTACAATAGTAACGAACAATGTTGACTTTGTTGAAGCGCAGAGTCTCTGTAGTCTAGATACTGAGGCAAACTCGAAGTTCTCTCTTCCGACGATCTCGGCATTTGATCTTTGGCGCGGACGGCACAAATCCCTGTAGCTCTGAACTTCAACTGTGATGGTCTATTTAGGTTATTACTACCTCCTAACTAGTGAGCCTTTTTTTTTCTTTTTCTGCTCCCTCCTGAATCGAAAACTCTCTTCCAACACGCAGCGGAGAAAGTAGACTCTTGACTGTAGCACAATGGTTGTCGTTCTGGGAACGTCATAACAACATAACTCACTTAGTATTGCATCCAAGTTGGTAAAAAGCCCCGATATACACACACTACTTCTCCTTCTTCGGTATTAAGCACAATTCCCTTCGCCAATCCAATTACAGAAGATGAAACACCAATTTCTCCCTCCTGATGGTTGCGAGCTATCGGAATCATCATAATGTTGCGTACATACCGTATTACCTTTTTCTTGATGCAATATTAAAACCTTGTTTGAGCATAATTCTGTGAGAATATGTCGCAAAAATACTCTCAATACGTCTCTCAAACCAACCTGTAATCGAACCTCCTTTGAATTCACCGGCTAATAGTAATGACCACATATGGAGATAACCCGATACGACTAACTTGAAAAGGAAGTAAACATCCCAACTTTGTGACTAACTGCTTGTTCTAAATTTTTGAACAATCCACAACGTCGTGTGACACTGAGCACTACAAGGTAACTCCTTAAAGTGATAGTTATACACTGTGAGCACTATAACGTAACTCCTTACATCAGTTACAACCAGATTGTCAATTTCATAATCACTTATGAAAAATGTGCCCCAACAAGTTATCTTGAGACATGCATCCAACCAACCAAAGTCTCAACGATAATGAAGATCACCCGTGAAATGTCACTTTAATTTCGTGTAAGTAATACCATACAAAAACCCCGTAATCATTTTTTTCAAATTTTTGCTCAAGCCGTGAATTATGTATCCTCCGTGAAAATTTTCATACAAAAAATACCACTCTTTTAATACTTATAAAGAAATTGAATATCCAAAAAAAATTCAGATATTCTACTTCTATAAACCACATCATACGCCCTTCCAGAAAGCCCAAGTACTATGAATATCCGATCCAGATTTGAAAAAACCCAAGTCCATGTCACTTGACGAAGCCCAAATTCAGTTAATAAAAGAAAGCCCAACCAACACACTCCTTACAAAAATAATCCGGTATCAGTGTTATACCCTAAGGTTACACCTGTGTCATAACCCTAAACACATATCACAGATACTTTGTTAACTCCGCCTACCTACACGCTACTCTCACCAAACACTCTTGATACAGATCCAAACTCATCATCTCAAACAAATCTCATCTCCTCTTAATTTCATCATCATAACCGAATAGGAATTACTTATAAATGAATCATACAAACACAAATACATCCTAATCCAACCCTTGTCTTAATGTGCTCCTTATTACGAATCAAGAAATCAGTGAAAAAAGACTTCAAGATCATTTGAATATGGTCTCGGGTAGGTGTAATTGTTGAATATTCGTTTGATTGTTTTTCGTTTATGTTTTAAACCGAACCAAGAAAGTGAAGTAACATACTTGTTATTTTACATTTCTTAATATTCGGATAATAACACAATTGGATCAATGATGATTGTTGTTCAAAAAAAAATCTTTGAAAGATCAGATGAAGTGAACCAGATCTGAGATTAATTTATCTTTTCGATTATAGAGACACGTTGGAATAATGGAAATCAGATTCTGATGAAGTGTTTAAGTAAGTAGAATGGATAGGATAGATTGTAGTTTGATGTTGTTGGGTTGTGAATATGTTCTTGGTCGAAGTTGAGTGTTTGATTCGAATATGTTGATATTCGATGTTGGTGTCTGATAGGATAGACTTGGATCGATGATGGTTTATAACCTGAGGTCGTGATGTTGGTATTTTGGTTTGGTGGTATTTGGTCAAACTGTCTTAGTTGTTTACGAATCAGGAATTGCTTATGCGTAAAGATTAGCTCTTACGTGTAAGTTTTTCTTAGGCGTAAACCTTTCTGAGTTGAAACATCTCGTATGCGTAACATCTTCCTTTCTTAGGCATAAGCCAAATTTCTTATGCGTAAAGTCTTTCTAGTCGAAAACCTGTCTTACGCGTAACATTTCTTAAGCGTAAACCTGTCTTACGCGTAACCTTATGCGTAAAGATAGGTTTTTAAGAGTAACCTTGTTTTTACGCGTATTCCATATGCGTAAAATAGTCCTTAGGTGTAAGATTAGGGTTTTAACCCAATTGAATTTTTTTCCGGTGAGTTTCCGACCAGATTCATATTTACCCAGAAAAAGCATAAAAACTGCTTCTTTTTTTACCTGTTTTTTACCTCACGAATCTGACCATTTGACCACAATATTCACAGGTTTGATACAAAAAAAATCATATGCAAGACTGTTTGGACAAGTTTAGGACACAAACAGATATAAACTTTGATGGAACCATGACGTTTTTGACCAAAATAAAAGGATACACATCAACTTTGTAAAAAACTGTTTACCCATAATAATAGGAAAAAAAATTTCCGACCATGAAATAGTACAAAAAAACAGTTTAAAAACAAGATTCAAAACCACAATAAATCAACAAATAATAACCATGGCTCTGATACCACTTGTTAGGATCGAAAATCTATATGATTTATGTGGTTTTGGGAGGTCTAGGTTGGTGGAAGAAGATGAAAAGATTCATCTTTTCTAGAGAGAGAAAGTAATGAGAGGGAGGAGAAACACAAGGACACTTGATTAAAATGAAAACAATACAAATGACCTAATGATTAACCTCACCCCTCATGGAGAGTCATGAGGGGTATTTATAGGCTCTATATGCTACAACTTTGCCACTTAAATGATACTAGTCCCTACGGGCAAAGTATACTACGCATCTAATCCAATTCACGTAAGTGACGTTATCTTTATAAAGAGCGAGGCTAACATAATTCCCGTAATAAAAGCATTTCTTCTTAGTCAGATAGTGATGATGATATTATAACTGGAAACTCAGGGTTCCAATCTAAGAATGCATATTCTAAATGGGATGGAAGCTCTTTGATTTTTGGAACATATGTTACTTCATCCACTATTTTAGCAGCAAATAAAGTCGGGGTTTCAACGTTACTCCTCTCCTCTTCATCTTTCCCAGTCGTGAGATAGAACGTAACCTTTTCGTCTGAGTTACGTTGTAAGTTCTTCTCAGGTTCGTTTTTCTCCCTTCTATTATCTGGGTCTGTTTCGTCACTACTTGGTTTGTATTTTTCAACAGTTCTTACAAGAAATGAGTCCAACTGGTCTTGTAGAAGATTTTCCTGCACATGATCATTAACCGTTAAGTCTACCAAATCGAATTCATGACAGGTGTCATCGGTAAAGTAGCATATTTCATTGATTTTTCTAACTCAAATGTTATTTTCTCGTTTCCAATTTCCAGGGAGATTTTTTTATTTAACATGTCAATCATAGCATGTGCAGTAGCTAAGATTAGTCTCCCTAGGAGAATTGGGACTTTCGCATCTTCCTCCATATCTAGGATGTCGAAGTCTACCGGAAACACAAATTTGTCGATTTTTACAAGAACGTTTTCAACAATTCCTCTAGGGAATTGAGTTGACTTATTAGCCAGCTCAATGCACATTCGAGAGGGTTTTAATTCCTCCAATTCCAACCTTTCGTATAATAAGTAGGGCATTATACTGATGGTTGATCCAAAATCAGCCAAGGCCTTATCAAAGGTTATTCCTCCAATTGGGCATGGTATGGTAAAACTCCTAGGGTCTCTTTCCTTAGGGGGTAACTCGTTGAGAAGTACAACAGAGCATCTTTCGTTCAAGGTGACCCGTGTTGGATCTGCAAGCCTTCTATGGGTTAGTAGTTCCTTCATACATTTATCATATTTGGGCATATGTTCTAATGCTTCTATGAAAGGGATGTTGATGCTGAGCTGCTGAAGTTTTTCCAAAAATTGCTAAAACTGCTTCTACTCTTTTTCCTTCTTAATCCTCCCTGGGAATGGAATGAGCGGTGTATATGGTTTAGTTTTCTGTTCTTATAGTACCGGCTCGTTTCTGGTTTCTGGTTCCTTTACGCTTTCGTTTTGTGGGACTTCTTTTTCGCGGTCCTCAGAGTTTGAAGGATAGGCTGGAGGTTTATAGTTCAGACCGCTCCTAGTAGTGATAGTGTGTGCCAGATCTCTAGTATGGGTTTCAGTAGTACTAGGGAGTCCACCCACATCTTTGTTTCTGACAAAATCGGCCAAATTCCCCACTTGGGTCTCCAATCTCCTTATGGAGGCAGCTTGAGTTTTAAATACCTGATCATATTATGTCTTAATTTCCCAAATCATCCTCTCACTTTCTTTTTGTTTCTAATAAGATGCCTTCAAGAGTTTCTTAACCGTCTTTTCAAGGCTAGTTATTCTACCTTCCATGGGGACATTGAAAGTATGTTGCACCATCTTAACTTCTTCTGTTAGTGAGTACATATCTAGTTCAAATTCCACTAGTTTTTTTAATACTGATCCAAGTTCCTTAGGTTCATTTGGAGTTGGCATTTGTCCTTCATGCCATGTTGCTGAATGTAGGGCTAGTTCTTTAATTTTCTCCAAGCCTTTTGCCACAGTCATCTTTGAGATTGGTTCCTTAAACTCCAACATTCTCCTGGTTTTGACATTCAATCCTTTGTAGAATATTTGTAGTGCTCGCGTTTATTTATTTTATGTTTTGGACATCTAAAGAGTGCTTCCTCAAACCTTTCCCAGGCTGAATACAGAGATTCTCCATTATTTTGTTGAAATCCTCTGATAGTCTTCAATTGTGGTATTATATTTGATGGAGTTCGATATTCCTTGAAAAAGGCTTTCTTTAATAAGTTGCAAGTTGTAATAGAACCAGAAGGTAACTTCCATCATCTTTACTTGGTCCTTTGATACCTCTAGGGCGTGAAATAAATCGATGATTTCACCGACCCTGAAGATGTGCTCGTGTGATTCTTCATCAGCATTCCCAGAAAATATGCAGTTCTTTAATTCATCCAAACACAATCCCCAAAATATGAACCTTATGTGCTCTTCTATCACGGGTCTTACAATACCTGGTTCCACACGTATTGTTGTCAAGTAATCGTTGATGGTTAGTGACATAGAGTGAAATAAAGGTGAAATGAAAAATAAACTGATAAAATTACAAAACTCAAACTAAATCCTAGAATAGCTCCCCGGCAGCAGAGCCAAATACTCGATGTTTGATTTCAGATCAGGTTTTACTATTTATAATAACTCTTCTTCCTATGGTCTACCTTATGTACTAACGGGGAGAGAACCTGGTCGTGTGTAGTGTAGTAATCGGTAAAACCGAGGTCGTCCAAGAGTTATGTGTGCAGATTTATTCTATGTTCTAATGTCACTAATTATAAAGGGGGTTTTGATTTGATTAAATATTAAACTAATGAAATGAAATGAAATGCTAAATTAAAATGAAACACAATCAGTAGGGAGAAATGTGCTAGCCTAGTTACTAGTCTTGTTGTGCCTTATACGGTTTTCTTTATTAATGCTTTCTAACGCTTTAAGTGGGGGTAAATGTCACTAGACAACATTTTGTCAGGTCATGTAGTCTATAAGTCTAAGATTCCAACCCCATCTTAGTTACTCGATGGAGGTCTTGGGAAACCCTAACCTTAGTCATGAAGTACCACTACAATCTAGACCTATTCTTAGTGCACGAACATTAAACCCACCATGGTCCGCTCTGAGGTTCCCTAACTTCTTTAGTACCTCCACATGGTAGGTGATCCTATGGTCAATTCGCACGCAAGGGGATGGTAGTCCTATGGTCAATTCTTACCATTCCTCGCAACCTACTCGACTAGGGTCCTATGGTCAATTCATGCTAGCCTTATCGATACTGCCATACTTTAATACTACCAAAACAAGGGTGTCCACGAATAGGCAAAGAAAGTATACACTAAAGCGATAGTAAAGCAAGAAAACATGAATCAAAACAATAACAATTTCATAACTAGGCTAACACACGAGGTGTTCAGCCACTCATATTAAACAATGCAGTAAATTCAATGTAAATAATTGTAATTGAAGACATTGAATGAACTACAAAATTTTGATACGAAATAAGTAAAAACTTATTGATAATGATGCGAATTCTTCCTTGGAAGATGGTCTAATGCTGCTGGAAATCGTCCTCCTGAAAGCCCTAAACATCTCCTGGTATTTTGGTGTTGAGAAGTTGTCTCTTGAATGTAGAATTAGGGCTTGTATTTTTAGAACTGTCTAAGTTACGGCGTAGCCGTAAGTAAGAAGTTACGCCGTAACTAGCGTATCTCAGACGATCTTATCTTTAATAAATATCTTACGACATAACCTAGCGAATGAATTACGACCGTAAAGTGCTCGTAGTGAAAATCATCATTTCTACGATGTAACCTTGAAACTAAGTTACGGCGTAACCTTCATGACTACTGTATTCTTCTAAGTCATTGGAAATCTACGGCGTAACCAAATCGATGTAGTTCTGCCGTAACCGACTTTGGTCTTCACGTGTTAATCTTTGTTACGGCGTAAGTTGTGAGTGGAGCCTACGCCGTAACTTACTCTTGGACAGCATACTATTGTATAACTTTGCTAGTTTCCTTTCAAACCCGCGTCTCTTTGTTCCTATGCTCATTTATTCCCAACGCACATCCTCATCATATGACAGTGCATACAACCCAACATGTAGACTTCTCATAGGTCTTAAATAGTAATAAAATAGAGGCTCATTCTTACCTGTATAGCCTAATTGTGTAACCATCTTGTTTAGGCCAAACACTGAGAAAACTTCAGCATCAACCCTATCAAAGATATCTTCATCACCACCAACATATTGTCTACCAGGAAACCTCATGAATGACCCACCATAGTGTAGTCGTATAGTGAATAAATGTGGTGCATATTCTGTATAAAAATGTCAATTACTTAGGAAATCACCGTAAATTAACACAAGTTCATTTTAAAATATCTCTCAACCTAGCAACATTCAAGTCATTACCATATTCCATTTCTCTTTTGATTTCTAACTCTTCCGTTGTTATATTTATTCCTTTTTCTGCATCGTCCATGTTGGTAACGACATTGTAGACACAATTTTTTTTGAACTTTAGTCAGAGTAAAAATTGAGGGATGAGAGTTGTGAGATTGTGTTCGAAATGAGTTGTGAGATTGGATGGGTGATGTAAGCGGGAAAGCAGGATGTATACTTGTTAGGGACTTTGGGTAAAGTTATACTCAATTTTGCATTTTAATAAGGGTAGATAAAAGGTGAAGACCATAAAACCATTCATGCCACATCATCTAACGAGCAAATATAATTCTTGTTATCCGTAACGGGCCTCTAGGGACCAAACGAGGTCACCGTTTATTTACAAACGACGTACACGCTCAAAAAACCAAACGGGAGACCAACCTTGAAAACGAGGTAAAGTTCAAGGACCAACGGTGTAATTTACCCTTAAAACTTTTAATTCTTTGGTTATATCCACTTGTCAAATCGTAGGTACGTGTCATTTTCTAAGTAAAATCTTAGATAACCGCTGTCAAAATCTTGAGTAACTACGTGTCCTTTCTTTTGCTCACTTAAACCCTTTGCTAACCCAGAGACAGTCGTTTCGAACATACCCTGCCCTGGTTTCGATCGATAAAACTTGCCGGTGATGACGTCATATTCTGTTTAAATAAAAACATTCACTTTTATTCGGGTAAGTTCACTTTTACTTTCATATTTATTCATATAATATTCAGTTTCATTGTTTCCGTTCGTAGCTCGTTTTTTTTATTAAAGATTAAAAAACACGAAGTTTTTGCCATTACCAAGTTTTAGTTACGAGCTTTTCCAAATTCAAATGAGCATTATACAAAGACCCCATGGCTTTGGATTACCACATAGGACAAGGATAACCTTAACTGTATAAATACTGTCATTAGCAAGGTAGGGCATATAAAAGCACAATGACCTGGTTGAACCACTATATATAATTTGCCCCAATTTTTACTATTCTAATATGTTTTACTGTGGGTGAATTATAAACATAGAATTTGTTGGAACGCATAAAAGATGACTAGCGAATTGGAAAGTTACAAAAAAAGATGCCTAGAATTGGAAAAGAAGAGCGGAAACGATGGAAAAAGGTGTTTGATGTTAGAAGTCGAGGTTGAAGATTTAAAGAATAAGAAAATGAAAATTCGGGAGGTTGTTGAGGTTAGGGATGGGGAAGACGAGGTAGAGAAGTTATATGAGTTAATGGCAAAAATGAAGGTTTTGGAATGTGAGAAACAAAAGGCTGAATCCGAAGTTCATAAGTTGAAAGAAAAGGTTAATGAGTTGATGTCACGAGTCGAATTGGAATCAGACATTAATGAGAAAGCTAAACAGGGCGTTAATGTGGTCTCTAGGTTTAGTAGCAAAGTTAGAAAACGATTACCATTCGAGGATGACGGATGCTCTGGTAAGAAAATGGCCCCATCCAAAAACAAAGAAGATACAAGCAGGGTCGACAACAAGACTGTTTCCCTTCAAGGAACTGGTTCCAGTGAGGATGAGGACGCTAATGATGACGTAGAGGGGTCGAAAAGTGAAGAGGAAAGTTTAAGTGAGTTTATAAATGACAGTCCCAAAACTCATTTCGAGAGTAAGAGTACTTGTGAAAGTAGCGATAATTTTGAGGAACCTAAAAATGTGTTAAATGACTTTAAAGAAACTGAAGACAACAATAGCAGAAGAAAGGTTTCGAATTTTAAGTGGAATTCACGGGGAGAAATGCAAGCTGATTTTGGTGGGGATCCAGAGTTGTGTATGAGGGCCGTTTGTGCTCTTTATAGGCAGCAAACAGAGGATGAGAAGGCATTAAAAGTAACTATATACCTAAATGGTCGAGGGTTTAACCAGCTTGATGCACCAAGGTGGGAATTTTCATCTCGTAATGACCAATACATAATGTTCTATGTGACAATAAAGTAATTGATTTACTCTATACCAGTATGTTTTACCATTGTTGAAATCTTTATGGATGATCCTGTAGGGGTAGTGACTTGGCTGAATTTCTCATGGATGGAGACCCTGCCGGTGATCTGAAGAAAACAGTAGAGGATTTGAAGCTATATGACAAAAATGGGATAGAGGATTGCAGGAGATTTGCAACTTACTACTCGAAACAATTATTTGAGATTTATTATAACAAAGAAGATCCTTATTTCCCATGAAGTACGTCAGAATCAGGAGATTTTGCTTGCAAACTCATGCTAAGAAATGTTTATTAAGCTGGATATCAGTGTGGGTGTAATACTAGCATCTTTCTAGTTTTAATTTAATACGATATAACAAGTATAACTGACTTTCCAAAAAGAAGATCTGTAAAGCTGGTTATTGTTGGTGCTGATATTTATTTGCTAGAAATATCCACACTATGGTAGCAACTAATGGTAGTAGACTAATTATTTTTTTTAATCAGAATATTTTGGTAATATATTAGAATTTTGATCCAATTAATAATCTTATTCGAAATGTCTGTATGAGTGTATCCATATTTTGCAAAGGTTTTATCTAAATACACCAACATAATTAGTTAATCATTGACTTTATTATAAAAAATATATAAAATAAAGACATTCAATGTTTAGAATTCTTTTAGCATATTTAATAGTACTAAAAGCGGCCGACACAAAATATTATACAAACTTTAACAGATTGACTTTTTGACCAAAAGAAATCTTGGCGAGTTTAGTAGCACCCTAATATAATACTAGAAACCCTCCTTAGAGCACTCCCAATGGTTAACACCGGACCGGTGTTATTTCGGTGTTATCCGGTGTTAACCCATGTTAACCATTCGACCTTCGGTGTTAAACCATGGGTGTTAACACACCAACGCCCGTTATTTTTTATTATTATTTATTATTATTTTTTTATTTTTTTATTTTTTTCTGCCCTAAATGAGGGGTTGTTTTTGTAAACTGTTGGTGAGTTAAAGTTTAACTTGGGATGTTATGATTGTGGGTGTTTTTTGGGTGAGTTAAGGTGAAATGTTAAAGCTGATGTGGCGCTGGCGTGACACGGTGTTAAAGTTTAACTCATGTTATCATTGGGAGTGCTCTTATAGGGGGTCCATATAAACCGCCCTTTTATTGTTATAGACGAGCTTGCGAACGTATGGTCCTATCAAAGTTACAAATAGCGCGAGGCGTGGCGTGGCGGCATGATCAAGCTTTACGTATTTACGATTAAAGCGAAGCTTTTGCGTTTATAAGGCGTCACAAAATATGAAAATATTTATATATTTATATCATATTTCATATATATCGAATTTACAAAAAGACGTGGCACAAGCCGGCGTGACGGCATGATCAAGCTTCACGCTTTTGCGAGGCATTTACGAGCATTTTAGAACTATGGTCTTATTTGATCTATACTATTTATAAATAGTGAATGTTATTTTTTTCATTTTGAATTTTAAAAATTTAAATTAATATAGTTTGTCTGATTTACCCTTAAGTATCTCTTCATACATTTTAAGCTTAATCAATTTTAAATTTGACAACTATTAAAAACCACACATTATATTAGTTCTAAAAAAACACACTATTTGTATTTCAAAAAACGCACGCTTTGCATAAAATGTTGAATCAAAATCACGTTTTTGCAAGTATAACTATTTGCCGCTATACACCGTCGCTTTGCGCGGGTATACGGCTCGTATTACAATAAAGCAACATTAAAGAAGAATAATTAAATTCATCTCACATAGATATGGAGAGTTTATTTATTGGACATGATGAAGTACTCCATAAAATACATAAGAGGTGTTTGGCTAAGCTTATATGATGAGCTGCTGAGTTTATTAGCTTATATGTATTAAATAAGCATAAACTAAGTGTTTAGCTAAGATTATATGATTGGACTTATAAGGTTATATAAGGGGGTTTTGATAAGCCCAAACTTTGTTGCTTATTTGATGAAGGGTGTGGTTATATAAAAATTTTATAAAAAAAGAATTTTATGCTGTCATTTAATAAATACACTCATTTAATGTTCATATATTTTTTTTGTCATTTTACCTTATTAATTATGATAAGTTAAGTCAGTTGGTATGTTCGGTTAGACGTAATGGACTGATAAAGGAATGTAATCGACGATGTAATGGAATGAACATAGTAATTGAATGAGTCATTACTGTTTCATTGACATATTTGGTTGCCATGTTGGAATGGAGTATATTGTTTACGTATGTTGTTTGGTACAATGCAATAGATGTTAGAAAATAATGAAATAAATGAAATATGGCAAAATGTGATTACATGTCATAATGGAATGAGAAAAAACTAAGGGGTGGCTATGTAATGAAATTGGTGGTTATTGTCGTAATAGAATGAACCAATGAATAAACCATTCCATTACAAGATTTAAAACAAACAACAATATTTCATTTCACTGTAATGATCTATTCCATTACAACCTTTATTCATGCATACCAAACGCTACGTTAGTAAGAAAGGTTTATGAGCTCATGATATATAAGCAATAAGCCACTTATATAACATAAGCATAAGACTCGTTCATAAGCTTAGCCAAACACGCCCATAAACTCCTAATATAACTCTACTACTTCGTATAAATCTATATTTATGTCTACATCTATATCTACACTTATTAATAAAACAAAGTTTTGCAAAACTCGTTGCAATTAATTATGTCATGTCTCATCACCATATTCAATGTAATTTTTGTCAGCTAATTAACCACACAAATATGTTTCTATTTATGAGTATGACCGATGGGGAAACACTGCACAAAACATTTTCGTTCTATGACTATGCTAGTGATTTATATATGTTGTCCACAACGCAAACTAGGTAAGTATCGCCTCTATTCAAGTTATTTTAGAGTTTCGATTTAAATCCCATTGTACAACTATTTTGATGTGTGTTTTTTTTTAATAATTAATGTAATTGTGTTTCCATTCAATTTATAATATATTTTGCTTTGATTAAATCAATTAAATTGTGTTAACCCTAGAAACAAAATAGGGGAAATCACATTTATGAATTAGTTTATGTAAATTTTGTGTTCTGCGGATTCAAAATTTTCAATGTATTTGTTGAACTGTAGAGGGAGTGAATATGTTCTTTTCAATTTATTTTAAGTTTAAGTATGTTAACTGTCAAGATTAAATGCAAGAGTGTGAATAATTAAACAATATAAATCGTAAGTAAAGAGTACAGGGAAAGAAGACAAACACAATGATTTGTATGGGTTCGGGATGAGGGGTTTAGATCATCCGTACGTCTAGTTGCGAATCCGCAATTATTCACTAGTACCAAATCATTGTGGTGGATAAACTGTACACTTTAGTTTTCACCGGTGTACACCTATACCCAAGCTATCACCTAACGGAGTTCCGCACCCGGAACCACCCACACAGACCTCGCAAACTCTCACATCAATTATAAAGACTTCTACCAAAGAATTTCCAAACCACAAGCTTGACCGTACATGGTACAAGACTATTACACCCTTGTTTCTCTGCACCTGGAGTAAGACTTGACACTTAGTTACAAATTTGAATGAGAGTGTTTAAGTATTTGTTACTACAAGAATACCGGACTAGAAGAAGATAGAGTAAGAAGAAGAAGACTCGATCTAGACACAACACATAAGAGTGAATCAGGTTCTTGTGTGTTTTTCTCTTGCAAAGAGTTTGCTTTCAATAGATGATAGAATGATGTTAAGACACAAGAAGGATTGAAAGACTTAGAGAGATATAACAGAGAAATAAGAAGGGTGAAGTGTTTGGCAAGAGGTGAGGTGTTAGCATTGCATAAGGGTGCTATTTATAGACAAGAAATCAAGACAGCCCACGGCGTGTTGGCGCGCGCGAGACCAGTGCGCTGTGTTCTTGTCAAATAACTAGTTGTTTCCTCTTGCTAAACCCCAATGTGCACTTCACTTTTAACTTTCCTAAGAGTAATATCAAAGCCCAGGAATGGTTAGGTTAAACCAACTCATTAACCATGGTTAATTAGGGTTTAAATAAGCTTTGTTTAGAACGAAAAGATGGGAGGCAAGCTATTAACCAATTGAGAAGTGGGAAATGTGGTTAACGGAGAGCAAATATACTTTGTGTGGATGGCAAGTTGGATAAAGCAACGTAAAGGAGATTCTTAATTCAAAATTCAATTTCAAATGATATAATCATTGTTAATGCCACAATTAATTTGTTAACTAATTACTTTGATGCAACTAAGTTAAATATTTTGCATATTTAGTAAACCATTAACCCACAAGAGGAAAGTCCATTTAGTTAAGTACTCAAAGTAACCTTAACTTATTTGTTCAAAAGATGGTAGACCCATTTGGTAATTAGTTAAGTCATAAGTAAATTGATTCTTAGGAAAGGGATCAATTATAGAAGTGTAGTATATGGGTAACTCAAACGTATTAGGTTTGAGCACCGAGATCGTTCTAAGTGAGAGATGAATGGAATTTTCAACTCGCGTCGCGTTTATCGGGATTTGAATGGGAAAAAGGGATATTTTGATGTTTTCTAAACTACGGGGCAAGGGAAGTAAATGGGAAGCAACTAAAGGCACTAAATCTATGATGCAAACAAGGAATTACAACTAATTATGCAAATTAACACTAAAACGCAAATTACGATTTAAACTAAAACGTGAATTAAATGCAAACTAATTCAATTTAATCCCTAAAAGTGATCTAAAATTATTCTACAGCTAAAAATGAAATTCAAAAATTATCTAAAATTTCAAACTAATTTTTATGATTTGTCTTGATTTAATTTGAATTAAAAACTATTTTTGTATTTTTAAAATGGATTTAAAATGCTAAAAATTATGAAAACTTAAGAGAAAATTACAAAACTATTTTTCAAAAATCTTAAATAACTAAAAATAATTTTCAAAACTGGATTTTTATTTTTCTATTTTTTTTCTAATTTCTATGAATTTAAAACTATTTAAAAACTAATTAAATTGCTAAAAATGCTATTTGAACTAGAAAAAATGAGAAAAAAAATATTTTTATCTATTTTTGATTTTTCTTAAACTAGGAAAATTTAAATCATATTTTTTTGGGCTTTTTCTGATTTATTTGCATTAAAAGCTAATTAAAAAGTGCTTAAAAACTGATTTAAATGCATAAAAATAGCAAACAATGACATAAAATAATGAAAATTTCTAGGAAAGTCGTAAATATGATTAAGAAGCTAGGAAAAATACTAAAAGCTACTTGTGAATCCAGATTATACTAGTTGCTTTGAAACTGATCATGGAAAGCTACTTGAAAATAAGCTACAAGCTAACTTATGGAACCAGAAGCTAATATAAGATGAATTATGACTAAACTAACCTACAATGATCAACTGCAACTATTTTTGTCCAATTAACTTAAGCCTAGAAGCAATTAAGCTAATCAACTATTAAATCTAAAATTAATCCAAATAGCCTAACACCCTAAGTTCTAGCTTGTGCAGGAGCTTGGTAATAAGCTCAAATGTAAATCCAGAAGTTTTATTCTCTAGACCATCCAACAAACTTCTTGTAAACCAGTTTTCAGCTATTTTGGACAAGTTATGAAAGGTTTAGAAGCTTTTCAAAAAGCTGTGATGAACTCGTATTAACTGAGTTCATGCACAGGACAAGATTTGAACAACTAACCAGATTGCAAGGCTGATTTGAGTGATTTAGAAAATTCACAAAATTAAGCCAAAAATACCCTTATGTAGACTACCAACCAAAGTTACTTAAGACAAAATTTCATTAGATTTAGTTCACAGATTAAGATTCTAAAAATCCACAAAGAACAGACCTCATAAAACTTAGAGACAATTTGACTTTTTATGACATAAATGAGATTTGACTTTTATCAACTTAGGATCAATGAAACTAGATTTCACTGTTATATTATGAAAATGAAACTGAATTAAGCTAGCTTATCTAATTCCTAATCTATATGCAAGAATTTATGAGCTGACTACAACTGATATGCAATATAGAGTCTAATTAAAATGATTTTTACTTTTCTGTGAGTGAAGATGCAAACTAATGATTAAACTTACTTCAATATACCTAAAAATGACTTAAGCAACTAAACTTAACCACTGACCAACCTTAATCTCAGATTCAAATGCTTATGCCAAACACTAATTTTAGCACTGAAATGCAATTTTAAAACAGAAACTACTTAACCAGGCTAATTTAACACTTAATCTAAATCTAATATATTAAATTACACCTAAATGCAAAGATCTAAACTATTAATAACCACAGGTTTCAACACAAACAAATTGCTGCAGGTTTATATCAGATATGAGAATAAATGAGAGCAATAATCTAGATTAAAACAGCAATCATAACAAGCAATATTTAAACTATACTACACTAGATTAAGCAACTATAAGCAATCACTACTACTCTACACAACAGATTCAAAATTAAGAAGGATTTTGAACTTACAAGTGGTCCAACCACTATGGTTTGCAGCTGTTAACAAATAACCCCAATCCAATGCTTATTATTAACCCTAAATCAAACTGCAAACAACCAAATCTCTGATCCAACAGTGATCTATCCCATTTCTTCTATAGTTGACTTTTGTTGACTATTTTTGTGAATTGAAATAGAATGATTGTAGAACTGGGTAGATTACAAAATAAGCACTGAGTAAGCTTTTGATAAGCTTATTAAGAGAATAACAATATAAACTGAATTCAACTTTGAATCAGTTTAGGGATATTTTTGATTTTTAGAGTGCTTTTTTTTTTTTTTTTTTTTTGTGATTTTTGTTTAGAGAATTATATAAGCTGAAAATAAATTGCAAAAAAGCTAATATGATAACTGAAATGAACTTAAGCTACTGAAATCATAAAAACAGAAATTGAAATTAATATGAGAATTAAAGCTAAAATTATTTTATTAATAAAAACTTGAACACACAGTGAGATTTCAATACATGAATTTAACTAAAACATTAAGAAGAATTTTAAAACTAATACAACTACTCAGAAACTACATGTTCAGGTGTGATCACAAAGGGGGTTTTTATAGGTGAAGCAAGGCCTTCGGAAGGATCTAGAAATGCCATCTTGTGCTTCTTTTATGCTCCTCACAATCGTCAGATCAATTCTCCACATCACTCCCTCAATCTTGGCCCTTGATTTGACAGATAGACGTCCCATCCACCAATCAAAATCACTCAAAGCACACAGATCGCTGACTTGTCAGTCCCATGTGTCATGTAGTGTCAGTGAAGTATGGAATTGCCCTCTAATTGCTTTAATTTTGTCAATTGGAGAGAGGGGCATTTTAGGGTTCATCACTATCTGGGTAAATGGATTTGGGGATAAAAAGTTGGCGGGTTAATTTTTGTTTTATTTTAATCCGTTTGACTTGTTGACCGTGGTAAAAGTGGAGTTGACCTTCGTTGACTGAAGGGTAAGTGGGATTAGTTGACCGGATCTTTTATCACTTTGACTTGGGCTTGGTTGGAATATTGGTTGGGCTTTTGGAAACTTTGGGTTTGGAAATTATTGGTTTGGTTGTTGGACTAGATTTGAATCCGGATGTCATTATAGGGACCATTCATGTAAAATGTGAAATTGCAAGGACCAATTATGTCAATTCTGAAAAGTATTTTCAAGGGCCACTTTTGACATTTCCAAATAAACCAGGGGCCAATTTTTCCAATCTTGAAACTCTAGGGGTATTTTTTGACAATTGCTAAAACTTGGAGGACTGATTTTGCCAATTCTTTAAAGTTGATCCAATCTTTCATAAATCATCCTTTCAGCATCAAAATCTTCACAAATACTCATTTCTGATTTTCCGGCTCAGCTTTTGCACTCTTTTCCTTCTCGTGCTCGGGTTTTGTCTGATTTGTCTTTCTTTTGCATGTTTTATCATATCCGTACCTGCACATGCATAAATTCAAGAAACCAACAAATATTAGGAATAAACAGCTCTTTTTTGGTTATTTTGGGCCTGATTTGGTAAAGAAATGGTATGTGTTTTTTCACATACCAAAATACCCCAGACTAGACGATTGTCGTGTCCTCACGCAATGTAATCAACTCACGCTTCTAAAACCAAGGAATTCAATCTCTTTCTACTAAACCTATGAGAAGTAGCAAATATTCCTCAAAAGAGATTAAGAAACCCTTAATTCCAAAAACGCCCCGTTTATCTTTTAATTCACATATAGATATTACGATTAAGCACTTATTCATTATGAGTGACGGTTTGTTGAACTTTCATGTCGATCAATAACTCCAAAATTTTTCAAACGACATTTTAGGATCACGGAGTAGGAAACACAACTCAGTGAGGAGTGACCATACGGATAGAATACATCGTCCCTGATTTTTCACAAGTCCTCAAACTAAGCGTAAAATCGAAATCATTGTTAAATATGACTGTAGATGCTCCCATGGAAGTTACTTGTGTAATTACCTTTTGCTCCCATTTTCATATTTTCCTCTATTTATTTTATGTTTGGTGAGAACTGAATTTCTTCAAGTTTCTCGTTTCGATAAATTTTATTCCGATAAAGATATGAAGCTAAGTCGCTAATTAGTTATCCATCTTCCCTCGAAAACCGCTGCATACAAGAATGAGGTCCACATCAAGGTCCTAATTTAACACGATTTATGGAGATATCCTTTTTATTACGACCAAAACAACTCATCTACGAGTCCAGAGACAGAAGCTTTTATTTAGATATCTCCCGGATTCAAAGTTTGGCTTAACACTTATTTCAGCACATTTGCATTTTTGCAATTTAGGCCCTTGGTCTTTTCAACCACTAATTCAATGGGATTACCGTTTTATCAGAAGTCTTATTATGACTTTGGATTTTCCTCCACCTTTTTGAAGTCCATGACAACGGGGGTACCGTCAAACATAGAAAAATTTTATGGCTTTGGATTTTTCAATTTAATACATTTAGGCTTTATTTCATGTTAATTTTTGCCAAACTCCGAATCCCACGGCTTTTATAACAATAGAAACAATAGCAGCAAACTATCAGGAATCAGTTGTCTATTACACCGCAACACTGACAGTACCTTGATGTGTACCCAACTCTCACAAACAAGGATTCTCTAAAGAAGATTGTGGAAAACTAGAAGGGGTGGTTGAATAGTTTTACCAATTTAAAACTTTCTTTTAAATATTTAGATCGACTTATGTCAATCTATTTAGATGTGTGTGTTGGATGTTGATAAGCAAACATATAGAAGTATGTAATGAAAAGATAAGAGTAAGAAGCACAAAACCACAACGCGAGTATATATAGTGGTTCGGCTACAAGGACAACTTCCTTGCCTTACTCCACTCCCCGAGTCACCTACTCGAGAGTTCCTAATCACTACACAGCACCGACTCCTTATGGTGGAGAAACCTTCACAACGTTGCCTACTCTTTTTCTGGTACTAGGCTAACCACCGGGTTCTTTCACACCAAGGTGAACCACACCTAACACAACATCGCCTACCTTTTATCCGGTACTAGGCTAGATACTGAGTTCCATTACAATGGAGGAACTACTACCCAACACTACACCAACGACTAATCCCAAAGGAGACCAACTCCTTATTACAACATCATCAAGGATATCAATATCCTTTGATCTAATGCTAATCTATCTTGTACATCGAAACACACCATATCGAATGTACATCTAAGGCACCTTTCACTAATGCCTTTAACTAAATCTTCAAGACACCCTTCACTAATGTCTTGTGTCTTGACTTCTAGGAACCCTTCACTAATGCCTACAATACGGACGATCGACACCTTTCACTAATGTCTTCGTCTTAACCCTTGAGACATCTTTCAATAATGTCTTCAACACTAAACTTCTTAGAAGAACGAAAAGAATCATCAACAAGAAGACTTCAGTAGTCTTGATGATGAGGAAGCATGACAACTCATGGACTTGAGCTTGCTTGACTTCAAAGGTGGTGATCTCGCCTTTAAGAGGAACCTAGAGAATCACACAAACACAAAACTACAAACATAGATCTCTTGGATCTGAGGTTAGAGAGTTTTTAACTCAAGGGGAAAGTATGTTAGAAAGGGGTGAGAAACAATGAAGAAATGGCTCACTATTTATAGAGGAAAAAATCTACTGTTCCCCGGATCCCACGTATTCCTCCCACAAGGGATCCGTCTAGCGTAAAGCTAGGGATCCGTGGGACGCTCCTCTTTACCCATGGGTATTTTGGTTATGGGTCATGGGTCATGGGTTGATCCATGGGTATTCTTTTAGATTCAATGTATCTAATGAGTACAATGTATCTAGTCTTGTGGGTATGGGTCAATACCATGGGTTATGGATATGATCCATATATGATATAAGCATGATGTCATGCAATGGGTTATGGGTCAAGCTCCATGGGTCATGGACTTTGGGTTGTACCCAACTACATTCAATGTATTTGGTCAATGGGTTATGATGCTTAAGTTTCTACCCATTTATATTATCCAATATACTACATACTAGTTATGTGTATATTTTACCCAAATATGTAAACACTAGTTGTTGTACATATGTAATATTAAATCATAAAATCACTTATACTTGTTTTTGTGTTTTATGTGAAAACGTAAGTATGTTAGAAATTATTAGCTCAAACCATTTACGTATTTTATTTGTTTCGTTAAAATGATTTTACGTTTGTTATCGACAAAATATTAGAAGATCGTAAAATATAAATAAACGTTTTTATGGCTTATTTGTATTAACAATCTCCCCCTTTTTGTTGATGATAAAACATAAAATTATTTTAAGGAAAAGCTAGAATTCGTAAGAGTTTGAATTTGTAGCTTTTACTTTCTTCTCCCCCTTTTTGTCGAAACAAAAAGAGCTTTGAAAGGAAACTAACACATTGTTTTAGGAAAAGCATGTGAAAGAAAAAAAATAAAAAATAGAGAGCAAGTAACGGGAAAGGATCTCGTCTTTACTCCCCTTTGACGAGTCCATCCCTATGTAAGGGCGTCAAGAAAATAATACCAAGCTAGTTCATTTGCAACTAAGTTTGCAAAAGATTTCGTCTATGTGAAGAATGTGCTCCCCCTTGATGATTGCAATTATGCAACGGGATGTCATGAAATGTACTCCTAATATTGCAATTAATTTACAATGTATTGCTTTGACATAAAGCTCCCCTAGCTTTAGGGTGTCAAAGTCTTTATGTGTAAATTGAATAACTACAAAACAAATGTTAGAAAACAAGTATAATGCACAATTTCCTGCAAATATGATCCAAGTTAGTAGAAAAATAGTTTTCTGTATCACGGATCCCACGGTTCCCTCCTTGTATGGATCCGTCTAGGCAAATACGAGGGATCCGTCTGGCTGATGATCAATTTCAGCAATGGTGATATAACATATTATGTTAATATCAAAGTGAGATATGTATTATACAACATAATCATATACTCAGAAATATAGCAAGTAGTATGTATTCTCATTTAATAAAACTAGAGATATGATATACATGACTCTAAAAACTAAGAAAATGATCGATACATGATTTGGAATTACTAGACCTAACTAAGTAACGCTTGAAACTAGGACACCACTAAAATCCTCTAGCTCAAGTTTGTTTAGGTTTAATCTCGTCGAAACGTTCGAGGAGGTGATAGAACATGAAACGTTGGTCTTCTCGTACTTCATGTATCAAACTTTCAACATGTTGACAATGATAACAATCTTTGTCATGGTTAGGTAGTGGTGGTGGAAGAAATGAAATTTCTTTATGCGACGGATCAAGTGAAGCGGCTTGTGGAGCCTCAAACGACGGAGGGATTGGTGGAGGCGCATTTGAAAATGGCTCGACCAAGAATGATGGTGGTGGTATAGAAGTGTCAACTTCCATATGGTCGGGTGGTTGAATTTGATGATTTCTCATAATCCAAATGGGATTATATGATGGTAACGGCGAAAAGGAAGCCGGAGCTAATGTTGACTCAACACCTTGATTTTGTACCATTATTCCTCCTAATGAGGAGAATGTTGCCGAGATGGCCTAGGAGGTAAATCCTCTAAATTGTAGAGGTGTGGTGATGATAAACGAGATATAAACGAGATAGCTCTAGGAACCAATGGTGATGGTTTAGTGGAGATGATAATGTTTGGCCTAGGAGGTATGGTGGTGTTTGGCATAGGTAGTTTTGTGGGTACTATCCTTTTAGGAATTGTTTTGATTGGTTGAGAAGAAATCCTTGCATTTGTTGGCTTGACCGGAGATGATTCGGTTGAAGAAATTTCATGTACAACACGAGCAATTTTCTTGGGTGGTTCTTTGGTGGATAAGTTGCTACTTGGAGTTTTCCTCATGATGAGATCAAGAGGTTTGTAAAGGTTTCTTAAGTGCTGAAAATGAGGATGAAGGTGATGAATTTAGAAGTCCTAACAATGTGGTTTATAAAGCAAGAGATTTGGCAAGTGCATTCAAGCCTTAAGCCACTAAAATTCTTTGGAATGTGATGATTAACATGGACAAGAGTCAACTTCAGAGTTTGTACTAATCTAGGAACTCATTTAAGATGAGATGAAGTGTTTAAGTTAGAAAGATGAGCTTGAAATGATTGTTTTAGCTAGAGTTGACATAACCTGTTACCCGGATCCCACGGTTCCCTCTTTAGAGGGATCCGTCTAGGCTAATCCTAGGGATCCAGCTCTCAGCAGCTATAAAAGAGTAAAAATGATGTTTCTAAGGTCTAAGATCTATATCATCTTGAGTGTTTCGGTCCTCCTAAGTGTCTTAAATGAAGGGGTGCTTAAGTACTTTAAGGCAATGAGTGATGTAGCTAATGATTGCCTTTTATGGAAAAATTGGAACTTTCATGAGTACCAATGAATGAACAAAGATGACACTAAGGATTTTTAGAGTGTCAAGAGAAGCTAAATGATCCTAGAGATCAGATAGTGACTTAGGATAATGTTTTGGAGAAGATCCTAAAGGCTTAAGATGGGAAAACTAGAATTTGATCAATTTCGACCAATTTTGAGGTAAGGATGATTATGATAAATTTTGCCATAATCGAAAGATTTCTAAGGCTAGATGTGAGGGATCATATAAGACATGAAGAGTGATTTAGAGAGCGAAAGAGTTATGGGTTTAAGTGAAACTATAGATCTTCAATCGTCTTGAGTGTGATCTTAGGTGAGTTATGTGTGAGTAGGAAAGATCTACTTAAATGCATGATGTTATGATAGAGGCGCGTCAAGAACATTCAATAAGGGATGAGTTTATTCTTGGAACCTTGAAGATTTACAATTCGCCTTGCGAAGAAGTAGGCGAGATTGTATGGTTGTTGTGTTAGCAAACAATACATTATGTGAGCACAACAAGCGGGAAGGATTTCTCGATTTCCCCTAAGACTCCAAACATTTTCACGTAGAATGAGTGCAAGGGGCTTGTACTCTTCTCGGATGTCCCGTGTGAAGATAATGTTTGGATCAGAGTAATATGGTCGAGGTTTGCATATTATGCGATTTAAATCTTCCGGGGAGGGTATGTGTGAACAATATGGACTATTTTCTTCACGAAAGTTGAAGAGAGAATCAAGAGACCAATCTTCGGTGAAGGCACATTCTCCATGATTTGGAATCCGGAGGATGTGAGCAAAATGCCCAAGGGTTAAAGTAAACTTTTGGTTTTTGATATAAAACCAAAGAGATAGAGAGCGATCCTCGTTACGAACGAGTTCAACTTGACTGAAGAATTCCATTATGAACCTTGGACATATCTTCTTGTTGATTTCAAGAAGACATTCTAGTCCTATGGCTCGGAAGGAGGTATTGATACCTTCTTCGAATTGTAGAGAGGTGTCTATAATACGTCCTTCGTGGAAGTGACGGTTTTCGAGATTATTGAACCCACGAACATGATTGCCAAGTGTGTTGGGCTCAAGGGTGATGTTCGGAGTGTAGACGCTAGTGAGTGAAAAATCAAACTCATATTCATGCGTCATAGTTGAACCTATAGAAATGACGAGTTAATAGAAAATGATGTTTGTGGTCAACCAATGATTATCTAACGTTTTTACTAGATTTTTATTAACAATGGTTTTTAACAACAATGACACTTAACTCACTTATGATTTTGACATTCTAGTGGAATATTATTTTTAGAAAGAAAGTGGTTTTTAATTTGCATGAAAAACTGTTCTCCAGTAGCACGGTTCCCTTTCAAAAAGGATCCAACTAGTATATTTTCCGGGATCCGTAGATGTGTAGTTACAGAAACAGATTTCATGATGAAGAACATAGGTTTTTAGATCTCATAGTTTTATACAAAGATATGTGTTTTAGCCTACATTTTCTTTTAGCATGCATACATGACTTCTAATGTATCACGAGAGAATGAAATAAAAATAAAAAGAAATGATAAACACATTATGAAAATAACCTAGATAAACTAGACTATTAGTAATATTTCATTTCAATGCTAAGAATGATACAAAGGATTGGGTATATAACCCCAATGTAGATTAACAAAACAAAGTAAATGTCTCCGTATGAGAACTTCGTCATAGGGAACACAAATGATTGTTAAGACGATGAGCACGAGGGCGATGTAAACCATGTTGAAAATGATCCTTCTTGGTTTCGGTTGAGATGAAATGGAGAGGAAGATGAAGTTTTGAATGAGAGGAAATTTTTGAAATTGGAAGATTTGAAAAAGTGGGGATTTGATAGAGTGGTCGACGGAGGGTTTATTTATGGGGAAGGAGGAATTTTTGAGATTTGTGTTTTGTTTTATTATTAGAAAGATATGATTTTTGGATTAAGTGAAACAAAACACAAGTTTTATAAACCATGACTTTTAGACGAAAGAGTGACACGTATGTGAGAAAAAGCTTCCTAATGAAGCTACATGTAAAGCATGTATATGCATAAAAAAATAATCAAATAAATACCTAGGTAAGCATACTTATTTATCAAGCTAATGTCATTTAGAGATAAGTGGAAAGTCATACCTCAAATGCACTTAGGAATGTATTTAAAAATGACACAACAAATGTCAGAAGACAATTCTAGCTCCTTTGTGCTTAAGACACCTTCTTAGGGAAGGTACTCTTGTTACCAAGCGATTCCTATGGATTGGTAGATATGAGCTTTGACTAATCAACATGACAAAGAGGATTAGTGCAATTAAATGAAAGATAAATAAAAAAAAATTGTTGTCATCTAATCAACATCCAAACAAAAAGTTTTAAAAGACATGGTGTTTGTTTTTATGAAAAACCTTCTTTGTAGTTTTCAGTTAACCATGGATCGTATCAAGTTTTTAAAGTACAATATACTTCAAGAAACTTTGTAACGAAGCTCTGATGCCAATTGTGAAAAACTAGAAGGGGGGGTTGAATAGTTTTGCCAATTTAAAACTTTCTTTTAAATATTTAGATCGACTTATGTCAATCTATTTAGATGTGTGTGTTGGATGTTGATAAGCAAACATATAGAAGTATGTAATGAAAAAATAAGAGTAAGAGGCACAAAACCACAACACGAGTATTTATAGTGGTTCGGCTACAAGGACACCTTCCTTGTCCTACTCCACTTCCCGAGTCACCTACTCGAGAGTTCGTAATCACTACACAACATCGACTCCTTATGGTGGAGAAACCTTGACAACGTTGCCTACTCTTTTTCTGGTACTAGGCTAACCACCGTGTGGAAAACTAGAAGGGGAGGTTGAATAGTTTTGCCAATTAAAACTTCCTTTTAATCTATTTAGATTGACTTATGACAATCTATTTGGATGTGTGTGTTGGATGTTGATAAACAAGCATATAAAGGTAAGTAATGAAAAGATAAGAGTAAGAAGCACAAAACCACAACACGAGTATTTATAGTGGTTCGGCTACAAGGACACCTTCCTTGCCCTACTCCACTCCCCGAGTCACCTACTCGAGAGTTCGTAATCACTACACCAATCTCCTTATGGCGGAGAAGCCTTCACAACGTTGCCTACCCTTTTTCCGGTGCTAGGCTAACCACCGGGTTCTTTCACTCCAAGGTGAACCACACCTACACAACGTCGCCTACCCTTTATAAGGTACTAGGCTAAGTACCTAGTTCTTTCACTCCAAGGTGAACTACACCTTCACAACGTCGCCTACCCTTTATTAGGTACTAGGCTAAGCACCTAGTTCCATTGCAATGGAGGAACTACTACCACACTACACCAACGACTAATCCCAAAGGAGATCTACTCCTTTACAACATCATCAAGGATATAAATATCCTTGGATCTAATACTAGTCTATCTTGTACATTGAAACACACCATATCGAATGTACATCTAAGGCATCTTTCACTAATGCCTTTGACTAGATCTACAAGACACCTTTCACTAATGTCTTGTGTCTTCACATCTAAGAACCTTTCACTAATGCTTCTTTGTCTTGACTTCTAAGCACCTTTCACTAATGCTTCTTTGTCTTGACTTCTAAGCACCTACCATAAGTGCTTGTGTTATAGATGATAGATACCCTTCACTAATATCTTCGTCTTAACACTTGAGACATCTTTCACTAATGTCTTCCACACTACACCTCTTTGAGGAAAGAAAGGAATCATCAACAAGAAGACTTCAGTAGCCTTGATGATGAGGAAGCATGGAAACTCATGGACTTGAGCTTGCTTGACTTCAAAGGTGGTGATCTTGCCTTTAAGAGGAACCTAAAAGATCACACAAAAACAAAACTACAAACATAGATATCTTGGATCTAAGGTTAGTGAGATTTAACTCAGGGGGGAAAGTGTGTTAGAAAGGGATGATGAATAATGAAGAAATGACTCACTATTTATAGAGGAAAAATCCTACTGTTCCCCGGATCCCACAGATCCCTTCCAATTGGGATCCGGCTAGCACAAAGCTAGGGATCCGTGGAACGCTCCTCTTTACCCATGGGTATTTTGGTTATGGGTCATGGGTCATGGGTTGAACCATGGATCTTTGGCTAGATACAATGTATCTTTGAGTGCAATGCACTTAGTCACTTGGGTATGGGTTGATCCATGGGTTATGGGTATTATCCATATGTGATATAAGCATGATGTCATGCAATGGGTTATGGGTCAAGATCCATGGGTTATGGGATTTGGGTTGTACCCAACTACATTCAATGTATTTGCCCAATGGGTTGTAATACTTAAGTTTCTACCCATTTATATTACCCAATATACTACATACAAGTTATGTGTATATTTTATCCAAATATGTAAACACTAGTTGTTGTACATATGTATTACTAAATCATAAAATCACTTATACTTGTTTTAGTGTTTTATGTGAAAATGTTAATATGTTAGAAACTATTAGTTCAAACCATTTACGTATTTTATTTGTTTCGTTAATATGATTTTATGCTTGTTATCGACAAAACATTAGAAGATCGTAAAGTATAAATAAACGTTTTACGGCTTATTTGTATTAACACATCGGGTTCTTTCACACCAAGGTGAACCACACCTAACACAGCGTCGCCTACCCTTTATCCGGTACTAGGCTAGATACCGAGTTCCATTACAATGGAGGAACTACTACCCAACACTACACCAACGACTAATCCCAAAGGAGACCAACTCCTTATTAAAACATCATCAAGGATATCAATATCCTTGGATCTAATGCTAATCTATCTTGTACATCGAAACACACCATATCGAATGTACATCTAAGGCACCTTTCACTAATGACTTTAACTAGATCTTCAAGACACCCTTCACTAATGTCTTGTGTCTTGACTTCTAGGCACCCTTCACTAATGCCTACAATACGGACGATCGACACCTTTCACTAATGTCTTCGTCTTAACCCTTGAGACATCTTCACTAATGTCTTCAACACTAAACTTCTTAGAAGAAAGAAAAGAATCATCAACAAGAAGACTTCAGTAGTCTTGATGATGAGGAAGCATGGCAACTCATGGACTTAAGCTTGCTTGACTTCAAAGGTGGTGATCTCGCCTTTAAGAGGAACCTAGAGAATCAGACAAACACAAAACTACAAACATAGATCTCTTGGATCTGAGGTTAGAGAGTTTTTAACTCAAGGGGAAAGTATGTTAGAAAGGGGTGAGAAACAATGAAGAAATGGCTCACTATTTATAGAGGAAAAAATCTACTGTTCCCCGGATCCCACAGATCCCTCCCACAAGGGATCCGTCTAGCGTAAAGCTAGGGATCCGTGGGATGCTCCTCTTTACCCATTGGTATTTTGGTTATGGGTCATGGGTTGATCTATGGGTATTCTTTTAGATTCAATGTATCTAATGAATACAATGTATCTAGTCTTGTGGGTATGGGTCAATACCATGGGTTATGGATATGATCCATAAATGATATAAGCATGATGTCATGCAATGGGTTATGGTTCAAGCTCCATGGGTCATGGACTTTGGGTTGTACCCAACTACATTCAATGTATTTGGTCAATGGGTTATGATACATAAGTTTCTACCCATTTATATTACCCAATATACTACATACTAGTTATGTGTATATTTTACCCAAATATGTAAACACTAGTTGTTGTACATATGTAATATTAAATCATAAAGTCACTTATACTTGTTTTAGTGTTTTATGTGAAAACGTAAGTATGTTAGAAACTATTAGTTCAAACCATTTACATATTTTATTTGTTTCGTTAAAATGATTTTACGTTTGTTATCGACAAAACATTAGAAGATCGTAAAATATAAATAAACGTTTTTATGTTTATTTGTTTTAACAAAGATAAAGAACTAACTATCGCCAAAAACCTAACATCTTTAATTATTTATTCACATATATGGGGTGAATCAATTTTTTGGGAACAAAAAGCCATAAGTACCTTCGATGGGCTCTAAAGAGAACCAACTACTCCACGCTTAGCATCTAAAATCTTAAGTAACTCTATCATTCCTCGATCTCCGCAAATTTAAAATCCCAAATAATGAGATCCGCGGATGCTTAGCCGATAATTTAATTATCTATAGTTAAGGGAACAAGCTAGGGCTCAACACGCCCGGTCAAGTCAGAATTTTATTCCTACTCTCACCAGCGGAAAGTCAACAAGGTGTCAAAACATATATTAACTTAGCGAATGCTTTGTAAAATAATCTCAAGTCTCGCATTTTTAAAGTCACTTATTAGAAACTAGCGAATCTTTTCAAAGCTTCGCATATTTAAATCACTTAGGGAGACTTGAAAATTCTTGGCCTTGTGAGCTAGAATCGCATTTTATAGCCTCTTGTCTAAGCAATTAGCAAAGACTTTTTTCAAGAAAACGCATATTTAAAGTAACTTCTAAGAAACTCGCAAGGACTTTTCAATCATAAAACTAGCAAAAGCTTACAAAAAATTTTAAATTTTTTCATTTTTGCACAATTTTTTTCATTTTCTAAGGAAAAACGGGGTTGCGAGAGTATACGACAAAAAATAAGCAAGTGCGGTCAAATCAAATCGAAGATTACCCACCCCAGACTAAAACGAAACATTGTCCTCAATGTTTAAAGGCAAAGGTAATAACGAAAATCTAAAAGCCGTTTATTAAGTATTCTAAAAGATAAACGTTAGTCGATAAGATTTCGGATATCGGATTTCCATCAACATCGATCATGAAACTCGAGTGGAGAAAAGGCAAACTTCGAGCACGAGAGTCTTTATATCGGGAAAATCCTAGACAAAACATCACAAACAACCAAACACGAGAAATCGAAGAGGCTAACCCCTTCACGTCACTTATTAGAGAAAATAGAAAGAAGATAGAGATAAGCATGGGGTGCCTCCCACGAAGCGCTACTCTTTTTGATCACCGAGTCGCTAGCTTGACTCGATCCCCGCATTCATTTGTCCATGGGAAAGTTTGGAGATCCGGGACAACCATAGAAGCGATGTCCCGTCCAAAATAATGCTTCACACGATGACCATTCACCTTAAAATTTGGGCCATCGGGATGAGATAGCTCTAAAGTTCCATACGGGAAAACTTGAGCGACGGTGAATGGTCCAGACCAACGGGTTTTGAGCTTGCCCGACAATATCTCTAATTGAGAATTAAATAGGATAACTTGATCACCAACGTTGAAGACGCGATTTTTGATTTTAGCATCATGAATTCTCTTAGTCTTCTCTTTGTAAATCAAAGAATTCTCGTAGGCCTGATCCCTGAGTTCATTTAATTCATTCAATTTAACTTTCCGGTGATCACCTGCGGTCTTAAGGTCAAAGTTCACATGTTTTAAGGCCCAGTATGCCTTATGCTCGAGCTCAATGGGCAAGTGGCAAGCTTTTCCATAGACCAACTTAAATGGGGTGCACCCGATGGGTGTCTTGTATGCGGTGCGGAAAGCCTATAATGCATCATCTAGCTTATCGGCCCATGAAGCTCGGTTTTCTCCTACGGTCCTTTCTAATATCCTTTTTAAACCATGATTGGAGACCTCAACTTGTCCGCTCGTCTGCGGATGATACGCGGTAGAAAGACGGTGAGTAACCCCATATTTAGCCATAACCTTAGCAAATTGTTCATTACAGAAATGGGTACCGCGATCACTGATGATAGCACGAGGTGCTCCGAATAGGGAAAATAAGTTCTTCAAAAACTTAACAACCACTCGGGCGTTATTTGTGGGGAGCGCCTTCGCTTCAACCCATTTGGACAAGTAGTCGACAGCCACGAGGATGTACTTATTACCCTTAGATGATGGAAATGACCCCATAAAATCGATACCCCAAACGTCAAAAATTTCGCAGACTTGAATAGCATTTTGTGGCATTTCGTCTTTTTGCGAAATCTTCTCTTGACGTTGGCATGAGTCACATGACTTAACCAAATCATGGGCGTCTCGATATATGGTAGGCCAATAAAACCCGGAATCAAAAACCTTTTTAGCGATGTAGGTTGCACCATGATGGCCTCCAGTGGTTCCGTTGTTGCAAGCATTAAGAATATCAAGGGCCTCTTGGCCATGAACACACCGCTGGATTACTTGATCCGCACAAATCTTAAACAAGTAGGGGTCGTCCCAGAAATAATGCTTAACATCCTTAAAAAAACTTTTTCTTTTGTTGGGACGACATCCCTTTCACGATGAAGTTCCTTGCATGGTAATTTGCAAAGTCGGCAAACCAAATGGTGTTTGGTTCTTTCTTAGCAATCATCCCAAGTGTCTTAAGAGGAAATTTTTCCGTGATCTCCTTTTTCTCGAGCACACTTTGATGGGGATTCTTAAGTCTAGAAAGGTGGTCGGTAGCAAGGTTCTCCGCTCCTTTTTTGTCAAGAATGGTAACATCAAACTCTTGAAGGAGGAGAACCCACCGAAGTAATCGGGGTTTAGCATCTTGCTTTGCCAAAAGGTACTTAAGGGCAGAATGGTCGGTATACACTATGGTCTTCGATAAGACAAGGTAGGGTCTAAATTTCTCGAAAGCATATACGACGGCCAATAATTCCTTTTCAGTCGTAGTGTAATTGTGTTGGGCCTCAGACAATGTCTTACTAGCATAGTGTATGGGCTGAAAATGTTTCGATTTATGTTGCCCCAAGACTGCCCCAAATGCGTAATCACTTGCATCACACATAAGCTCAAAGGGCAAATCCCAGTCGGGGGCAACTAATATCGGAGCCTCGGTTAATTTCTTTTTAAGAATATTAAAGGCTTCAATGCATTCTTTGGTGAAGATAAATGGAGCATCCTTTTAGAGGAGATGGGTTAGAGGGCGGGCTATCTTAGAGAAATCTTGAATAAAATGACGATAGAAACCGGCATGACCCAAAAAACTCCGAATACATTTGACGGTAGTGGGATGAGGGAGTTTATCCATGACGTCGACTTTAGCTCGGTCGACCTCAATCCCAGTTTGCGAAATCTTATGACCGAGGACAATGCCTTCTCGAACCATGAAATGGCACTTTTCCCAATTTAAGACCAAATTGGTTTCTTCACACCGTTTAAGCATGTGGTTTAGATGAGAGAGGCAAGAAGTGAAAGAATCTCCATAAACCGAGAAATCATCCATAAACACCTCTATCGTCTTCTAGATCATGTCGTGGAAAATAGCCATCATGCACCTTTGGAACGTTCCGGGAGCATTGCATAAGCCAAATGGCATTCGTCGGTAAGCAAACGTTCCATAAGGGCAAGTGAAAGTCGTTTTCTCTTGATCTTGCGGGTCGATCAGAATTTGGAAGTAACCGGAGAAACCATCAAGAAAGCAATAGAACTCATTCCCCGCTAGACGTTCGAGTATTTAATCCATAAAAGGTAGCGGGAAATGGCCTTTCCGTGTAGCATCATTCAACTTCCGGTAATCAACGCACACCCTCCATCCGGTAACGAGGCGTGTGGAAATCAACTCATTATCTTCATTCATTACCACAGTCATTCCACCTTTCTTCGGAACACAATGGATAGGGCTAACCCATGAGCTATCTGAGATCGGGTAGATAACTCCGGCGTCAAGGAGTTTTAGAACTTCCTTTTTGATGACATCATGGATTTTCGGGTTAACCCTACGTTGTTGTTGTTGTGTGACGGGTTTATAATCATCTACCATTAAGATCTTGTGAGTACAAAAATGTGGGTTTATGCCTTTAATGTCGGAAATCTGCCAAGCGATGGCACTCTTATGTTTTCGAAGGACGGCCAAAAGTGCGGTTTTCTCCTCATCTTTCAAGTTTTTAGCAATAATGACGGGAAACTTGTTCGGTTCTTCAAGAAAAGCGTATTCAAGAGGAGGAGGTAAATCCTTGAGCTCGGGCTCCGGAGGATTTTATTTTGACGTTATTACTTCTTTTAGTTCTCAATCGTAACCACTTTCGGAGGGAGAGACGGTGATGGATCTTCATTCAACAATTGTTCAAGATAAAGGATATATCCCTCAAAATCATAAACACCATCATCAATTCCCGGTGGAATCGATTCATCATTAGCAAGAAACTCATCGATCTCTTCCAAAAAGAAGTCACCTCCTTTAAACGGAGTAAGAGAGGGGGAAGAGTCGGCAATGATTGGTTTAGAAGGTAGTTCAGAAATTAGAGAAGAAGGTGAATCAGAAGAAGTAGAAGGGGAAGAACTGCCAACTTTAGCAAAACCGAGAACTTCTTGAGCGTACTCCTCACAAGAAACATCAATAACATCCATTCGATTAATCGAAGCATCATCGAAATTGGAGGAGTACCTCGATGTTTGGTTAATGTTGAACGTTACGGCTTCTTTGTTTACTCTCAACGTAATCTCTCCTTCGAACACATCAATCACGGCACGACCGGTCCTCAAGAAACACCTTCCAAGAATAATGGGAACACGAGGGTCGGCATCAAAATCAACTACCACAAAATCTGCGGGAAAATCAAACTTTCCCACTTTAACCCAGACATCCTCGGTTATACCTATTGGTTTCGTAGTAGTACGATAGGCTAGCTCGAGAGTCATACACGTTCCGAAAAGTGGGGGTAGTGAAAGCTTTTCATAGATCGATTTCGGCATCAAATTGATACTCGCGCCAAGATCGGCCAAGGAGGAGCACTGAATAATTCCTTGAAAGTCGCAAGGAATGAGAAACTTGCCGGGGTCACTTAACTTCTCGGGAAGTTTCTTGAGGATAACCGCTGAGCAATTCTCATTCATGGACGTTCTTGCCAAATCCAAGATCTTATCTTTATTGTTCAATAATCCTTTTAAGGTTGTGATGAGTTTAGGCATGAGAAGAAGAGCATCAGCAAAGCTAATTTCTAAATTCAGCTCTTGAAATATCTGAAAGAAATTTTCCATTTGAAGATTTGCTTGTTCACATTGCTTCTGATCATTCATTCGTGACGGGTACGGAAGTGTCGTTTTCCGGTTAGTCTTTTCAGCACTAACGGAAGCATCCTTGGTCTCAAACGTTGGGACAAACATGGGTTGGACATTCTCGGTACTCCCCTTATCATTAGGAAGCACCGGGTCCTTTGTCACCCTGGTCTCACGATCTACCACACGAGAAGGAGAAAAAGAAGTGGTAGGAACCGTGGGTCCATCGTAAGCTACACCACTTCGGGTGGTGAGCGCTTTCATGTCACCCCTCAGGTTGGGAATCGTGTTACTCGGAAGAGAATCGGAACCCGAGGGTTGAGAATAAGAGGTAGAAGCTTGATTAGCTTGAAGCAAACTGGTTATCATGTTTCTCAATTCATTTGTTTGCTTATAATTTTTAGCTTCCATTTCCCTCTTGAATTCAGTCCTCATGCTGGTGATTTGAGTTTGCAAACTTTTAATGGTGTTATCGGAGTTCTTCATGTAAGTTAGAAACTCGTTGTTCGGAGCAACTTGATGAGGTGGTTGATAAGGTTGAGCTGGAGGTTGTTGATAAACTTGAGGTGGAGGAGCTTGGTAGTTTTGATTACCATGATTGAGATTAGCTCCTTGGTTTTGATTGTAAGATTGGTTTTGATAACGGTTTTGGTTTTGTTGAGGAACGGGTGCAAAACCGGGTGGTCCCATTTGGGTGGCACGATATCCTTGGTTCTGATTTTGAACCGGATTAGCGACGGCTACGGAAGCATTTAGGATATCACCATCCGTGGCTTGACAATTACAGTACGGATGGGCACCACCACAAATACAACAAGATTCGGCAACGGCTTTGACTGATTTGGATTTCTGATTCTTAAACTCTTTCATCATAGAATTGATAGCATGAGTAAGATCAGTCAGCCCATTCAACTCACTCTTCATAACATAGTTTTCGTTGGTAGCGATCTTAGAAACAACCGGTTTGTTTCTAGACGAATAAACTTTTGACTTGTTTTCGATAATCGTTCTAATATCTGCGGGCATACGACTCAAGATATTACCACCGGCGGCCGCATTAAGCGAATCTTGGTCGGTCGGAGTAAGAGCATTATAGAACGTATCAATCTGATGAAGATCGGTAAAACCGTGATTTGGGCATTTACGTAAAAGTTCCTTGAATCTATCCTATGCTTCTCCAAAACTTTCGTCAAATTTCTGTTGACAATTTATGATTTGATTTCGTAACATCATAATTTTTGACGGTGGAAAGAATTGGTTCACAAATTTCTTAGAAAGATCTTCCCATGTTGTAATTGAATGAGGGGGTTCTTTTTCAAGCCAAGTCCGGGCTGCCCCCTCAAGGGAAAATGGAAATAATCTCAACTTAATTGACTCATGAGAGACGCCCCAAAAGTTTATCGTAGAAGCTACTTGATTAAACCAACGGAGGTGTGCGTGGGGCTCCTCTCTATCCAAACCACAAAAAGGTTTTGATGAAACCAATTGAATTAGATTAGTTTTGAGTTTGAAATTTTCAGTATCAATTGGTGGAAGAACGATAGCATCACCGTAGCTTTCTACGGGGAGCTTGAAGTAACTCGGACATTGTTCGAGTATCTGCCATGACGGGTTGTTCAATAATAGCACGTATCTCGGGTACGTCTATTCTACGATTACGATTACGTCGTGACTGAGAGCGAGTGCGCATGCACTAAAAAAATTCAAAATCAAAAAGTAAAAAGGAAAAATAATTTGAGAAAGGAAAATCTTCTTGGTTTTATATTTAGAAATTTTTTGAAAAACAATCTTTTTGGTAACCGTTGCGTCAACCGGTGCTCGGTAGCTCTCAAAAGTACTCACAGCGTGGCGGGAAAAAAGTGTTGATCTTTCCTCAGTCTGCAATTTAATGTCAAGACATCCTTAAACCTTGTGTATAGGTTGTACTCTTGAGGTGAGCCGACGTAACAATTGACGTTTCGATTTCTTTTGTTGGTTTTTTTAATTTTTATGGTTTTGTAAACACTCTAGGAAGAATGTTTTGGTTTTTTAGATGTTTTTGGGTTTTTCAAAAAGATATATATATATATACAAAAACAACGGTAACTTCACTCGGGAAACGATCTTCAAATGCACGCGAATCGAGACGGAATACGAAAACTCACTACATGCCTTCCCCGGCAGCGGCGCCAAAAGTTGATTCTTATTAAAGAGACCAATTATAGAAGTGTAGTATTTGGGTAACTCAAACGTATTAGGTTTGAGCACCGAGATCGTTCCAAGTGAGAGATGAATGGAATTTTTAACTCACGTCGCGTTTATCGGGATTTGAATGGGAAAAAGGGGTATTTTGATGTTTTCTAAACTACGGGGCAAGGGAAGTAAATGGTAAGCAATTAAAGGCACTAAATCTATGATGCAAGCAAAGAATTACAAATAATTATGCAAATCAACACTAAAACGCAAATTACGATTCAAACTAAAACGTGAATTAAATGCAAACTAATACAATTTAATCCCTAAAAGTGATCTAAAATTATTATACAACTAAAAATGAAATTCAAAAATTATATAAAATTTAAAACTAATTTTTATGATTTTTTTATTTAATTTTAATTAAAAACTATTTTTGTATTTTTAAAATGGATTTAAAATGCTAAAAATTATGAAAACTTAAGAGAAATTACAAAAATATTTTTCAAAAATCTTAACTAACTAAAATTAATTTTCAAAAAACTGGATTTGTATTTTTCTGATTTTTTTGTCTAATTTCTATGAATTTAAAACTATTTTTAACTAATTAAATTGATAAAAAATGCTATTTGAACTAGGTAAAATGAGGAAAAATATTTTTTATGTCTTTTTGATTTTTATTAAACTAGGAAAATTTAAATTATATTTTTTTGGGCTTTTTCTGATTTATTTGTATTAAAAGCTAATTAAAAAGTGCTTAAAAACTGATTTAAATGCAGAAAAATAGCAAACAATGACAGAAAATTATGAAAATTTCCAGAAAAGTCTTAAATATGATTATGAAGCAAGGAAAAATACTAAAATCTACTTGTGAATGCAGATTATACTAGTTGCTTTGAAACTGATTATGGAAAGCTACTTGAAAATAAGCTACAAGCTAACTTATGGAACCAGAAGCTAATATAAGATGAATTATGACTAAACTAACCTACAATGATCAACTGCAACTATTTTTGTCCAATTAACTTAAGCCTAGAAGCAATTAAGCTAATTTACTATTAAATCCAATATTAATCCAAATAGCCTAACACCCTAAGTTCTAGCTTGTGCAGAAGCTTGGTAATAAGCTCAAATGTAAATCCAGAAGTTGTATTCTCTAGACCATCCAACAAACTTCTTGTAAACCAGTTTTCAGCTATTTTGGACAAGTTATGAAAGGTTTAGAAGCTTTTCAAAAAGCTGTGATGAACTCGTATTAACTGAGTTCATGCACAGGACAAGATTTGAACAACTGACCAGATTGCAAGGCTGATTTGAGTGATTTAGAAAATTCACAAAATTAAGCCAAAAATACCCTTATGTAGACTGGCAAAAGTTCAATATAGATCTCAAATTTACCATAGATCCAATAAACCAATAATAGCCATTTATTTAAAAAAAAAAAAAAAACTTTCACCTTTTTTTTAAAATTAAATATCTCGCAAACCGTTAATTGTTACGCGATAAAAATCATACCATCGCGACGAGAATTAAATTATATTTCTATAGATATGCACTACTATATATTTTTAACGATTTTTTTTTCAAATTTCGGCCCAGAAAAATCATATATGATATGTAAAAATCATATATGATTCGATTTTTACAGATCATATATGATTTCTGAAAATCATATGTGATTTGTAAAAATCATATATGATTTGTGAAAATCATATATGATTCGATTTTTAAAAATCATATATGATTTTTGAAAATCATATATGATTTTACAAATCATATATGATTTTTCTTGGCGGAATTTTTGAAAAAAAAAATTGTCGAAAATATAAAAAAGTGCATATTAATAGAAAGATAATTTAATTCTCGTCGCGATGGTGTATTTTTTATAGTTTGAAGATATACCTTTTGCAAGATATGTTGTTTTAAAAATAAATGTGGAAAATGGTTTTTTATTAACTTTGATTATAAATGGATGGCTAAGATTGGTTTATTTGATCTATGGTAAATATGAGATCGATATTGATCTCAACTCTATGTAGACTACCAACCAAAGTTACTTAATACAAAATTTCATCAGATTTAGTTCACAGATTAAGATTCTAAAAATCCACAAAGAACAGACCTCAGAAAACTTAAAGACAATTTGAATTTTTATGATAGAAATGAGATTTGACTTTTATGAACTTAGGATCAATGAAACTAGATTTTACTGTTATATTAGGAAAAAATGAAACTGAATTAAGCTAGCTTATCTAATTCCTAATCTATATGCAAGAATTTATGAGCTGACTACAACTGATATGCAATATAGAGTCTAATTAAAATGATTTTTACCTTTCTGTGAGTGAAGATGCAAACTAATGATTAAACTTACTTCAATATACCTAAAAATGACTTAAGACACTAAACTTAACCACTGACTAACCTTAATCTTAGATTCAAATGCTTATGCCAAACACTAATTTTAACACTGAAATGCAATTTTAAAACGGAAACTACTTAACCAGGCTAATTTAACACTTAATCTAAATCTAATATACCAAATTACACCTAAATGCAAAGATCTAAACTATTAATAACCACAGGTTTCAACACAAACAAATTGTTGCAGGATTAATCAGATATGAGAATAAATGAGAGCAATAATCTAGATTAAAACAGCAATCATAACAAGCAATATTTAAACTATACTACACTAGATTAAGCAACTATAAGCAATCACTACTACTCTACATAACAAATTCAAAATTAAGAAGGATTTTGAACTTACAAGTGGTCCAACCACTATGGTTTGCAACTGTTAACAAATAACCCCAATCCAATGCTTATTATTAACCCCAAATCAAACTGCAAACAACCAAATCTCTGATCCAACAGTGATCTATCCCTATTCTTCTATAGTTGACTTTTGTTGACTATCTTTGTGACTTGAAATAGAATGATTGTAGAACTGAGTAGATTACAAAATAAGCACTGAGTAAGCTATTGATAAGCTTATTAGAGCTTAAGAGAATAACAATATAAACTGAATTCAACTTTAGATCAGTTTAGGGATATTTTTGATTTTTAGAGTATCTTTCTATTTTTTTTTGTGATTTTTATTTAGAGAATTATATAAGCTGAAAATAAATAGCAAATAAGCTAATATGATAACTGAAATGAACTTAAGCTACTAAAATCATAAAAACAGAAATTGAAATTAATATGAGAATTAAATCTAAAATTATTTTACTAATAAAAACTTGAATACACAGTGAGATTTCAATACAGGAATTTAACTAAAACATTAAGAAGAATTTTAAAACTAATACAACTACTCAGAAACTACATGTTCAGCTGTGATCTCAAAAGGGGTTTTTATAGGTGAAGCAAGGCCTTCGGAAGGATCTAGAAATGCCATCTTGTGCTTCTTTTAAGCTCCTCACAATCGTCAGATCAATTCTCCACATCACTCCTTCAATCTTGGCCCTTGATTTGACAGATAGACGTCCCATCCACCAATCAAAATCACTCAAAGCACACGGATCGCTGACTTGTCAGTCCCATGTGTCATGTAGTGTTAGTGAAGTACGGAATTGCCCTCTAATTGCTTTAATTTTGTCAATTGGAGAGAGGGGCATTTTAGGGTTCATCACTATCTGGGTAAATGGATTTGGGGATAAAAAGTTGGCGGGTTAATTTTTGTTTTATTTAATCCGTTTGACTTGTTGACCATGGTAAAAGTGGAGTTGACCTTCGTTGACTGGAGGGTAAGTGGGATTAGTTGACCGGATCTTTTATCACTTTGACTTGGGCTTGGTTGGAATATTGGTTGGGCTTTTGGAAACTTTGGGCTTGGAAATTATTAGTTTGGTTCTTGGACTAGATTTGAATCCGGATGTGATTATAGGGACCATTCATTTAAAATGTGAAATTCCAAGGACCAATTTTGTCAATTCTGAAAAGTAGTTTCAGGGGACACTTTTGACATTTCAAAATAAACCAGGGGCCAATTTTGCCAATCTTGAAACTCTAGGGGTATTTTCTGATAATTGCTGAAACTTGGAGGACTGATTTTGCCAATTCTTTAAAGTTGATCCAATCTTTCATAAATTATCCTTTTAGCATCAAAATCTTCACAAATACTCATTTCTGATTTCCCGGCTCAGCTTTTGCACTCTTTTCCTTCTCGTGCTCGGGTTTTTTCTGATTTGTCTTTCTTTTGCGTGTTTTGTCATATCCGTACTTGCACATCCATAAACTCAAGAAACCAACAAATATTAGGAATAAACAACTCTTTCTTGGTTATTTTGGGCCTGATTTGGTAAAGAAATGGTATGTGTTTTTGCACATACCATAAATATTATACCCGTTTGTATATTTTCATTTCATCATTTCATGCAAAAAATAAACCTTTCAGCGTTTAGCTTGTTTTATAAAATGTTTTGAGTAGGCTTTTATAAAATCATTTGTTTAGTTGGGTTTTATAAAAAGTTTTGAGTTGGCTAAGAGGCTTTGAGTTAGGTTTTATAAAAGGTTTTAAGTTGAGTTTTATAAAACGGGACTACACATTTTGACACGATCTCTCTGAGTCATAATCCATTTGTGATACTATAAAACATCTTAAATATCACCTGTATTGAAAGATCGAACTTTGTCAGGTGAGAAGAAAACCAACTTTGAAAAACTGGGTGTTCGAAATAGAATATGACACGCTGGTCTTGGTGCGCTGACGTGCGAGTCCAACATGTTGGATCTTGTTTTCGAGTGCTTTTGGTTTGAGTTATCGCAAACGATTTTAAATGTCTCCTAATATATATTTATCATCATTAAAACATAAAAGAGATATATGTATAATATTTGCACCAATAATATTATTTGTCGTAAAAACAAAACTGATTAAAACCTTAGAAATTGTTACTATTGTGTTTTTAGTGGATAACTGCTTGCCTATTAGTACCTTATGGCATCAATGGCAATAAAGATTGAACAATCCTTCTCGTACTTACTATTCTTCAGTTATGATTTAATTATATTCATGTTTCTCTGATTGTTAATCTTGATTTAACTGAGTCAGACTATGTGTTAAGAATGACTATGAAATGAAATCTCGCACGCTAAAGGATAAACTATATAAAAGTTAACATAAGTCTAATTGTATGAACGAGCTTATGTTTAATGAGTGTTTGGATGTGCATTTTGAGGATGGCTAAGATGCTACAAATCATAATCAAGTCACCAGCTTTAAGTTTTAATTATAAGGGTTATAGAAAATAGTGTGATGTTTTTGCTACTTGAAGTTGTAGTAATAAGATAATTAAAATTTGAATATTGGGAAAATTTTGATTATTTTATTTATTAAATTCCTTAATTTAACAGAAGTGCCAAACTCTCAAACAACTGTTTATGTTTATATGCATATTGGATTTTGTTGCGTACTCATAAACAATGTTGAATAGCAGTTTAGCAGTTCGTTATTCAAGCTAATTATTTTATCGTGGTTCAGTTTCTAAATTATACGATTTTGATTATTTTAGCTTTTACATCTTTTAATAAGCGAAATTGCTAAACACTCAAACAACTATTCATGTGTGATTATCATTATAGTGTTTTCTTAGAACAAATCATAGTTTTGCTAAATGAATTGGGCATCTATAATACATTATAAAGCATTTTTAAAATCTTAAGACAAAAAACATTACTATAAAAAGAAAATAGAAAATTAATATAAAATTTGAAAATTTAAGTCTCATTTAAACCATATAGTAACCTCCAATAATGATACACTTTAATAGGATTATTTATAAAAAAAAGCCCACTAAACTTATAATCACTAATTTAATACTAATATTTGAAAAATAAAAGTGTTAATTATTTACACTATTAATAATTTAGATGTTCTACTTTTGAAAAACATATATCTACTGTTGGTGGTAATAGGCCCAGCAGGGTAAGATAATCAGTAGCAATGCAAGACCAAATCATGTTACCGGATATCACTTGGAATCGTGTGATCACTTTCCAAAGTAAACTATTCGACCCTATGCCTGGGTTACACGAATATCTACTTGGGATTAGACCAAATATTAGTTATTGAATTAGGCACATATCAATAACCCTAGCGCATATAAGTGTTTTTGGCTTTCTGTTTGATTCTCCTGGTTTTTGTATATCTACATGCTGATGATGTCGATCTCTATATATAGTAGAGAACACTCAAACCTAGTCAATGGACTTTATGAGTGATTAACGGCCAATTAATCACCCATAATAAGCCTCCATTATCATAGGAATAGTGGTTACATGACCAATTAAACGTGGTCATAAAGAAGTCATAACAGGCACTTGAATGGGTCAAAGCTGTTACAAGTTAATCACTGCAACACTACTAGTAGGAACCAATACACTAGCAGCAGGAACCAATACACTAGCAGTAGGAACCATCAGTCACTACACTAGCAGTAGTAACCAACACTACCAGTAGAAACTAATACACTAGCAGCAGGAACCATCAGTCACTACACTAGCAGTAGTAACCAACACTACAAGTACTAACCACTATTGAGTCAGGGTGTTCAGGGACCTCGTGGGTGTACACTCCGTCCCTCCTAACCCAAAACCAGGTGTGAACTAATCCCACAAGTGCACTAAATTTTCCAACAATCCTTCCCAAATTTAGTTCACTTCCTTTTGCATGAAAATCGAACATTAAGCAAAACATGTGCATAAATGAAAATATCCTGAGGATTGAATTTCCATCTTAGTAAATTACACGTTCAAATATTCAAGAATCAGGGTGTTCTAAGAATTGAACCCTTCAACCCATTTGAATACCTGAAGATAAAATACACACAAGTTTTCAAACACTTTAATGCTCCTGGCACTTTACAAGCCATGTGACCATATCTAAATTCATAAATGTTGCAAGAGCCATAAGTCCATAAGCTTTAAGGTTTATTCATGCTCCTGCCAAGCGCTTTTTCAAAGAAAATTAACCATTAAGAAGTAAAGACTTCATCCCCTTTTCAACAGATTCTGAGCACAGCCTTGGGATGTAATATAAAACATGTGCTCCAGTCCACTGAATGTTCAACATTCCACATTGAACTCAGCTCCCAAGTTTCCTTAGGAGGGAGTTGGGTGTCCTAGCATTCAGTGACTAAGTTGGACTTAAACCCACCCCTTTAGCAGACTTTATAACCAAGTCTCTAGCCAAACCCTTCGTCAAGTGATCAGCTAAGTTCTGTTGAGATCTAACAAACTCTATAGATACCACCCCATTCATGATAAGCTCACGAATCATGCTATGTCTGACACCTAAGTGTCTAGACTTATCATTGTACATCTGGCTATAAGCCTTAGCCAATGTAGCTGCACTATCACAATGGATAGAAATAGGTGCTATAGGTTTAGGCCACAATAAAATCTCAAGAAGCAAGTTTTTCAACCATTCAGCTTCTTTACCAGCAGCTGCTAAAGCCACAAATTCAGATTCCATTGTTGAACTGGTGATGCAAGTTTGCTTCTTGGATGCCCAAGAAATTGCACCTCCACCAAGTAGGAATACCCAGCCATTGGTAGACGAATTGTCTTCAGTGTTACTGATCCAATACAGAAGGATAACCAATGTAAAAGAGACTATAATCCAAAGTTCCCTTTAGATACTTCAGTACCCTTTGAATTGCTTGCCGGTGATGAGCACTAGGATTACTAGTATACCTGCTCAGTTTACCCACTGCAAAAGCAATATCAGGTCTTGTACAAGTCATGGCATACATTAGGCAGCCAATCACCTTGGAATACTCAAGTTGAGATACAGCCTTGCCAGTATTAAGCATCATCTTCTCACTTGTATCCATAGGAGTACTCACTGGAGTACAATTAGAGTGGTTGAATTTCCTCAGTACCTTCTCAATATAATGAGACTGAGTGATTGAAATTCCATTACTCTCATGCTTAATCCTTATACAAAGGATAACATCAGCCTCCTCCATGTCCTTCATGGAGAACCTTGATGACAAAAATTTCTTTGTCAAGTCAACCTGATTTTGGTCAGTGCCAAAGATCAGCATGTCATCAACATATAGACGAATGATGACTCCTTTACCAGATTCATCAAATTTGCTATACACACACTTTTCACATTGGTTAAGAACATAACCACTAGACAAAACCACTTCATCAAATTTTCGATGCCATTTCTTAGGTGCCTGTTTGAGTCCATACAATGACTTAACCAGTTTACACACCTTGTTTTCGTTACGAAGCATGATGAAGCCCTGAGGTTGGTTCATATAAACCTCCTCATCCAATTCTTTTAGGAATTAGAAATTCCATAGTGAAGTGTCGGTCACCCCAATTATAGTATAGCATATGTTAGCTCGTTGACATATCATTATTTACGTTATTTAGTAGTTTATTAGCTTAGTTAGTTAGTTTAGTGCAACACCGTGGAGGACGGACGGGTCTTTACCCACTGTATGCCTGATCCACAGTCCGACAGGAGGACGTTTAGCTTGTAACTATAAATACCCCTTCCATCCTTGGAAGGGGTGGTGCTTCTTAATCTAACATTTCCTTTTTTGTTTAACTCTCTCTCTCTAGAATCACCCTCTCATCTCTTTCACTCTCTAACCATGGCTTTCTTGTTATTTCACCATCCTAGACCATCCGAATCATCAAACAACATAATATGTATGATCCAACAATGGGCATCGGAGCCCAGGTTGTGTTGTTCTTGATGATTCGTACGGTTTTTGAGTGGTTTGTTGCGGTTTGATATGGTTTTAGTGATGTTTGATGCATGATTGATGCGATTGTGATATTGTTTAAAGCTGCTGTTGATATTGTTGGTTTGGTCAAGATTGCTGTTTTTTTAAGAAGTGTGTAACTGTTGCTATAGATGCTGATTAGTTTTAAACGTTATATGGTCAAACAGATTTTTACATGATGAAACAGTTTTGAGTTGGTTATTAGTTGGTTTGCTGCGACTTTGATTATATAATCATTTGAAACAGTTTTAAGTACATAATCTGCTTTTAAGCTGTTCGTTAATGCGTTTTGGATCGGTTCTTCGCTGCGTTTTTGGTCAGAATTAAGCTATTTCTTCGATGCGTTTGGTCAAGCACGATGCGGTTTGTGATTGAATGCGGTATGTTCTTCAATGCGGTTTGTGCGTAACTGGTAAAATTTCTTCGATGCGGTTTGTCATTATTTTGTCAAGATTCAGAGATCTGGATGCGGTTTGTCACTGTTTGCGGTTTGGTAAACATACGACTGCGTTTTGACGCAAGTGCGGTTTGTATCCTAAAGCGGCTTGACTAAAAATGTTGCGGTTTGTTAGTTTTGAAAACATAAGCAGTTTGTTAGTTTTTAAAACTAAAATAAGCGGTTTGACCAGTAATATGTGCAGTTTGACAATGAAATTAAGATGCATTTTGACCCAAAAGAATTGATGCGGTTTGAAGACTATAATGAATATGAAGGAGATGAGCTTTGAATGAAAAAACTTACTGCGGTTTGCAACATCATAATCAAACATCATTTACAACATTATATACAAAGCTATGCAAACATCATTAACCAAACATCACAGTCAAGATCAATAAACATAAACATCATAATCAACATAAGCATCAAACAAATGATCAAACCATCAAACAAATATCATAAACCATTAAACCATCAATCTATCTACACAACAAATTTCAACAAACATCAATCACGAGATTCCATTCATCAATCACATGACTCAAATATCAACATACGAAGGATCAAGACTGTAGACCTCAGTTCATGACTACATCACTGGTCGAAGAAATGGTTTCTTAATGTTATGTATGATCTAAAGAGTCAAGTCGAAACCAAGATCCATAATCAAAAGGTCATTTAAGACTGATGAACAATTAAAACATCCTCAACCACGATCGAGACCAAACCATCATAATCCAACTCGATTAACAAACCCTCACATTAACTCATTTAACTCTTATCCTCTACCACAAATCAAATCTTAATTGTTGGGTTTTAGGTTTCACTGAAAGGAATTATTCTAAGTATGGAACCACTGCTAGAGCAAAAGAAACCACGACTAGAAGAGTTGAATCCACTGCTATGATTAAACCACGGCTAGTAGTATATGTAACCACTGCTAATGTATTGTAAGCACTGCTAGTTAGATATGTCAATTTAATATTTTGTATTAGATAAATATGGAAAAGATATTTATCTTGTAGGTTACGTATTGTATATTGTAAAGGACTCCTTAGCCTATAAAAGGAGGTCCTAGGTTAGAGTTAGATATACGTGTGTTAGATATATCTAAAGTCAATACACTTCAAGGTTTTAAAACCCTAATACTATTCAGAGTATTCGTATTAATAATATTGAGGTGTTTAGTGATCATTATTGTTCTTCTTCTTAAGATTAAACATTATATTCCGCGTAGTGTTTAATAGAATATTGTTTAAGTCAGTTTCTATAAAGGATCGTTTGCTCAACTGGGATCAACAAGTGGTATCAGAGCTTGTGATCTAGAAACTGTAATCAAGAAGAAGTAGTTTTAACTCAGATCTGTTTTACTCAAGAAGTTCAAGATGTCTGACGAAACTCATATGGTTACTACATCAAAGGTTGCCATGTTGAAGCAGGGTGAGTTTCAAGTTTGGAGAATGCGAATGAGGCAATACATTCGCATGATTGACTACACCATCTAGGAAGTTCTTGAGAATGGTGATACTCTACCTAAAAAGGGTGATGATGGTAAAGTTATTAGTATTGTTAGTGATGTTTACAAGGCTAAAAGAAAGCTGGAGATAAAGGCTCACAGTATTCTCTGTATGGGAATACCTAATGAGTTTGCTTTGGACTTTCAAGAGTATGAGACTGCAAAGGAGCTTATGGATGCTCTTGAAACAAGATTTGCTGGTAATGATGCTACTAAGAAATCCAGGAAGAATATGCTCAAACATCAACTTGAAAACTTCACTGCTCTTAATGGGGAGAATCTTGATGGAACCTACAACAGATTGTAGAAGCTCATAAGTCATTTGAATCTGGTGGACTATAAAATTAATCAAGAAGATATCAATCTTAAGTTCATCAGAAGTCTGTCACTAGAACGGGCTATGCACACAGTTGTGTTGAGAAATAAAGATGATTTTGATACAATGACTCTGGACAATCTCTACAACAACTTGAAGGTCTATGAGTCTAAAAAGACCATTGCTGGCTCATCCTTTGCATCACAGAACATTGCTTTTGTGTCTACAAACCATAAAAGTTCTCAGGAAGCATCCACTGCTGCTTATGGAGTTTCCATTGCTATTGCTAATAATACTACTGTTAGTGATAACATTAGTGATGGTGCCATATGTGCTTTCCTGCCTGATCTAACAACCAGTGTTACTGTGCTAAATCAGGATTTGGATCAAATTGATGTTGATGATCTTGATGAAATCAATCTTTAGTGGCAAATGGCAATGCTAACGTTGCAAGCTAGGAGGTTTCTAAGGAGAACTGGAAGACAGGTCAAGTATGATGGTCAAAGAAAGGCAGGGTTTGACAAAATCAAAATGGAGTGCTACAACTGTATTAAGAAGGGGCACTTTGCAATGGAATGTAGGGCTCATAAGAGGATGAATGAGAACTTCAAGAAGACAACCGAAGAAACTGTACCTTCTTCTTCTGCATTGGTTGCTCAGGATGGACTTGGTGATTATGACTGGAGTGATCAAATTGAAGAAGGTCCATATGCTGCTTTTCTTGCTAGTGAAGCTTCTAAAGAGCATAACTTTGCTCTCATGGCCTATGCTTCATATTCAGAATCAGATTCTGAGGTATCTAATGATTCAAAAAGTTCTAACTGTTCTTTTAAATCTTGTCAGGATAACTTAGAATCACTTAAAGCAATAAATGAGAGTTTGAGAAAAGAGGTAGATAGACTTGCTTTAGATAACTTAGGTTATAAAGTTGGACTTGAGAATGTAGAATAGAAACTTAACTTTTGCATAAAATGTGAGTTTGAGTATGTAGATAAGATAAACATACTAGGTGGTGAAATTGAACTTAAGGATAGAGAAATTAAGATGCTTAAAAGAAACTTCAAGAAGCAGAGAGTGTAAAACAAGAAGCCTTAGAAGAAAATGAGAAACATGTAGTTAGGGTTGTTAAAACACAATTTACTTCTGATTTGGTTCATAAATCTATAGGGTGTCAATTAATGAAAAAGGGTTCTGGGATAGGATACAACAATATGCCGCCACCCTCTTTAATGAAACATGCACCTAATGGAACTGAATTGTCATTTAGCAGTGAATTTAGTTTCAACAAACCAGTAGATGAGATTAGTAAGTCTGAATCACCTAAGATAGATTCTGATAGGTCATCTGATGATCCAATCATTGAAGATTGGGAGTCAGATTCTGAGGAAGAGAGGTCTGAGTCAGCAAAGCCTGAAAAGAAAGAAAATGTTAAGACTGTTGATTCTAAACAAGTCAACTTTGTGCCTAGATTTGGAGCAACAATTTCTAGGAATTTTGTAGACTATAATGAGGTACCTAGGGAACATATGAAAAGATACATACCTAGGGGTAATTAAAGAAACTTCAATGGCATAATTTCAAACAGACTAGGAAGTGAGTTTCAATGTGTGAAAAAGGCTTGTTTTGAATGTGGTAGTTTTGAGCATTTACAAAGAAACTGTTATAAAAATCAACCACAAGTCTAGAATCATTGGAGGAGGGTGAATCACAAAAAATTTTCAAAGAACACCATTCCTCACCCAAGAAAAATATGGTTCCAAAAGCAGTGTTAATGAAGAATGGTAAAACAAAATCAATAATCACTGCTGCACCCAAATGGGTTCCATCCACTGCTAAGCAAAATGTAAACACTGCTAAGCAAAATGTTTCCACTGCTAAGCATAATATCACCACTGAGTCAAAAGAAGTTTTAACTATTCCAAAGGTGATAATTGACACAGTGGTTGGAAGCCATTTTTATGCTGTAAAGGCCTCAGCTAGTTGGCAATGGAACCTAAGATCAAGGTTTTACATAATGCCAGTAGTGCATCAATGGACCTAAAGAAATTTGATTATGTTGATGCACAGAGCAGACCCAAGTCAGTATTGGCTTGGGTCCACAAAAGGAACTAACTTGTTTAAATTCATGTGCAGGGCAATCTACTGGATGAGCTAAAAGACAAAGGAATTTTTGATAGTGGTTGCTCTGGGCACATGAAATGGGATGGGAGCAACCTTGAAGACTTTGAAGCTTATGATGGAGGACATGTGGCTTTTGGCAATTATCCAAAAGGAGGAAAAATAGTTGGCAGAGGAACTATCAGAACAGGAAAGCTGGATTTTGAGAAGGTTTATCTGGTACAGGGACTGAAGTACAATCTATTCAGTGTTTCTCAAATGTGTGATAAGAAAAACTGGGTACTTTTTGGGGAAACTGAGTGTGTGGTGTTGTCACCTGAGTTTAAAATGCCTGATGAAAAATATGTGCAGTTAAGGGTACCTAGGAAAGAAAACATATACTGCTTTAACATGAAAGATGTAATTCCTAATAGGTCCTTAACTTGTTTGTTTGCTAAGGCATAAGTTGATGAGTCAAAATTGTGGCATAGAAGGCTAGGTCACCTTAATTTCAAAACAATCAATAAACTGGTAAAGGACAACTTAGTGAGAGGGTTACCTTCTAAGGTTTTTGAATGTAAAGAACTTTGTGTGGCTTGTCAGAAAGGAAAACAACATAGAGCCTCTTGTAAGACCAAGACAGTTAACACCATAACACAACCACTGTTTATGCTTCATATGGACTTATTTGGCCCTACCTTTGTTAAAAGTTTGAACCATAAGCAGTACTGCCTAGTTATTACTGATGATTATAGCAGATTTTATTGGGTATACTTTTTAGCTGCTAAGAGTGAAACTAGTGAGATCCTCAAGAGTTTCATTACTAAGATAGAAAATCAAGTAAACCATAAGGTCAAAGTAATAAGATGTGATAATGGAACTGAGTTTAAAAATGACGTGATGAATCAGTTCTGTGTGGCTAAGGGTATAGAAAGACAGTTTAGTGTTGTTAGGACACTACAACAGAATGGTGCAGCTGAAAGGAAAAATAGAACACTAATTGAGGCTGCAAGAACAATGTTATCAGAATCTAAGTTACCAACTACCTTTTAGGCTGAAGCTGTAGGAACTGCATGTTATGTGCAGAATAGAAGCAAGGTAGTGAAGCCTCATAACAAGACCCCCTATGAGCTGTTACATGATAGGAAGCCTATGATAGCTTTCCTAAAACCTTTTGGGTGTCTTGTTACTATCTTGAATACCATAGACTACCTATGCAAATTTCAAGAAAAAGTAGATGATGGATACTTTCTTGGCTATTCTTTCAATAGCAAAGCCTTTAGAGTATACAATAGGAGGACTAGAATTGTTGAAGAAAACTTACATGTTAAGTTTAGTGAAGAGACTCCTAGTGTTGAGACAAAAGGACCAGAGTGGCTGTTTAATATTGATATGCTAACCATGTCTATGAATTATGAGCCTATCATTGCAGGTACATCCACTAATATTGATACAGGTACTCAAAAGGATTCTGATAGAGACGCAAATTCTAAGGAAGCTGATTCTCCAAAGGAATTCTATTTGCTTGAAAAGTGGAAATCTGTCTCACCCATCATTGAAAAGGAGAGTTTCTCAGAAGGTGATGGTCTGGATTCAGGAAACAAAGGAGATCATCATCAAGATAAGGAAGGATTGTTGAAAGATAACTCAGTGTCGGTAGAAGAAATTGAAAAGCACAAGAAAAATTCTGAAAGCACTGCTAAGCATAATGAAAGCACTGCTAGGCCAAATTCTACCACTGCTTGTTCATCTGAATCCCCTGCTGCAAGTACTGATGACAGTACTTATTTTGGAATCCCTGCCAAGCCACTATTTGGTGATGATGAGTATCCAACTAATCCTGATATGCCTCCTTTGGAAGAAATGGATACTCCCACTGATGATGAAAATATGGATGACTTTTTCAATAATGCTGATATTACTAATTTGGAAACTGTCATTACAGAAAGTCCAATTCCTACCACCAGAATGCATAAGAATCATCCCAAAGAGCAAATTCTTGGAGATTTGAATACTCCAGTTCAAACAAGAAGTAGGGCTTTGAACACTAAAACCTTTCCTGAACAAGGTTTCTTTGCCAGATCACTTCACAAAAGGAACAGTCATCAAGATTTGCAAAACTGTTTGTTTGCTTGCTTTTTGTCACAAAAGGAGCCCAAAAGTGTTGACGAAGCATTAGGAGAAGAAAGGTTGGATTGAATCAATGCAAGAGGAGCTGCTACAATTCAAGCTTCAAGAAGTGTGGACATTGGTTGATCTTTCTAATGGTAAGAGGGTTATTGGAACTAAATGGGTATTCAAAAACAAAAGGGATGAAAGGGGCATTGTGGTGAGGAATAAATCAAGGTTGGTTGCTCAAGGATACACACAAACTGAAAGATTGGATTATGATGAAGTATTTGCACCTGTTGCCAGAATTGAAGTTATAAGACTGTTCTTGGCATATGCTTCATTAAAAAATTTTGTGGTGTATCAAATGGATGTTAAAAGTGCCTTTCTGTAAGGTACTATTGATGAGGAAGTATATGTGTGTCAACCTCCTGGTTTTGAAGATCCTGATCATCCTGATAAGGTTTACAGGGTGAAGAAGGCTATGTATGGGTTGCATCAAGCTCCAAGGGCATGATATGAATGCCTTTCTACTTATTTGATGGACAATGGTTTCAAGAGAGGACTGATTGATAAGACCTTGTTCATAAGGAAGCTCAAGGATGATATATTGCTGGTTCAGGTTTATGTTGATGACATCATCTTTGGCTCAACAAATTAGGAGCTATGCAAAGACTAGAAACTTATGCATGATAAGTTTCAGATGAGTTCTATGGGTGAACTCACTTTCTTTTTGGGGCTACAGGTTCAACAAAGGACTGATGGTATCTTCATCAGTCAAGACAAGTATGTAGCAGATGTTTTGAAGAAGTTTGGATTTCAGGATGTAAAGAGTGCTAGTACACCCATGGAGACTCAGAAACCACTGCTACTAGATGATGGAAGTCCTAAGGTTGATTTGCAGTTGTATAGATCCATGATTGGGTCTTTGATGTATCTCACTGCTTCTAGGCCAGATATTATGTTCTCAGTATGTGTGTATGCAAGATTTCAAGTCACACCAAACACATCACACATGAATGCTGTGAAAAGAATCTTTAGATATCTTAAGGGTGATCCTAAACTGGGCCTTTGGTATTCTAAGGATTCAACTTTTGATTTGGTGGCCTATACAGATAGTGATTATGCTGGAGCTAGTTTGGATAGGAAGTCTACTACTAGAGGATGTCAGTTTTTAGGAAGCAGGCTAATCTCATGGCAGTGTAAAAAGCAAAAAATTATGGCCAATTCACCACTGAAGCTGAGTATATGGCTGTTGCTAGTTGCTGTGGTCAAGTGCTTTGGATTCAGAATCAATTGTTGGACTTTGGGTACAATTTTATGCATACTAAGATTTACATTGACAATAACAGTACAATATGCATTATTAAAAATCCTGTTTTGCATTCTAGAACTAAACATATTAAGATAAGGCATCATTTTATTAGAGATTGTAATGAGAAAACGTTAATATAAATGGTTAAAATTCATACTGACTTCAATGTTGTTGATCTTCTCACTAAAGCTTTTGATGTGGGGAGGTTTCAGTACCTTGTAGTTAGTATTGGAATGATAAATTTCTAAATCTCAAATTTGTTTTGTAAAATTTTGTAAAAGTTATGTACTGTTATTGGTTGATCTTAGTATTGCTAGTTTAGTTCTATCCACTGCATGTTCTTTTTGTTTCCACTAACTGTTTTGCAGATCAATGAAATATATCACAACAAGTAAGATGCAATGGACTTAAAAGGACTCATGGTATTATTATTCAAAGATAAAACTGCATTCTATGATGTAGAGCTACAACCATGACATGCTAACTACTACCAGCTTAGTACAACAAATGGCAACTACTAAAAACAACCATCCAAAGACTAGAGCTTCATGACAACCACCTCAACCAGCTATGGATTTTTTGCTATGGCCCATGCTGGCATCCTCTTTTGCACTTCTTGCCCCCAATAACATCCCACACTTTGGGGCAAGCAAGTCCCCTTACTCTCTCTCTCTCTCTTATGAGAGGAGATGAGGAAGATGGACCAGCTGGTGGTGGAAGGAGTGCTTGCAAAGGTGGAGCTGGTATTGGTTCTGGAGGTTGTATCTCAGCAAGGGGAGGCACAACCAATGCTCTGGAAGAAGCTTCATCATCTTTGTCTTCATATGGAGACACATAGCTTGGCATAGAGCTCAGATCAGAATTGGATCCTTTCTTGATGGCATCTTGAGGCACTGGTTGAATAGAAGAAGGTCCAACATGTGAAGGGTTTGTACTCATGAACGTGAGAGATGATTTTCTTGAAGCAAGAAACTTTTCCCAAACACTGTCTGAGGAGGAACTGTTTGAGTCAGATGAGAGATCAATAGGGTTTGACTTGTTCATGTTGCTGATTTTGAAGTGTTTTTAGTGAGATGGTTTTTAGGAATGTGAGTAATATGTGTGGTATGTGGGTAATATACTCTTAAATAGAGTTAAAGTGAAATCAGGAAGTTAATGTGAGGAAGGTGTAAGTAGTTGATAAGTAAATGAAGTCTTTGACTTTGGTGGACGCTTAAATGACTTGGAGTTGACCTTTGACTGGGTGTTTAGCATTTTTGTTAACCACTGCTAGTTCAGATATAGAAACCACTTCTTGTTATTCTAACCACTACTAACCTTAACAATGTTTCAAGTGTTTCAAGTGTCTGGTTTGTGTTTGTGATGTGCATGTTTGAAGGAAATATTGTAACTTATGGAGCTTTTGGAGCTGTAGGAGTAGCTGATAAAAAAAATTATGTATCTTTTGTAATCCTTCAAATTAATGCATGATATCACTATTTTTGGCTTAGATTTTGTTGTAGAAGTCTTAGTCAAAAGATTGAGTGTTGGTGATGTATCCACTGCCAGAGTATTTCAAACCACTGCTAGTTGTGGTCAAACCACTGCTAGATAACTTTTGCTGACAATGGAAACTTGAGGGGCTATTTTGTAACTTTTTGGTGATAACGTATTTATTCCCCCAAATCACTGCCGGATCATTTAATTGATCTTTAGACACTTCCAATTGGCGCCCTACACAAACCCTAACCACTCCCAACTGATAATTCACAAATCCCACATTACATATCATAATGGCAACTTTGTATTCCAAAACCAACAACCTTGTCGCATACTTGGTCAAGAACAATCAATCAGAAGGCTTTCATGAGATGATTGATTTCCTTAAACACAGTCCCATTCACTTTGCTTTAACTGTAGAACCAATCATACATAAAACTTATATTCATCAATTTTGGTGGAATGCTGAAATCCAAGAAAGAGATGAAGCAGAGGTTGTTAGGTCTGTTGTTGATGAGGAGGAGATTTTGGTTACAGAGGATGTAATTAGAAGTGTCTTGAAGTTGGAGGATGCTGAAGGAGTTGTAAATCTTTCTAATGATGAAATTTTTGAAGGATTAGCAAGACTGGGTTATGAAAGAAGGGGTGATAGAATTAAGTTTCTTAAAGGTATGTTTTCACCTAGTGGAAGTTTTTGATTCACACTTTGCTGATGTGTATGAGCAATAAGACCACATAATTTGATGAGTTTCCCTCCAAAATTGCAACTGCCATTATATGTCTTTCTGAAAGGAGGGTATTCAATTGGTCTAGGATGATCTTTGATGGTTTTTTGAAGAACATTAGAGAAAAGGGGAAGTACTACTTATATCCTAGGTTTGTCCAATTGATTGTGGAGAGTCAGATCATAGAATCTATTGCTTATAACAGGATGTATGATGTCCTTCATATGCTTCCTAAGGTGTTTGCACACATGAGGCACCAAAATCCAACTTTCTCAGGTATCATTACACCATTATTTCCCAATGTGCTAAATTTTCCAGACATTCCTGCCAATTAAAAGGTTCCTGAACAACAACACACCCAAACCACTGAAGCTGAACCCACTGCTACCACACCTGCAACCACTGCTACCCAACCTGAACCCACTGCTGAACCCTTAAGTTCAATTTCTGAACCATATCGGATTTTGTTTACTAGGAGGAGGAGGAAGGGCACCACGCTACCTCAGGCTGGTGTTAGTGGTGTAGTAAATGAGACTGTTAAAAGAGGTGGAGGTGACATGAGTGTAAGGGCTTTCACTAATGATTCAGGCCTAGGTGCTGAACAGGACACTGAAAACATAAGTAAGACCCAACCACTGGCAACTCCTAATGTGGAGAGTTCTCTTGAACTTAACACAGGTGGAGGAATCCCTAGCCAACTGGCTAAATCATGGTGCATGGATGATCAGGCTAGGTCTGATGCCATGTTTTCTACACCTCATGATTCACCTCTCGGAGCAGGTTATACAACTTGAAGTGATGAGGATAGTTTGGGACATGATACTAAATTGACGGGTATTGAAAATGTACAAAATGACTTTTTCAAGGATCTACCTCTCGGACCAGGTTACACAGGTCGAAGTGGTGAGGATATTCTTGAACAATTTAATGAATTGATGGCTAAGTGTACCAAAATGGAGGATACTATCACTGGTCTTCAAGAACTTGCAGTGTTTCAGGGTAGACAGATCAGAAGATTGAAGCAAAGGGTGTCTGTCTTGGAAAGAATAAGAAGGTCAGGGATTTCTGCATTAAGGAGAGTTAGAAAGCAGGGCAAGAAGGCAATCTCCTCAAAGGATAAAGGTTTGGATGATGTAACCAAACAAGGGAGGAGTGACTGCATAGATTCAGGGGAGGCTTTGAACTTGGATGATGATTTGGATTTGGAGAGTGGGGATCATGGAGATGCTTATGTGGTGACTGACAAAGATGGCAAAGAAGCAGTGATTGAATCTTCAAAGATTTCAGTTGAATAAAAGATGGAGGAAGTGGTGCAGGCAACAACCACTGCTAATGTTGCTCCAGCCACTGCCAGTTCAAATCAAATCACTGCTCCAACCACTTATGAGGTAATTCTCAACATTGTTGCTTCAGATACATCTATAGCCATTACAACCACTGTCACACCACCACCCAATTCTAAAGAAGTTTAGAAGGAGGCTGCTGGTACCCTGCTTAACTTAAGCAAAACCTCATCAAACCCTGCACCTACTATTGCACCTGTACCCATTATTCTAAAACCAACTGGACCTAAACCCTTGGGTAAGAGTTTAAAAATTAGTGAGCCTATGAAAAATAAGGTGGTTCTACCAGACATTGGAAAGGGGAAAGGTATTGCTGGGCCTGTTTTGAAGTTCAAGAATAGGCAAGAGCAAATTTTACATGATGAAGAGCTTTCTAAGAAATTGCAAGCTGATGAATTGGCTGCTGAAGAGAAGAGAAAACAAGAAGAAGAGGAAGCTACTATAGCTACTATGAAATTTATTGAAGAATGGAACAATGAACAACCTTTTCTTCAAGCTTCTGAACAGATAAGAACTGAATACACTACTCTTGAATGGGCGCTATTAGATGTTGCTACAAGGTCCAAGGTTTTAGCTGAGAAGGAAAGAAAGATAAGTCTGGAGAAAAAGCAAGCTAAAAGGAAGAAACCTCCAACTAAGACTGAAATGAGAAATCAAATGATGAAGGTTATCAGACATATGGAGTTATGGACATGCATATTGGTGTTAATTTGAGAAAGTGTACATTTGAGCAGGTTGAAGAGATTTATCAAGCTTGTAAAAGAAGAAATGATGACTTCATTCCTATGAATTCTAAGAAAGAAGCTGAATGGATAAAAAATATACAAAAGCGAAAAGCTGGTGTTCATGAGGAATCTAGTTCTAAGAAGAAACATAAAGTGGATGAAGAGATGGAGAAACAAGAGAGAGTAAAACAATATCTTTTGGAGTGTGATAAACCTGAGCCTATTAATCCTACTCCAATAAGAGCTATTCATCCTATTGAAGATTAGCAGATCATCACAGCTAATGATAAAGAGATGATTGAAATTACAAGAGCTGATGGATGGAAGAGCACTTACTTCAATTTTGGATGTCTGTTGTTTAGTTTGAAAATGGTTGATCTGGAACAACTGTGGAAGGTAATGGAGTTTAGGTATGGAAAGTTTGGGCTAACTGGAGTCTGAGCAAAATTTGTGTGGACTTCTATAAAGAACTTGTGCCAGCCTAATCCAGATGATGAATTTTGGGAAGACTGTGAGGTGGTTGAGTGGATGCTGTATCAACCTTGCAGAGTGCATGATGTGCAGACTACAAAAGAGAAGTTCTTCATGTTTATTGATAAGGATTATTCATTATCAAAGAATGTTGCCAGAAAAATGTTGGAAGCAAAACTTGCTCCACAGGGAACAAAGCCCACAAATCCTATGATTGATCAATTGTTTCAGAAGATTGAAAAGATTTCAGATCTACAAGGTCCTTTGGCAATCAAGGCCAAGCCTCAAGGAAGATTGAAGAGGAAGGCTGATAGATCTAATGCTGTGGATTACACTTCTGAGTCAAAGACTGAAGAGGAGGTTGAGGAAAACAAGAAAAGACTGATGGTTCTTACAAAACTGTCTTCATCGAAGGAGCCAAAGGTTAGTTGTACATCACCTCTTACAGGTCATCATCAGATTATCTCATATACTTTTGAGTTTTCTGAAAGTGGAGGATGTTGGAAATTTGAGAGAACCAATGGTGAGAGTTATGGTTTTGTTAAGTTTTCTCAAATGCTTTACTTTTTGGAAAGAGATGATTTGATGACCATCTGGAAGTTATACAAGAACAAATTTGGAGATGTAGCACCAGATGATTATCATGAGAGGATTGTGTATTATAATTTGAAGATCATATTTGAACCCACTTATGATGAACCTTAATGGAATGGACTCTTCAATGGCAGTGTTACAAGTTGGTATTTATATCAGTCTTGTGGAGTTCATGTATTATCTGTTTCTGGAAATGTTATTCATATGTGTGTAGAAAGTGATTATCCTAAATTGGATAATCATCCAGAAGTCATTACTCGGATGTTACAGCCTCGTGGATTAAAGTTGCAGAAACCCTTTGATTATCAAGCTTACAGGTTGCTGAGGAAGTTTGAGAAGTTATTACATCCTGGTAAGTGTTTGGATACATCCTCCAAGTGACAATTGTATGGGCTTTAAGAGAAACTTGATGATTTTGTTGGTAAATATCAAGTTTAGGGGAGGATTGTTGGGTTTTAGGTTCCACTGAAAGGAATTATTCTAAGTATGGAACCACTGCTAGAGCAAAAGAAACCACGGCTAGAAGAGTTGAATCCACTGTAATGATTAAACCACGGCTAGTAGTCTATGTAACCACTGCTAATGTATTGTAATCACTGCTAGTTAGATATGTCGGTTTAATGTTTTGTATTAGATAAATATGGAAAAGATATTTATCTTGTAGGTTGCGTATTGTATATTGTAAAGGACTCCTTAGCCTATAAAAGGAGGTCCTAGGTTAGTGTTAGATATACATGTGTTAGATATATCTAAAGTCGATACACTTCAAGGTTGTAAAACCCTAATACTATTCAGAGTATTCCTATTAATAATATTGAGGTGTTTAGTGATCATTATTGTTCTTCTTCTTAAGATTAAACATTATATTCCACGTAGTGTTTAATAGAATATTGTTTAAGTCAGTTTCTATAAAGGATCGTTTGCTCAACTGGGATCAACATTAATTGTACAAGCAAGATCTCAGTCTTATCACCCTTGGTTCTAAAAAATAATTCGTCCTAAGACTCGAATCCAAAGGGATAATTTCATCATTGATCGATTCTTTAAAGATTGTCCTTCAACTATTCGAATAAATAAAGAAAATAATTATAACAAGTTTGTTATATTATCTTTCTTTGATTCGTTTTCAGGAAATAAAAGGAATCCTAGGCTCAAATGATGACCTAAATTAAAAGATCTCAGATTTTTATGGTGGGTTAATGGTTAATCAAAGACCTCTTTCAGATCTCTACAACCCCATGGAAAATCTTCATTGGTCTTAAGTTTTTGATATATATCTGAAATTAAAGAATGTCTTAAATACCTTGCTGAAACCTTTGGTACGATCTTGAAGCCCATGTCCTCATCTCAAGACATCCCTGTGGCGAGCAAGAAGATGTTCTTATCGTAGAGATGAAGAGGTTTCATATCCGTTTTTGATAAGAAATGTAATGTGATGAGATGATATTAGGGGGACAGACCAAGGTTTAGATTATTAGGGTTACAAGTCTGATGAGATGATATTTGAGAAGAATATGCTGCTGATAGGGGTGGAGGCGTACTGATATATGATTAGGGTTGTAAGTTGAGTATTTTTAGGGTGTGTGTGTGTGAGATATAAGCGTTTAAATACCCTGAAAATTAGGGATTGAGTTAAGGGTTAGATCGGTTATATTTGTTGGGCCGTGTATTGGTTTGTGAGAATCGGATCAGGTTTGTTATTTTGTGGGTTCGGGCTTAAGATTGTTTATATGTACGAATATGTACTCGAGTGGTTTGTTAGTCGGATTGAACCTAAGCATCACATGTACTCAATTTGGGCTGTGACCGGACATGGACGGAACTATTGTAGTGGCTTTGTAGTCCAATTAAATGGTGGTTAAATAAATTTTTGTTATCCAAATTCCATTATCACTAATAAAATTTTGGATACATAAGTTTCGATACTTTTTGAAAATGAGAAATATTTTAGTCATAATCTTTCACGGATGATACATTTGTCTACGAGCTAAAATTGGTATATCATTTGGCTAAAAGAATCACATCTCATTGGACTTGAGCTAATGTTTTGGACCGGATGTGGTGTTAACAAGTTGAGCTAATATTTTATCATCATGGGATGCAAGTTGAAATTGTGATAATGCAGGTTGATAATGAGTTTTGCTATTTGATGAGTTTTGATTATGAGATTTGTGCTAATGAGATTTGATCATGAGATTTGTCGATGAGATTTGATGATGAGAATTGTTAAGTTATGCGGCTTGATACTTTGGTTTCTACATTTTCACGAAGGATATTGTGTTGCGGCTTGAATTGATGGTTGAACAAAGTTGACTTCGGGGTTGCTTGTATTTGGTATTTCTTATTTGGAATTGAAGTGAGGTTTTCCGGGCGCGTTCACTTATTTCGTCTTCTTTCTTTTTACCCTTCCGCGAAGATGACTTGTTTGGGCGTTTGTTGGATGTGATAATGACTTGGCTATTTAGTTACTTTTGTGATTCTTTCTCACTTAACCCACAACGTAGCTATCACTTCGGTGTCTCACGCAGTTAAGGATATGTCAAGAGGTTTTGTACATTGGGTACACCGTTTCATTTTCACAAGGATTAGTACAAGCTTAAGTAGCAAATCTGGGGAATTCTACTTCATGTTCAAATCTGCTATATCGGGTTTAAGTCACCAAGTGGTCACAGCAATAGCCGACAGAATATGTGAAAGATGTGCTTACCAAAGTATTTTAAGGATGAGATGGGATCAACAATTCGACGCCACAAAATGTCAATGATACTTCACAGTCTAAGCAAAATCTTTCAAGAATCTTTAGCGTCTGTCATGATTTTTCAAGATGTTTGCTTATGACAAGAACTTCTCGTGCAAATAGACGTACACGTTAATGATGCTTCCGAAAGTTCGAAACCATCATGGGGGAGAAACGTGTACTTTGATGTTATAAGGTCAACCCCATTGTTAATACAAATAAACCGTAAAAACGTTTATTAATATTTTGCGATCTCTTTGTGTTTTGTTGATAACAAGTATAATGTTATCTTAAGTATAATTATAAGGATACATGTTATTTTTGTAAAGCATTTATATATAGCCATTTAAATACAAAAATGTAGTAATTAAGCATTTGTTGTAATAGTTTATTAGGATGGGTAAAAACCATAACCCATGGATCTTAACACATACCCAAGTTGGCTAGATACAATGTATACTTAGATACATTGAATCTAAAGAAAACCCATGGACCAACCCATAACCCATGACCCATAACCAAAAAACCCATGGGCAAAGAGGAGCGTTCCACGGATCCCTAGGATTACACTAGACGGATCCCAAGTGGAAGGGATCCGTGGGATCCGGGGAACAGTGGAAGATTTTGCCTATAAATAGAGAGCCATTTCTTCATTTTAACTCACCCCTCTTCTTAATAAATCTCTCAAACACTCTCATTCTCTTCTAACATATAGATCACTTGATCTAGAGAGTTGTTCTTCTTTCTTTCTATTGTGATCCTCATATAGGTCCTTCTCTAAGGCGAGATCATGAGCATTCTACAAGTCATCCAAGCAAGGGGTCCTTGATTGATTTGTCACTCCTCAAGATTTATGTAGCGAAGATCTTGTATTTGATATTTCACATATTTGTTGTGTAATAGTCGTGTTGGTTTGGTCCACCGTGCTACGGACTCGGTATCTAGCTTTGTACCGGAAAAAGTGTAAGCAACGTTGTGAAGGCTTCTCCGCCAAGTGAAGGAGTTTGTTGACATAGTGCTTGAACTTTCGAGTAGGTGACTCGGGGAGTGGAGTAGTGCAAGGAAGGTGTCCTTGTAGCCGAATCACTATACATAAGTTGTGTCTTTTCTTTTCCATCGCTTTACTTTATTTACTTGCTTTATCGTTAGATCTATACTTTCTCTACATCCATAAGATCTCACATATTAACGAATCTAAAGTTTTTGAAACTAACTTAAAATCGGCAAAACTATTCAACCCCCCCCCCTTCTAGTTTTCCACAATTGGCATCAAGAGCTAAGTTTATAAAAGTTTTAAAGTAAAATTGTATTTTAAAAACTTTTCAATCACTATGGGTTCTGAAAATTATAAGGAAGGGCAATCCATGCAACGACCACCACTACTTGAAACTAATGGTTTTATATATTGGAAAAATAGATTCGAAACATATGTGAAATCTAAAGATATTGATTTTTGGTACATTATTGTTGAAGGTGATTTTGAGGCTACCTCAAAAGATGATAAAGGAAATATAGTTAACATACCTCATGATAAATTAAGTGATGAATTGAAGAAAAAGCTTTCTAAAAATAGTGAAGCAAAAATGGTTTTATATAATGCTTTACCGAAAAAAGAATTCGAAAGAATTTCTATGCTTAAAACCTCTAAAGAAATTTGGAATTTTTTAGTTGTAACTCATCAAGGCAACCAACAAGTTAAAAATAATAAAATTGATTTATTTGTTTAACAATATGAACAATTTTCAATATCGGATGAGGAAACTATAGATCATTCATTTGCTAACTTTAATACTATTATTACATCTTTACAAGCACTTGATGAATCTTTTTCTAGCTGTAACCATGTTAGGAGATATCTAAGGGCACTTCCATCGAAGTGGAGATCCAAGGTGACGGCGATCGAAGAGTCAAAAGATTTGACAATCCTCACTCTCGATGAACTCATAGGCAACCTAAAAGTCTACGAGCTTGTCCTTGCTAAAGACTCCGAAGCCTCAAAGGTGAAAGAGAAACACAAATCTCTTGCCCTTAAAGCCAAAAAGGCTTCAAGCGATGAAGAGAACTCCTCTTCGAGTAGTGACGACGAGGAGTACGCCATGGCGGTAAGGGACTTTAAAAAGTTCTTTAGAAGAAAGGGAAGATACGTCAAACAACCGTATGACGATAAGAAAGGCTTTCGGAAAAGCAAAGAGGACGAGAAGCCAAAAGATGATCGTACTTGCTTTAAATGTGGGGACCCAAACCACTTTATTAGTAAGTGTCCCAAACGGGTTGATCAAAAGGCGTTCGTGAGCGGCACGTGGGGAATGAGCGACGAGGAGGACGAAGAAATTTGTCTCATGGCAAATGACGAGGTATGTCACGAATACTATAGTAGTTCATCACTTGATGACGAATCATTGCATAATGAATATGATAAACTATGCAATGTTAGCTTAAAACTAGTTAACAAAAACAAGCTTTTAAAGAGTCAAAACCAACGTTTAGACAAAGAAGTCGTAGAACTAAAAGCAAAACTAAAACATTTAGAAATGGGTAAAATAGCAAGTGGTGAATGTGAACTTTGCGTTCAACTTCAAACACTAGTTGATCATCTAGATTCTAAAATTGCTAGAATGAGTACGAACACTTTAGATACGATATTAGATGGTGTTAAAACCGGTAACAACCAAAAAGGTTTAGGTGTTCAACAACTTGATCCATCAACTAGTGAAAATAAAGAAACAAAATTTGTTAAGGCACTAGAAAAACCAGCCACTGTTGTGGCGGATCCCACAGATCCCTTGATAAGGGAACCGGCTAGTGTACAGCCAGGGATCCGTGGATCTGTTGTAGCAAACAGTAGCAATAACGTAGCTTCTTCATCTAGAACTGATTTTGTTATCATTAATAGGAAGAAACCAACTCACGTCACCACTAGACAACCACCTCCAAAATATAATCCTACTTTTGCAAGAAACAAAGCTCCATCTTTTTCAAAACCTAATTCATTTAGGAGACCTAATAACGCTTACCCGAAACGTAATCATCAAATGGGATGGAACCCAAATATGCAAAATGGTTTTCCTTTTCAAAACTTTGCTCCATGGAATGCATACTCACCTTATCCATACATGTCTAACATGAATGGAATGTTTAAGACTAATGGACCCATGAACAAATGGGGACCAAAATTTTGAGTTTATTATTGTTTTAGGTGTGCTTAAGGGTCGACCTAGACCCCGATGAATGGGTCAAGGATAGCGGGTGCACGAGGCACATGACCTGCAATAGGGATCTATTCTCCACATATGAATCCATAAATGGAGGTAATGTGGTGTTTGAAAATAGCAAAAGTAGAATCATCGGTAAAGGTAGGATTTCTAACAAATCTCTAACCATTAACGATGTGTGTCACGTAGAAAACCTAAACTATAACCTCTTAAGTATAGGACAAATATTTGATAAAAAGTGCAATGTATTTTTTACCGAAACCGGTAGTAAGATACTAAAAAATGGCATAACCATAGGAAGAGGAATTAGGAAACATGGAGTCTATGTCATTAAAATTGGTAATGAACCTAAAGACAAACTTTGTCTTACCTCTATGGATGATACTTCGACCTTATTACATCGAAGATTTGGTCATGCCAATATGCGACTTCTTCAATCGCTATCATCCAAAGATCTAGTAAGAGATCTACCTAAGTTAAAATATGAACATCACTTTTGTGATGCTTGTAATGTAGAAAAACAAGCTCATTCTAGTCATAAAGCTAAAAACATGGTGTCTACAACTAGGTGTCTAGAATTACTACATATGGATTTATTTGGTCCATCCGCTATCCAAAGTTATGGAGGAAACTACTACACTTTGGTCATAGTGGATGATTACTCTAGGTATACATGGACAAAAATTTTAAAGAACAAAACGGAAACCTTTAATTATTTTGAAATATTAAGCAATAAGATCCAAAGACAACGGTACATACTCAATCGAGTCTTAATTAGACCAATCTTAGGTAAAACTCCATATGAGTTACTCTGAGGCAAAAAGCCTACGTTAAATCACTTTAGAGTCTTTGGAAGCAAATGTTTTATTCTTAACACTAAAGATTACCTTACAAAATTTGATCCTAAATCAACCGAAGGTATCTTTCTAGGTTACTCGCCAAATAGCAAAGCTTACGTCATATTAAACAAAGAAACAATGAAGGTAGAAGAGTCATTAAATATAAAATTTGATGAAAGTCCACCCAAACCCTCACCGCCTCTTGTCGATGACTAGATTATAGAAAGTGAGGCTATAGTAATAAAGAAAAAGATAAGTGAAGAAGAAGAACCTCTAAGTGATGAAATAATAAACATTAAAGAGTCCAAAGATCACCCGTAGATAAAGTCATAGGAAAGCTAAATGAACGAACATTAAGGTCTCAAGTTCAAAACCAAAGTAGCTTGTTTTGTTTCTTTTCAACCTTAGAACCTAAGAATACATAAGAAGCCATAAAAGATGAGAGTTGGGTAATGGCTATGCAAGAAGAACTAAATCAATTTGTTTCTAATGATGTTTGGACACTTGTCCCTCCACCTAGTAATCAAACCATAATAGGAACCAAATGGGTTTATAAAAACAAATTAGATGCAAACGGAGTAGTGTCTAGGAACAAGGCTAGACTCGTTGCTCAAGGGTATAACCAACAAGAGGGAATAGACTTTGATGAGACCTACGCCCCCGTGGCTAGATTAGAGTCTATAAGAATACTTCTTGCGTATGCTTGTGCTAATGATCTAAAGCTTTATCAAATGGATGTCAAAAGCGCTTTTCTAAATGGTTTTATTAATGAAGAAGTATATGTAGCTCAACCTCCTGGCTTCATCGATTTTGAAAAACCCAAACATGTGTATAAATTAAAGAAAGCCCTTTACGGTCTTAAACAAGCTCCAAAAGCTTGGTATGATAGACTCAAGTCATTTCTAATTAAACACAACTATACCATGGGGTTAGTTGACAACACACTTTTTACTAAGAAAAGAGAGTCACATATAATCATAGTACAAATATATGTAGATGATATTATATTCAGATCCACTTGTCAAGACATGTGTAATGATTTCTCTAAAATCATGCATGACGAGTTCGAGATGAGTATGATGGGAGAACTTAGTTTCTTTCTTGGTCTACAAATAAAACAAGTAGAAGATGGTATCTTCTTCAATCAATCTAAATACATAAATGAGATGTTAAAGAAATTCGGTCTAGAAGAGTCGAAACCAATTAGGACTCCAATGTCATCCGACACCAAACTCACAAAAGATGAAGACGGAAAATCTGTAGATAATACTAAATATCGTGGCATGATAGGTAATCTTCTCTACCTCACGGCAAGTAGGCCGGATATCATGTTTAGTGTTTGCTTATGTGCTAGGTTTCAAGAAGACCCTAAAACATCTCACCTAGAAGCCGTATAAAGGATATTTAGATATATTAAGGGTACAACACAATTAGGATTATGGTATCCTAAGGGCACGGTAGAAACAATTGTATATGCAGATTCTGACCATGCAGGTGATTACGTTGATAGAAAAAGTACAAGTGGGGTATGTACTTTCATGGGATGTTGTTTAACATCTTGGTTTTCTAAGAAACAAACGACACTAGCAATATCAACAACCGAAGCTGAGTGCGTCTCCGCCGGCAAAGCATGCCAAAAAGCACTATGGATGAAACAAGCGTTAGTCGACTACGACATTCATCTAAGCCACATAGCCATCTTATGTGACAACAAAGTTGCCATCGACTTAAGCAAGAATCCGGTATTGCATTCTCGCACAAAGCATATAGAAATTCGTCATCACTTCCTAAGTGACAATGTTCAAAAGGGGAACATCTCTATTGAGAAGGTAGCATCCGAAGACAACATAGCCGACGTCCTCACCAAACCGTTGAAGCGGGAACAATTCAACCTACTTCGTCTTGGTCTTGGTCTAATGGAACAAACGTCGTAACTTATTTGACTCTACAAGGTATGTAAACACTAGCCTTCTTCTTTCCGAGTCTAGGATTTCTATTTCATGCACAACTCACAAACAATACGGGAATTTTCAAAACCCAAGATAAGTTTTCCACTTATAGCTTTTTTATTTTTTTACACATAACTACATACACATTTTCAAAGAAAACCTCTTTTCAAAATATTTTCTAAACGGATGATACCTTCCCGTATCAATTTCACAAAAGCAATTTCTCACGTCTAGGACAAATCGCTTTTTCATTATTAATACAAAGTAAAAACCCGTTTTCATTGCATCTCATGCCTTTTGAATGCTAAAGGGGACACATAACTAATATGTGTTTTCGGGTACATTCATTTAAGCAACAATGAATTAGGAGCATTGATAACACTAAATTACGTACTTATGTACTAAATATGTGTTTTTGGGTTAACTCAATAGGATGCTTTTCTACTTCTATTTTATTTTTCCTTTTCTTTTTAGGGGTCGAGATAACCGTAACTCCAATAGTTTGTATATAGGCACACACCAGGAAAAAATATTTCCAAAAAGGAAAATTTTGTGCTGCTTGAATCACCAGACCCGCAGATCCCAGCCTTCATGCTGGACAGATCCCTCAAGGGAAGGATCCGTGGGATCCGTGAGACAGAAGCTGTTTTTACCTTCTATTTTTCTCACTTTGGATGAAAAATCCATATTTGTTTTATTTTTTGGAGTATGCTCTTTAATGCTTGTGTTCTCATGATCACATGTCATAAATTCATATCTAATCATTAGATTTTAATCCACATTTTGGGTCAAGCATTCATTACAATGCTTTGTTTGTTTATATATAGAACTCCCAAAATGCTTGCATAATCTATCTCATCTTCACAAACACAATACACCATGTCATCCACAAACCCTTTAGATGAATCACCTAGTACAAACAAACATCTCTATGAAACTCAAACCTTTGTACTTCCACCTTCCAAAATACCAAAATCAAACTGTAGGATATCCGCACGGATTAACATCCGAACTTGTTGCTTAGGAAAACCATCATATGGCTCATCACCATCAACCAACTCACCACAAGATGCTTCCATTATAGCACCTCCCTCCTCACCAACGAGTACACCAACTTCATCACCAAATCATTCATCACCTAAAATCATTCTTTTGGAACTCCTTACGACTCCAACAAGATCTCCACAATCAAAGCAAAAAGAATTAGCCTTTTTGACACCTCCAACTTCTCCAAACACAATATTCAATGATCTTGAAACATCACCACCTTTAGCTCCCATTAAACTACAAGAACATCTAGGTTTATTTCCACCACCACTTTCAATCATTCTAGACTTTGACCCGTATTTTCCTATTTTCCACCACAACTTCCGCAACTCACAAATCAAAACAAACCGGAAGATTTCCGTACTCATTACCCACATCACCTACATTGTGAACATTGCCAATCCACTAGGGAAATTGCAATAGAAGTTAGGGAAGAAATGCGATTCATACTCAACCTCATCCTTGATCGCATCAATACCATTACTCATTCAAACCTCCATCCATAACCTTATGCAAGAATGGAAGGATTCACTACTACTATTTTCTATTTTTAGTACTTTTTCTTTTGAAGTCATTTTCAAGAACAAGTCTTGTTCTTATTTTTACATGCTTGTAGGTGGCATAAATACCATTGCAATTTGTTGTTTTTATTACAAGGCCTTGTTTACATACCTTGGCTCCCAATCTTGATTCTCGGCAATCAAAAGATTATTTAAGTATGTTACTAACCTTTCTTTTTGTAGGATTTTTATTTTTCTTCACTTGACGCCCCAAACTAGGGGGAGCTACCGTCAAGGGGGAGTTAGCAATACGTGGACACATTTTTCCACACTTTTATGTTTATTTCTTCCAGGGGTTAACTTTTTGTTTCGACAAAAAAGGGGAGAAGAAGTAAAACTTAGGGGCTTTCAAAACTTACATCTATTCTTAAGTTTTACTCATCATAACATTATGTTTTGTCATCAACAAAAAGGGGGAGATTGTTAATACAAATAAACCGTAAAAACGTTTATTAATATTTTGCAATCTCTTTGTGTTTTGTTGATAACAAATGTAATGTTATCTTAAGTATAATTACAAGGATACATGTTATTTTTGTAAAGCATTTACATATAGCCATTTAAATACAAAAATGTAGTAATTAAGCATTTGTTGTAATAGTTTATTAGGATGGGTAAAACCATAACCCATGGACCATAACCCATGGATCTTAACCCATACCCAAGTTGGCTAGATACAATGTATACTTAGATACATTGAATCTAAAGAAAACCCATGGACCAACCCATAACCCATGACCCATAACCAAAAAACCCATGGGCAAAGAGGAGCGTTCCACGGATCCCTAGGATTACACTAGACGGATCCCAAGTGGAAGGGATCCGTGGGATCCGGGGAACAGTGGAAGATTTTGCCTATAAATAGAGAGCCATTTCTTCATTCTAACTCACCCCTTGTAAGATATTGGATTTCATAAACACATAACACATCAATAATATGGGTCGAATTATGCAAGAGAGTGTAGAGAGAGAAAGTGGGATCCTTTCTAGAGAGAGAAAGTGAAAGAGAACTTAGAAGGTTAGATTAAGTGAAAGGTCCAACCCTCTACCTTGGGAGGTAGAGGGTATTTATAGTTACACAATAAACGTCCTCCTTCGGACTGTGGATCAGGCATACAGTGGGTAAAGACCCGTCTTTCCTCCATGGTGTTGCACTAAACTAAATAACTATCTAAATAACTAGTAAATAACGTAATGTCTACGAGCTAACTTATGCTAGATTATATTTGGGGTGACCGATACTTCACTATGGAATTTTCTAATTCCTAACAATCTCCCCCTAAGGGAGGTCACCCCATTTTTTACATTTCGAATTCTAGCATTCTATTTAATCTTCAGTCTTGAGCTCGTAGACATTAATTCTTCAACATCTGCATCTTTGTGCTTTAGCAGTGATTCTTTAAAGTCTGATAACTTTGTACTTTAAGTGGAGGACTTTATACTGATCCACATCTTTGATGATCTTCGAGCTTTAATTGAGATCATCAGCCACAGTAAATCTTTGGATCACCCTTTATTGTGTTGCCATCATGTAAAGTTGTGACTTTCGGACCAACATGCTCACACTTTTTGGATCAATGACATCTTTTCATCAGAGTAGCGGAAGCTTTACTGGATCATGATATTTGCAGCAGCGTAGCAGAAGCATAGTACAAAAATATCAAAGCCAGGTTCTGTAGATATACACAAGTCATGATTTTTACAATTAAGTGTGGATGCTGTGAGCATGCGGCTTTGGATTGACTTCTCAATTCGATCACCGCAACCGCTCAAATGTACCGCAAACAACATTAGCAATAAAACACACGAAAGTGTCTTTATTCACTTTCGTTGAATTGAGGTACACGGACCACGGTTCCCCGTTGATCAGTACAAATACTGCCTGTGATCAGGTATGATTTCGAAGAATCTCCTTGACAGGGTTTCGCAGCTGCTCTAGCCGTTCTCAAACCGGAACGTCTCAAAGAAGAAAACACGGAGTGAGTGAACCAGCGAATTGAGATTCACTGATTAATGAAAAATTGATTTGAAAAACAATCGCGTATTGCTTACAAGAAAGAATTTTTGCAATACGACGAAGGTTTTATGATAAAGATCAATTTTCAATCATAAATAATTTTTTTATTTGAAAAGAGTACACATTCGATGTGCTAGAGAAAAGAAGATATTTGCACATCGAACGGTTTTTCCAAAAGTATTTTTTCAATCAGAGATACTTTTTGAGTTTGAAATATGAATACACATTCGATGTGCTAGAGAAAAGAAGATTTGCACATCGAACGGTTTTTCCAAAAGTATTCGTCAATTCCATTCCTGGACCAAGGTTGATTCAAGATTGAATCTCCCCATCGTTTCTATCCAGTTGTCACAAGCTTGATCTTACGAGAGGATCTCACATGTCACCCACCAAGAGCTTGTTTGATGTTGGCTCTAGAAGGATTTTAATCTTCATCGTGAGTACTTTTACGTATCACTCGGATGTTCTGGCACTACCACAAGGATAATGCGTAGGACTCTTAAAATATTCTTACTTTCTACATTGTGTGAAACAACAAGTCTTCATTGATTTAGTTTCCTAATGAGATATTGTGGCTGATCTCTTGGCTCTAGACTCAATTGTGCACATTTGGTTCCTATGCCGGAGACTAGGGAGAGAGTCTCCTTCTTCAATATCAACAATCTCTAAGAGAAAGTCGATAGATTATGTCGGTTCCCCGTGAGAATGAAACAAGCCCTTTTAAGTGGAACTTGAGTAGCTTGGGAAGTTAAGTGCAGTGCGTCACTGGGTCCATGACGTCTTGTCTTCAATACTAGTGTTACCTTAGTAACCACCAATAGCATATGTATTGAACCAGTTCTGCCCTAAAGTTGAATTATTGGAGGGCTATTTCTTTTCACCCTTTTTGACATTCATTTCTTTTTCATTCTTCAACCCCTTCAGTGCTTACCGAGACTTCATAACTAGAACCTTGTTGGGTTTATTCCAGTTCTAGATCTATCTCTGTCCGCACTCTTCCCATATCTCACTTTTCTCCCTTTTTTTTCATCATACCTAAGGACTCTACACTATCTTGTAGATTGTCCCTGGGCAGATCCCTCCGGCTCTGGTGGGATCGTGGGAACGAATACCTAACCTAACCATCCTTATAACACCATGCATAAAGTAGATTGGTCGGTCTTTTGGTATTGTTCACTCATTCTCGAAACCAATTGAAAAATCATTTGGAAAATCAATCAAGGTACTTGTGATATAATATCAAAGCGTTTTGTACCTTAAGTGTTTTGATCATTTAGAAATGCTCCCCCTCAACATGTGCATATGATTTTGAAATTGTTTAGCACATGGAGGCAAGAGTTCTTTGAAATAATTTCTTGATCACAATTTCCTTAGAAAAAGCCTTATGATTTTCTTTGGTAAAATCCCCCCCTCAATATGTGCGTAGGATATTTGAAATCATTTTATCACATAGAGGAAAGAGTTCATTTGAAGTACAACCACGATCACATCCACGATCACAAAATCCATTAAGAAACCATTTATAACTCAATCAAGGTACTTTATGTTAAAATATAAAAGCATTTGCACCTCGATAGTTTATTTTCTTATGTAATGCTCCCCCTCAATATGTGCATCGAGATTCGAAAGCGTTTAGCACACATGAGAGAGCAGCCTGCACAATTGAATCAAAACGATCACATTTTTTTCAAATTTCATTATTAAATCACAAATTCTCCCCCGATAAAAAATATCAAACCCTTTGAGATTTTGGATCTCAATTGATTTAATTAGGTTTAGAAAACATGGGAGAAAATGTGGCCTTGTTTAAATGCTCATCTTGTTTTTGGATAAATGCTCCTCCTTAATCATGTTCATCATATATTGAAATCGTTTGTCACATGGAGGCAGGAGTGCCTTTGAAGGACTAAAACCAATTCCATTAAAACAGATTTGAGATTTAAATCACGATCTCTCCCGCGATCAAAAATTTCAAACCATTTGAGATTTGTGATCCCAAAAGATTTAAATCATTTAGAAAATTTTGGGGAAAGACGTGGCAAGATTTGATTTTGAAAAATGACAAATAAGGACCATTTTAAGACATTAAAGATTGTTAGTGTCAGGTATGATAGTTTTACGAGATCTTTTAGTAAAATAAAACAATTTCACAATCGACAAGAACAAAAAATTTCATTTTGAAAGACCTTGATTTTTAAAGAAAATCATACCATGACATAACATTAAATCTTTAGATCACCACATTATAACGTACAAACGGACTTTTTGATGAGATATCGTTTGAAAATATTTAATTTGAAATCACTGAAGATTTGACAAAATAAAGTCAGGTTTATTTCAAAACTTTGAATCCGATTTATTTTCAAAAAAATATTTTTCCATTTTCAAAACAATATTTTTCAAGGTTTTAGAAAAATGGTATCATCACTATTATTCCTGCACAAGGATACGTTAGGTGGTTGACCGCTTTTGTTGTTGTTGCCGTATGGCGGAAGAAAACCGCTCACGATGCAAGGAGACTTCGACGTTGCATTTGTTATGCCAACTCTCCATTGAGGTCCAATTAAGCTCCGTTTCTTCATTTGATGATGAAGAAAACCATCTGCTGATGCAGTGAGACCTTTTATGTTGCACTTTATCATGCCAACTTTCCATAGAAGTCAAATTAAGCTCCGTTTCTTCATTTGTCAACCCAAGATATAGTTACCCTTTCCTTTCGGCATCCAATCATCTTAATATGTGGGATCCGGATCGGGAACATTCTTATATACCAATATACCTGCATACGTTAGTGAACACACATACAGATATATGGTGGTCGACATCACCCAAACAACAATCAACTAATACAAGTCAATTCAACATATCAATCAGTTCGTATAAATCATGGGAATTATGTGTTAATCAAACTCTAATCATCTAATCCTAACAATCATATCCTAAATTCCTAGTCCTTTGACATAGGCAAATATCATTTTTAATTAAGCACGTAGGATAATTAAGAAAGCCCGTTAGATTATATAGATTTGAAAACATTCTCCCCCTCAATCAATGACTTATTTTATGAAAAGATTAAAAGCGCTGAAGTCATTGATTGAGTTTTCAATTTTTTACGAAAACTCTGAAACTGATTAATTTAATAGCAACTCATTTACCACCATTTTTGAAAAACAACAAATATTTTCCTGAAGAATTTTAGACGGAAAAACATTTGTGTAGGAACAGCAGTCTTTCGACATACTTTCCTCAATATGTTTTAGGATAATTGCACGAAATTTTTGAAAATCGTTTAAGCGTAGCACTTTCCTTCTTTGAAAACTGGGTTGCTATCTGAGATAATAGCAAACCATAGTTTAAGCATGGGTTCCAGTCTGAAATAACTGCAAGCCATTTTTGAAGTGCGGGTTACAGTCTGAAATAACTGTAAGCCATTTTTGAGACATGTTTTGAAAAGAATATTTACACCTCCTGCTCGAACTTCATATATGGTCCCGTCCCATTATTGAATGACATTTCTAAGACCGTAGATGTTATCGATACCAAAAGACATGTCATGAGAAAAACATATTTTTGGTATTTTTAAATTTTTTGATTTTTATGGGTTTTTGAAGATTTTATATTTTTCTATTTTGATTTTGTTGGTTTTATATTTTTGTATTTTCTTTTTCATAAATATTTTTGATTTTGTTGGTTTTATATTTTTATATTTTTATATTTAGATGATATAGTGTAAGAAGATGATGATACGAGTACCGATATAAGGATATCGAGCAGCCCCGTTGTAGAAGATAGAAGTCATCATCTCTTAAACATTCACCACCAAAGCTTCCGAGGCTTCAGAATAGACGATAGAACATGAGCCTTTGAGAAATAGAGACTTTGGTAGCTTCCCCCCAAACCGAAAATCCTTTAGCTGAGCATATTCCAAGCTTTCTTTCAAGATTCCATTAGCCAGGTGTACAAAGAAGCACACCATTATCATCGATCCTACTGCTCCTTTTAAGAATAATCACCGTGATTCTTCGTTCGAGGTTATAACATCAAAATAGAACAACAACAACGTATCATCCGACATTTAAATAGTCTTCTCAAATTCCTTTTCCACTGAAGTTTGAAGCAATCCATTCCAAAAAGGTTTCAAGAGAACAATTCCCCCAAGTAGTTGAATTGATGCAGTCAGTCTCTTTGTATAATGCTCAAGAACTCTGCCCGAATACACATCATGAGGGGAATGAAAACACCTCCCCATGTTCACATTTTCTTCCCTGATGATCGTGTATGAAGCTCAAGAACCCGAGGTACACCAATACCCAAGAGCTCTCCCGAATACACATCATGAGGGGAATGAAAACATCTACCCAATGTTCACATTTTTCTTCCTTGATGATCGTGTATGAATCTCAAGAACCCGAAGTACACACATTCCCAAAGAAAGAATAACCGATAACATTGAAGAAGCAGGCCGAATCACTGATTATCTCTGCGGATGACAATCTCTGCGGATGTCAACTTCGGAATAAGTGAGTATCTCTCTGAATCACTGATTAAGCACTCTAGTGAGACAACTGAGCATCCCTAATGTACACAATCTCTCTCCCTAATGTTATACATTTATCTCCCCTGAATATGTCATACTTGTGTACCTCTTTTATCTTCAGAAACTTTCTATTACATCTCTTCCCCCACGTAGTTGGAATAAGAGCACTAAATGCCACGATGAGATAAACATTGAGTTTCTCTGCGGTTATGACATTCGTCTTCCCGGGATATCTTCAATCACTTAGAAGAATTAAGTTCATCAAGTTTACTCGCTTTTAGATGCCTGTCTCCTTACCCCTTTATGGTTTTGATACTTCGTAATCACAACAAATAATGAGCCCGTATACTAGAAATTTGTTAAGAAGAACAAATGTAAGCTCAGATGTAACTGTGAGAATCAACTTGCTGAAGAATATGAGCAAGTCTAATTGGGGATTAAATTTGGCATTTCAATCTCCCCCAATTAGTGCTCTCCCCTAAACTGACAATGCCCGGAATATGAAGAATTCTTTGGATAATCAAATGCAACTCGTCTTTAGTCTTCTAACATGCAGCAGAAAATGTAGAACAGACTGTAGACTCGACCTTCTTCAAGATTGTCCAGTTGGGGAATAATAGTTAACATCTTCATCTCACCAAAAAACAAGAACATCGCCAAAAAGCATCCCAATTAACTTACATCTTGCAAGTCCCCTTAACTAAAATCTCTCCCAATCAAACAAGAACAAAAAGATGTTCATTAAGGAAATCAGCAATCAGCCCGCAACGAACACACGAAATGGTAACACCAAACTACCAATCACATCAAACAAGAACAGAGAGATTGTTCGGAATCATCATGTTGATATGTACATGAAGCATTAACCGGAAGCACTTGTCTTTAATTCATATAAAAGATGTCGATAAGCAATATCATCTCACGTACCAAATATTCTTCTCACATTTTTCACCCAAGTAACACATTATACATACCAGATATTCTTGAAATAGAGAAGAAAAAAAATTAGCTCAAATGAATCTTGTGAGAATCAACTGCTACAGAAACTCTCTCTGACTATCTTTATCAACCCATATGTAGACTTATTTAAAGTGACCACTAAAGAAGAAAACCCGATATGCCAAACTTGAAACTGAAGTCGAATTCCCCGCATTTGTATCTTTAGCTTGAACTTAATGATGGAAGAACGGTGTCGAGAATCTATGATTCAAGCAAATCTCTAAGTACTCACTACTCAAACAAAGTATGAGACATTAACACCTCTTGAGATTATCCACATCGTCATCTGCATGTGACACTGAGTAAAGCAACGTAACTACTAATAGTGATAGTTAACCAGGTCTTCAACCATCCACCCCGACTACTGGTAACTAGATAAACCAAGTCTTCAAATCAAATTCTTAAGCCCAAGCAAGTTATCAAATAAGAACACACCTTTGTTGAAAGTCAACTTCAATCTCAAATAAGTGATAAATGATTAACTCCGAAGTCATCAACTTGTGTCAAATGCCCAACGTGTGAAAACGACATACAATCGGATGTACATTGACCCACTGAATGAACCGAAACAAATAAATCCTCAATATCAATGCATTCTTCCTAAAGGTATACATGTAGAGATTGATCTGGAAGATTCACCAATAATGTCTTCGAGCGGATGAGGTAGTCATTTTTCCTTAATGTTCATGTGGTTGATTTATAGTGTGCACATTGAGAGGAACAATAATCCGTGAAGATTTGGCAAAGGAATAACTAAAGAGCGGATCATTATTCACGAACAATAATCCGTGAAGATTTGGTAAAGGAATACCAAAGAACGAATCATTATTCATGAGTGCAACTGCAATATTATGATAGTCATTATCAATGCCTTGAGGAATAACTGGAGATTGGGCTTCTTGAGTAGTCCGAGTTGTACTTCTTGGATGAACAACATTAGCTAGCGGTTGGAAATACTCATCAAACATATCTTGAAAAAAAATGAACCCCATACAATAAATCCCATTTAAATATTAGGCGTTGGAGGAGAGTCATAAAAAATTAAGTCGTGTGACCATTATTCAAACATCCATCATCATGTAGTATATTCACTCTTCTCCCCCTCAAAAATTGCATCCAAAGTTTGCCATTTTTTATTTAACAAGTGAATAAGAGTATACTCCAATGAACGTAGATCCACTTGATGACTGAATGATCATGGGAGAAACATGAAGCATGTTGATGAAGAATGTCGATGAGAATGGTCATAAATATGAAGACTTCTCTTCTTCTGAAGATAAAGCGCACTGAAGCGTACACTTTTCTTTTCTTTAAGGAACGGGGCCTGAAGTGTTATCTGCAGACGCCATAATGATGAAGTACGAGGCCTGAACTGATGTGAACAGACGTCATTGCCGGTTTGAATATCAAGGTTGAGTTACTTGGACCCGTGAGTTATGAGATATCAATCCATTTGTTATCCATACTTTAAGCCAGTCCATGTAATGAAGGATCGAAGTACCTGCAACTGAGTAAGGAATACCTGCACTAAAATTACAAGCTTGTTTGCATATATATGGGTTAGTGACATTAGTATCCAAACTCTTCGGGGCTTCACGGTCAACCTTGATTTTGCCACTGGAAAATAGCTTTCCGGTTGGTATCCACCTAAGTCCAGCATCCTTAAACATTCTACCAGATGGTATCCACTTATGGCCAGGTCTAGGATTGTTAGGCTTCTTATGCATAGTGGGAGACTTATCTTTATTCCTAGTTTCTAAAGATTTAGCAGTTGGGATCCATCTAGGTGAAGTTTTAGGTTTGTTTTGCTTCATCAGATGTTGAACCTTAGCCATGTTAGTAGCCTTTGTGGATTGTACCTTAGCATGTGAATTAGGAAAATGTTTCTTATTCGGAAAAGACTCAGAATTTCTAGTTTCATTTTCTACATGCTTTGCATTCTTTTTCATAAAACTACTCTTAGATCCAAGCCAGCCCCTAGTCTTTTGAGAGTTCATAGGTAATGGTTTACTACTACTAGCAGTGCCTTGAAATCTCGTGGAATGCATCACCCTAGGTCTTGCACCTAAAATTCCGTCTTTTTGAATCTGCGCCTTTTTCCTAGCTTCTTCTAGATAATAGTTCTTCCACAAGTCATTCATATCATATGAATTCTGGGTTTTAACGCTTGGTATTGACACTGTTTTTGAACTATTCCTAAACGTGTTGGGAGTAGAAGTAGCTACTTGTTGAGGGTTAATAGAGCTAGAAGCATTATTCTTAGGTAACTTAGGTGAAGTGACTGGTTTTGACAAAACTTTTATCGCATCAACTTGAGAGGCAAACCGTGTTTTTGAAAATTTTGGTCTTTCGGATATAAACGCGGTAGGCTGCCTAACAACGGACCGGTTTCTAATGGGATGAGAAACTGGTTTCCCCAAGGTTGATGGTTTTGCAAACTTAGTGTTCACACTTTTCCCTACAGTTTTCCTAAGCTCATTTTTTAAGGCAACAATAGTGAAACTCTTTTCCTGAAGTTGAGCTTTGAGTTCATCAATTTTTGCTATCAGAGAATTTGTTTGTTCCATTGACTTAGTTCTAGCTTCTTTGACAGAGTCACTTAGTTCTATGTGATGCTTTCTCAAAGACTCATTTTCCTTTAGTAATTTGGCCACACAAACTGCTAATTCATCATTTCTCATTTGAATATCATAAATAGCATTAACATCAGAATTACTTATAACCAAATTACTTTTCACATGCATACCAGAAATATGTTTCTTCAAATTGTTGATAGTTGAGTTTTTGGCTTGAAGCTGAGCTTTTAAATCATTTATTTCAAAAAGTTCATGGAATTCAGGAAGTTCCGGATTTTTACATGGTTTGTTAAGTTGACAACTTTCCTCCTTTCTTTGTATTGCAATTTCAAGAGAAATGCAATGTTTTTCAAGTTTTGAGAATTTATTTGAAAGTTCATCAAAAGCGTTTTTATCAACCATATCATTTGTTTTGAATTTTTTAGTTTCAGCCTCAACCAAGGAACATATATCATAATCATGTTCAGTATTTAGATCAGTTTGTTTAGGTACATTAGCAGATACACTATGTTGAACAGTTAAGGGTACCTCATCACATGACACCTGTTCATTTGTCGGTCTGATATTTGCATCCACATCATGTGTAACAAGAGTCACTGAACTACTGGTTGTTTCAAGCTTATCTGTCTCTGAGCCTCTGTATTCAGTGTCAACTAATCCATCACCCGATGCCTTACTGGTCTCAACACTACCATTTATTGATTGCACTTGACATTCATTCACCTTTCTGATTACTGTATCCACATCTTGTCTGTCATGAGTTACTGAACAATTTGTTGTATCATTCTTTGTTGTCTCTGTTATTCTGCATTCAGCAACATCCGATCTTTCAACTGATACATTACCCAACTCATCACAACTATCTCTCAACTGTACCCGACACTCATTCACCTGACCTTCATTCACCTTGTCATCATTCTGTGCACTTTCCTCAATATACTTCTTAACATTATCCAAGAGTTGGATTAATGTTTCTCTGAACACATTTGCTTCCATCCCAGTGTGATCTTTGAAGAGCTTTTCAGTCATATGATCATCATAATCCGAAGTATATTCACCATTGAAGAATGACTGAAATTGTTTGTAGATCACCTGAAGTGCAGCTTTAGTACCGGCTTCTTGACCTTTGTCTCTGTCAAGTTGTTGTTCCAATTGTTCTAAGTACAGGAACAATGTGCTCGTGAACGTTGATAATTCTTGACGGAAAATTGCATTAAATGCTCGTTGGATTCCCATTGTGTATCTTTCTTCAGTTCGATGTAGCATGAGGTGTGAATGAAGTTGTCGATAAGGTTCAATGCAACTTTCCTTACCCTTTGCGAGATCATTCTGTAACCTTGACTGGTGCATTTCTGTCTCTTTAGATTCTAAACACGGAGATCTCACATCCTCATTGATTGATTCCATCATCTTTAACCGTTCAGTATAACTAATATTCTCATGGTTGTCAACAACATCATACAGCTTGAGTACTTCTGAAATTACTGAATCAGGAGTGTAAGACATGATGTTGGTGTGTACACGGGTTTTTACAAATCTGTGATTTAAACTGAGAAATAGAATCTTTCGCAGGATTTTGCTAAAATCAAGACCAAATTGTAAGAAGGTGAGAAGTAGAATGTAGTAAAGGAACTAGAAGATGATAAGGAAGTGAAGATCAATTGGTGTTATGGTTGAGTTTGTGATATTCCCTAATTCTTTATATATACCCCCTGTTCCGCGGATCGAACTTGACAAGGGGGATTTTTCGGAAAATTAGGGTTTGAAAATAAAGGGTTTTGTATGTTAGGTTTAGAGACACATCGCAGGAATTGACAAATCACAGTCCTTGACAAGTCGCTTAACAGATAACTCGCATAAGACAACTCGCTTCAATAAAAAAGCTGACAACTCGCTTATGTGGGCAACTCGCATAGAACAACTCGCTTCAATAAGCCAGCTGACAACTCGCTTATGTGGGCAACTCGCAAAGAACAACTCGCTTCAATAAGCAAGCAGACAACTCGCTTATGTGGACAACTCGCATAAGACAACTCGCTTCAATAAGCAAGCACACAACTCACATAGGCAACTCTCTTAGGCAACTCGCTTAGGAAACTCGCTTCGGCAACTTGCTTTAGATACGTTGAATCTGGACAAGTCGCATAGGCAACTCGCTTAGCAGAAAACTCAGACAACTCGCTTAGGAAACTTGCTTAGGCAACTCGCTTTGATGAAAATAACCACAACTCGCATCCAAGAAATGCTTAATGTGTCTCAACTCGCTTTCAATAAACATTAAAAAAAACACGACTTATCAATCCAAAAACAACCCAACCATGATGATTCAAGCCTTCCAAATCAAAACCTAAACACTTATAATGATTCTAAACACAAAAGTACAATCAAAATTCAAGCTTTAACACTAGAAATTGTCCAAATGATTCAAACTCTCTTAAACACATATAACCCCAAAAACCTTATGAAATCCACCAAAACAAAGAGTATGAAAGATGAGTGATCAAACCTTGGCTCTTGATACCAATTGTAAGATATTGGATTTTATAAACACATAACACATCAATGATATGGGTCGAATTATGCAAGAGAGTTTAGAGAGAGAAAGTGGGATCCTTTCTAGAGAGAGAAAGTGAAAGAGAACTTAGAAGGTTAGATTAAGTGAAAGGTCCAACCCTCTACCTTGGGAGGTAGAGGGTATTTATAGTTACACAATAAACGTCCTCCTTCGGACTGTGGATCAGGAATAAAGTGGGTAAAGACCCGTCCTTCCTCCACGGTGTTTCACTAAACTAAATAACTATCTAAATAACTAGTAAATAACGTAATGTTTACGAGCTAACTTATGCTAGATTATATTTGGGGTGACCGATACTTCACTATGGAATTTTCTAATTCCTAACACCCCTCTTCTTACTAAATCTCTCAAACACTCTCATTCTCTTCTAACATATAGATCACTTGATCTAGAGAGTTGTTCTTCTTTCTTTCTATTGCGATCCTCATATAGGTCCTTCTCTAAGGCGAGATCACGAGCATTATACAAGTCATCCAAGAAAGGGGTCCTTGATTGATTTGATATTTCTGTAGCGAAGATCTTGTATTTGATATTTCACATATTTTTTGTGTAATAGTCGTGTTGGTTTGGTCCACCGTGCTACGGACTCGGTATCTAGCTTTGTACCGGAAAAAGTGTAAGCAACGTTGTGAAGGCTTCTCCGCCAAGTGAAGGAGTTTGTTGACATAGTGCTTGAACTCTCGAGTAGGTGACTCGGGGAGTGGAGTAGGGCAAGGAAGGTGTCCTTGTAGCCGAACCACTATACATCGGTTGTGTCTTTTCTTTCCCTTCGCTTTACTTTATTTACTTACTTTATCATTAGATCTATACTTTCTCTACATCCATAAGATCTAACATATTAACGAATCTAAAGTTTTTGAAACTAACTTAAAATCGGCAAAACTATTCAACCCCCCCTTCTAGTTTTCCACACCCCTGGAGGATGTAGTGTATACTACTCTACTTAGTATGGTTTGTGAAGTATTCTACATATGGGTAATGAGTTGTTGATGATAGAGAAGAACTGTTTATGAACCACTGCATGTTCCCCTAAAACAGATATTCACCGAAACCAAAGTTGTCATAACTCATTCAAACAGACATTGTTTATGATTTAGTCTTGATTTTATAAAATCCCGCGAAAGAATCTATTTCTCGGTTTAAATCATAGACTTGTTAAATCCCGTGACAATGGAAACATCAGGGTAAAAGTAAAGTACATTTTTGGATCTATCTCTCGGTTTATTCTTGGTATTGTAAAATCCAACGAAAGAAACTATTTCTCTATTTAAACCAAAGAATTGTAAAATCCCGTGATGATAGATTCATCCTGGAGATAGGAAAAGTGTAATTCTGGATCTTATCTAGTGCTGGTGCTACGGTTTCTTCTTTGAAGAAGGGATAAAGGGTGTACTTCATGAATTGGGTGATTGTTTGGATATTCTTTATGGCAGTTTGGTTATTTTAAAGTTTTATGGGGTTATGCTCATTTAACCATGGTCGGGATGAAACCATTATCATAGTTCAACTAAAATGTCAAAGGAGGCTAGATCTGAGCTCTTAACTACAAGATATGACAACGGCGTTAATTCAGTATCATTTATTTGAGGTTGAAATGAAATTTCACGGGAAAGTGTACTTAGTATATGAAGGTATCAGGGATGGTTGGATGAAGATTATTCGAGATCCTTGTTTGAGCTTTTAACATTTTCAAAGATGAAGACTTGGAAATCTAGTTATTTTTGGGTGATTTTTTTCTTTTCCTTTTTACCACCACAAAATAACTATCACTTTAAGGAGTTACGTTGTAGTGCTCAGTGTCACATTGAATTGTGGATTTTCAAGAGGTGATGTACATCTTATACTTGATGGTTGGTTGGTTGAAGAGTATAGAGTACTTAGAGATTCAAAGGGGCATGAATTATCGGCACCGCTCTTAGTCACATTGGTGCAAGTTCAAGTCACAAGTTCGGGTTATTCTACTTCAGGGTCAAATTTATGATATTGGGTTTTCTCCATCGGCTGTCACGACAAAGAGCCTACTGAATGATAATGGGGTTGATAACAATTTTGCCAAGAGATGTAGTAAAGAGAGAGATAATGACGTTTTAACACAACAGTTCAAGCCTCTTTCTCTAAAGAAAAGAAAAGTGTACGTCTCAGTGCGCTTTATCTTTGAAAGAAGAGAAATCTTCTTATGACGTTTGAACACAACAGTTCAAACCTCGTTCCTCAAAGAAAATAAAAGTGTATGCTTCAGTGCGCTTTATCTTCTGAAGAAGAGAAATCTTCTCAATTATGACCATTCTCATCAACATGCTTCATGCTTTTTCCATGCGCTTTCAGTTATCAAGTGAACTGGACTACCGTTGCTGGTACTCTTATTCCACTTGCTCAATATAATGATGATGGAGACATCATATGCAAATTTTACGGGGGGGAAGTATGAATAGAATACATTTGGATGATTTTACTCATTCAATCAAGAATGGCAACTCCGTATGCAATTCTTGAAGGGGGAAAGAAGTGTGAATTACTGCATGTTGAGTCATATATGAGAATATATGGTTATATGGCTCCTAACTCATGTAAGAACCGAGCTTCTTCTCATCGGGTCATTTCTACATGGAGTTTCTTCTAAGAGCCGTTGGTTGACATCTTCTCACGGACTGATGAGATTAATGACATAGTGCTTCCAGTTGCGGGGCTGATTTCCTTGATGAACATCTTTCTGTTCTTGTTTGATTGGGAGGGATTTGAGTTAAGGGGATTTGTTATATATAAGTTAACGGGAATGCATTTGGTGAGAAGAAGATGTCAACTTTCTATTCCCCAATTGGACAATCTTGAAGAAGGTTGAGTCTACAGTATGTTCTACATTTTCTACTGCATGTTAAAAGACTAAAGACGGGTTGCATTTAACGATCTAAAGACTTCTTAATCCGGGCATTTATCAAAAATATTGTCATTTTAGGGGAGAGCACTAATTGGGGGAGAGTGAAAAGTCAGATTCAATCCCTAATTAGACTTGCTCACATTCTTCTTCAGCAAGTTGATTCTCAAAAGACTTCAAGTGTTCTTCTCAAAAGATTTCGAGTATATGGGCTTATAATGTGTTGCTGATTCTGAAGTATCAAAACCATCAAGGGGGAAGGAAACACGTATCTAAACGCAAAGCGAGTAAACTTGATCAACTTAATACTTCTAAGTGATTGAAGATATCCCGGGAAGACAAATGTCATTAACGCAGAGAAACTCAAGGTTTGACTCATGGCATTTAGTGTTCTTATTCCAACTATGTGGGGGAAGAGATGGAAGAGTTAGTTTCTGGTGATAAAAGAGGTACACAAGTGTGTGATGATTTCGATGTTATCGCAATCATCAGGGGAGAGAGATTGTGTACATTGGGGACGCACATCTGTTTCATTTGAGAGTTTAATCGGTGATTCAGTGATAATCACTTATTCCAGAGTTGACATCCGCAAAGATAATCAGTGATTCAGCCTGCTACTTCAATGTTATCGATTATTCTCCATAGAAAGGACATTTGAGCACTTCGGGTTCTTGAGCTTCATACACTTTCTTCAGGGGAGAGAAAAGTATACTTTGGGGTTATTCTTTGCATATCGGACTTAATCTGCTACTTTGACGTTATAAGTTTCTCAGTCTTTGGGTATATGTGTATTCGGGTTCTTGAGCATTTATTCTAAGAGACTAGCTGCATCAATTCAATTACTTGGGGGAATTGGTCTCTTGACACCTTTTAGGGATGCATCCTTTCAGACTTCAGTGGAAAAGAAATATGAGAAGATTCATTCAAGTGTGAGATGATACGTTGCTGTTCTATCTTGATGATATAACCCTAAACGAAGAATCACAAAGATCATTCTTAAAAGGAGCAACAAGATCGATGATATGGTGTGCTTCTTTGTGCACCTGGCTAAGGCAAGCTTGAAAGAGAGCTTAAATTCTGCTTAAGAAGGAGATTTTCGTTTTGGGGGGAAGCTTCCAAAGTCTCACTTTCAGATGGTTCAATTTCTACAACGATTCAGGAGCCTCGAAAGCTTTGGTGGTGAAAGTTTAAGAGATGATGACTTCTATCTTCTACAACGGGGCTGTTCGACATCCTTATCTCGGTACTCGTATCATCATCCTTCTTAATCTATATCATCTACTCTATCTTTGTAAATATTTTTCAAAAACCAAAAATAGAAAAATATAAAACCAACGAAAAGAAAATAGAAAAATATAAAACCTAAAAAAACCCATAAAAATCAAAAAATTTGAAAAATACCAATGTTGCAAAAATCGGTCAACTCGGCCGATTAATCGTTAATCGGCCGTTTACCTTGTCGATTTTTGAAAATCGGTCGAAAAATCGTCCTAGGATAAAAATCGACACTAAGCAGTCAAAAAATCGGCCGAATCGGGCAAATCGGTCATTTTAAAAATAATAATAATTTAGGCATTATACTTAATTTGGGGATCGTATATTTCACTTGTAACACACAATGGGCATCATAATCAGAATTGGAGCCTTTTATTGAGGTTTAGAAACATAGCAGGCTTGGAATAGGTTAAGATTTTTCGTTTGGTCTCCGAAATACCAAAAACTGCAGAAATGCCAATCCGATTAATCACCGATTAATCCCGACTTGACCGACTCACGCAGGGTGGTCGCATCACCGACTACCGATTCACGATTTTTGCAACATTGAAAAATACCAAAAATATGTTTTCTCAAGACATGTCTTCTGTTATCGATAACATCTACGGTCTTAGAAATGTCATTCAACAATGGCATGGGACCATAGATGAAGTTCGAGCAGAAGGTGTATATATTCTTTTCAAAACATGTCTAAAAAATGGCGTGTAGTTATTTCAGACTGTGACCCGCTTAACCATGGTTTGCTATTATTTTAGATAGCAACCCATTTTTCAAAGAAGGAAAGTGTTATGCTTAAACGATTTTCACAAAATTCGTGCACTTATCCTATAATCTAAATGAGGAAAGTAAGTCGAAGGACTGCTTTTCCTACACAAATGTTTTTCCTTCTAAGATTCTTCAAAAAAATATTTGTTGTTTCAAAATGGTGGAAAATGACTTGCTTGAAAAATCAATTAGAATCAGAGTTTCCATAAATTTTGGAAACTCAATCAATGACTTCAGAAGTTTTAAACTTTTCATTAAATGAGTCATTGATTGAGGGGGAGAATGTTTTCAAATATATAGCATCTAACGGGCTTTCTTAATCATCCTACGTGCTTATCCGAAAAAGATATTTACCTATGTTGAAGGACTAGGAATCTAGGATATGATTGTTAGGATTAGATGATTATAGTTTGATGAACACATTATTCCCATGCCTTATATGAACTGATTGATATGTTGGATTGACTATTATTATTCGATTGCTGTTTGGGTGTTGTCAAAAGGAAAGGGCAACTATTTCTTTGGTCGACAAAAGAAGAAACGAAACTTAATTGGACCTCTATAGAGAGTTGGCATGACAAATGCAGTGTCAGAGGTCTCACTGCATCAGCAGAAGATTTTCTTCCATCCTTACAGCAACAACAGAAGCAACTTAACCACGTAACGTATCTTTGTGCAGGACAAGTAGTGGATGATACCATTTTTAAACAATTTTGAAAATATTGTTTTGAAAATAGAAAAATATTGTTTTGAAAATAAATTGACCTAAATTTTGGAAATCAACTGGACTTCACTTTTTCAAAACTTAAGTCACTCAATCAATGACTACGATCATTGATTGAGGGGGAGAGTGATTTCAAATTGAATATTTTCAAACAATATTTCTTCATAAAAGTCCGGTTTGTACAAAATAAGTGGTGATCTACAGATTTAATGTTATGTCATGGTATGATTTTCTTTAAAACTCAAAGATCTTTCAAAATGACATCTTTTTCTGTTCTTGTTTGATTGTGAAATTGTTTTATTTTACTAAAAGATCTCGTAAAACTATCATACCTGACACTAACAATCTTTAATGTCTTAAATTGGTCCTCATCAGTCAATTTCAAAAATTAAATCAAGCCACGTCTTTCCCCAAAATTTTCTAAATGATTTAAATCAATTGGGATCACAAATCTCAAAGGATTTGAAATTTTTGATCGGGGGAGAGATCATGATTTAAATCTCTAATCTGTTTAAATGGTAATTGTTTTAGTCCTTTAAAAGGCACTCCTGCCTCCATGTGCCAAACGATTTGAATACATGATGCACATGATTGAGGTGGAGTATTTAACCAAAAACCAGAAGAGAATTTAAACAAGGCCATATTTTCTCCCATGTTTTCTAAACCTTATTAAATCACTTGGGATCCAAAATCCCAAAGGGTTTGATATTTTTGAATAGGGGAGAATTTGTGATTTAATTATGAAATCTGATAAATGATGATCGATTTGATTCAAAAGTGCAGGCTGCTATCCCATATGTGCTAAATGCTTTCGAATCTCGAAGCACATATTGAGGGGGAGCATTTCAAAAGAAAACAAACTTTCAAGGTACAAAGATTTCTATGTTTCAACATAAGTACCTTGATTGATTTTCTAATGGTTTCTTAATGGCAAATGTGATCGTGGAATTTCTTCAAAAACCTCCTTCCTCTATGTGTTGAATGATTTCAAATAACCAACGCACATCTTGAGAGGGAGAATTTACCAAGAAAATCAAATGGCATTTTCCACGGAAATTGAGATCAAAGAAAATTTTCAAAGACCTCTTGCCTCCATGTGCTAAAAAATTTCAAAATCATAAGAGCACATGTTGAGGGGGAGCATTTCTAAATGATCAAAACACTTAAGGTACAAAATGCTTTGATATTATATTACAAGTACCTTGATTGATTTTCCAAATGATTTTTCAATTGGTTTCGAGAAGGAATGAACTGTACCAAAATACTGACCATTTTACTTTATGCATGGTGTTATAAGGATGGTAAGGTTAGGTACTAGTTCCCACGATCCAGCCAGAACCGGAGGGATCTACCCAGGGACAATCCACTAGATAGTGTAGAGTCCATAGGTATGATGAAAAAAGGAGAAAAGTGAGAAATGAGAAGAGTGCGGACTGAGATAGAGCTAGAACTGGAATAAACCTACAAGGTTCTAGTAATGAAGTCTTGGTAAGAACTGAAGGGGTTGAAGAATGAAAAAGAATTGAATGTGAAAAGGGTGAAAAGGGTGAAAAGAAATAGCCCTCCATTAATTCAACCTTAGGGCAGAAACCGGGTTCAATACATATGCTACTGGTTGTTACTAAGGTAACACTGGTATTGAAGACAAGACATCATGGACCCAGTAACGCACTGCACTAAAACTTCCCAAGCTACTCAAGTTCCTCTTAGAATGACTTATTTCATTCTCACAGGGAACCTACATAATCTATCAACTTTCTCTTAGAGATTGTTTATATTGAAGAAGGAGACCCTCTCCCTAGACTCCGGCATCAGAAACCAAAATGCACAATTGAGTCTAGAGCCAAGAGATCATCCACAAAATCTCATTAGGACACAAAATTAATGAAGACTTGCTGTTTCACACAATGTGGAAAGTAAGTATATATTAAGAGTCCTACGCATTATCCTTGTGGTATTGCCAGAACATCCGAGTGATATGTAAAAGTATTCACGATGAAGATGGAAATCCTTCTAGAGCCAACATCAAACAAGCTCTTGGTGGGTGACATGTGAGATCTTTTCTAAAGATCAAACTTGTAACAACTGGATAGAAGCGATGGGGCGATTCACTCGTGAATCAACCTTGGTCCATGAAATGAATTGACGAATACTTTTGGAAAAACCGTTTGATGTGCAAATCTTCTTTTCTCTAGCACATCGAATGTGTATTCATTTTCAAACACAAAAATAATTTCTGATTGAAAATTGATCTTTCTTGTAAAACCTTTGTCGTATTGCAAAACTCTTTCTTCAAGCAATACGCGATTGTTTTCAAATCAATTTTTCATCAATCAGTGAATCTGAATTTGTTGGTTCACTCACTCTGTGTTTTCTACTTTGGGACGCTCCGGTTTGAGAACGGCTAGATCAAGCTGCGAAACCCTGTCAAGGAGATTCTTTGGAATTCTACCTGATCACAGGCACTATTTATACTGATCAACGGGGAACCGTGGTTCTTGAAACTGTATTCAATGAAAGTGAACAAAGACACTTTCGTATATTTTATTGCTAACTGTTGTTTGCAGGAACATTTGGACAGTTGCAGCTGATCAATATTGAGAATTCAATTCACAACCGCATGCTCACAACATTCACACGTAATTGAAAAAAAATATGACCATCAAAGACATACAACAAAGATGCTTCCGCTACTCTGATGAAAAGATGTCATGATCCATAAAGTGTGAGCATGTCGGTCCAAAAGTCACAACATCACATGAAGGAAACACAATAAAAGGGTGATCCAGAGATTTGCTATGGCTGATGATCTCATCAAAAGCTCGAAGATCATCAAGATGTGGATCAGTTAAAGGTCTCCACTGAAAGTACAAAATAATCGGAATATGAAGAGTCACTACTCAAGCACAAAGATTGCAGATGTGAAGAATTGAAGTCTACGAGCTCAAAACTGAAGACAAAATAGAATGCTAGGATTCAAAATGTAAATCATGGGGTGACCTCCTTTAGGGGGAGATTGTTAGGAATTAGAAATTCCATAATGAAGTGTCGGTCATCCCAATTATAGTCTAGCATATGTTAGCTCATAGACATATTGTTATTTACGTTATTTAGTAGTTTATTAGCTTAGTTAGTTAGTTTAGTGCAACACCGTGGAGGACGGACGGGTCTTTACCCACTGTATGCCTGATCCACAGTCCGACAGTAGGACGTTTAGCTTGTAACTATAAATACCCCTTCCATCCTTGGAAGGGGAGGTGCTTCTTAATCTAACCTTTTCTTTTTTGTTTAACTCTCTCTCTAGAATCACCCTCTCATCTCTTTCACTCTCTAACCATGGCTTTCTTGTTATTTCACCATCTTAGACCACCCGAATCATCAAACAACATAATATGTATGATCATACAAATTCACCATTCAAGAAAGTTGTCTTCACATCCATATGATGAATAATCAGATTGTGAATTGATGCCAAAGCAATCAGTAATCTAATGGTATTGATACGAGCCACTGGGGCATAAGAATCAAAGTAGTCAATTCCTGACTTTTGTTTAAAGCCTTGAATGACTAGTCTAGCCTTGAACTTTTCAAGAGTTCCATCTACCTTCGTTTTCCTTTTGAAAGTTCATTTGCAACCCAGAGGTTTGCAACCTGGTGGTAGATCAACCAACACCCAAGTATTGTTGCCCATGATGGAATCCATCTCATCATTAATTGCTTCTTTCTAGAAAGCAACATCTTGGGATTTCATTGCTTCTTCAAATGTTTTAGGATCATCCTCAACAATGAAGCAATAGGAGTATTGGTCAAAGACCTCATCCCTTGTTCCTTCAACTAAATATAACTGAAACTCAGGTCCAAATGATTTTGGAGTCCTGGCGCTTTTGCTCTTTCAATGCAAAGGTTCAGGTTGTTGAACCACAACCTCATCGGGGACCTTATTAGGGACCTCTAATACACCAATATCTTTAGGAATCCTTTGACTTGGTTTAGGGACTGATGAGAATCTACCCTCATCAAAAATTGCATCCCTTGATTCAATTATTGAGTTAATTGAAATATATTCATTATGTTCTATAACATAGAATCTAAAAGCCTTGGAATGCTCAACATATCCAACAAAGATGCATTCAATGCCTCTTTCACCCAAAGTTTTAAGCTTTTGATCAGGGAGTTTTACAACAGCCCTACAACCCCAAACTTTGAGAAAGTTGAGGTTGGGTTTCCTTTTAGTCCAAAGTTCATATGGTGTCACCTTGTTTCTTTTATTAGGAACCCTATTTAATAAATAGCAAGCTGTTAACATAGCTTCACCCCAAAACCCTTGACTCAGCCCTGAATAGGACAACATGGAGTTAACCATTTCTTTCAGTACCCTGTTTTTCCTTTCAGAGATACCATTTTGTTGTGGAGTATAGGGAGCAGTCGTTTCATGGATTATACCAACAGATTGAAAATACTGAGTATCCATGTACTCACCCCCTATCAGTCCTTAATCGTTTGATCAAAGACCCAAGTTGTAATTCAACTTCAGTTTTAAATATTTTGAATTTATCTAATGCTTCATCCTTAGTAAGATAGACATAACAAAACCTAGAAGCATCATCAATAAATGTCGCAATGTATTTCTTATTCCCCAAAGAGGGAGTGGCATGCAAATCACACAGGTCACTGTGTATTAGCTCCAAGAGCTTAGTTTCACGTTTAACACCCTGAAAAGGTTTCTTAGTTACTTTGGTCAACATGCAAGTTTTACACTTTTTAGTGTTCATGTCAAATGCTAGGATTAACCCATCCTTAGACATATCTTGCATCCTTTTATAGTGTACAAGGCCAAGTCTAGCATGCCATAGGGTAGAGTCAGTCATGTCAGTGGTGGTCATAAAGGCTGAATTATCACAGTCATTAACAATGTTTAACCTGAACATTTGATTACACAAATATCCAAAACCAATAAATACACCATTTTTAGACAAACAAATTTATCAGATTCAATAACTTGTTTATATCCATGATTATTCAAAACACTACTTGAAACCAAGTGTTTTCTTATATCAGGAACATGAATAACATTAAACAAAGTTACAATCTTTCTAGTACTAAACTTAAGATCTACACAACCACGTCCATGCACCAGGGTTGTTGACTCATTTCCCATGTGAAGAATAGAACCATCATTCAGTGACTCATAATTCTTGAACCAGCTTCTATCTTTACACACATGAACAGTTGCTCTAGAGTCAACCCACCACGCAACATCATCATCCTACACATAGTTAGATTCAGATACATATGTAACATAATAAATCTGAAGAGATTCATTAAACATATTCTGACCTTTAAGAGGAACTGAACCATTCCATGATCCACTAGTGCCTGATCCATTGGTTTCACCACCAATCTTAACACCTTTGCAATCCCTTTTAATGTGACCAAATTTGTCACATTTCCAACAAGTAGGTGTTGCCTTCTTGTTAGGGTCTGCCCTTGTGTTATCCTGATGTTTACGTTTACCCTTGTTGTCATTGTGCCTGGTGGAGTTGTTATGCTCCACCATATTGAAAATAGATGCACTAGTAGCATTGCTACTCCTTGGCATGTCATTATCCTGCACCCTGAGAGATTCCTCGATGCGCAGAATACTGCCCAACTAAACAAGAGTTAACTCCTCCTTTTTATGTTTCAAGGTATGCTTGAAATCTTTCCAAGAAGGAGGGAGTTTATCAATGACATAAAAGACTAAAATAGACTCATCCATGTGCATTTTGTGTTGTGTAAACCTTCCAAGTATACCAAGAAGTTCATTATATTGTTCCATAACTGGTCTTGAATCAGTCGTTTTGTAATTTTTGAAATTACTAACAAGGAACTTCTTACTTGATGCATCCTCAGTAATATATTTGGCATCCAAGGAATCCCATAGTTCTTTGGAAGATTCAAAATTCTGATAAATATCAAATAGAGAATCAGAAATACCCTTGAGGATTAAACCTCTGCAAATGTAATCATCATTCTCCCATTTTCTCCTCTTCCTAATCTGTTCCACAGTAGCATCATCCCCATCATCAGGAGTAGGAGTGGTTAGCACATACACTACGCTCATGCTTGACAGCAAGAAGTGCATCTTCTTCTGCCATCTCCTAAAGTCCACCACTTCAAACTTGTCCAGCTTGGCAAAGTTTGAAGCCATGTGTTTCATTGCAGCAGCAACCATTGATTATCACAAAATAGTTTAATTTGATTATTGGTGGTAATAGGCCCAGCAAGGTAAGATAATCCGTGGCAATGCAAGACCAAATCAGGTACCCGGATATTACTTGGAATCATGTGATCACTTTCCAAAGTAAACTATTCGACCCTATTCCTAGGTTACATGAATATCTACTTGGGATAAGACCAAATGTTAGTTATTAAATTAGGCACAAATCAATAACCCTTGCGCATATAAGTGTTTTTGGCTTTCTGTTTGACTCTCCTGGTTTTTGTATATCTATATGCTGATGATGTCGATCTCTATATAGTATATAACACTCAACCCTAGTCAATGGACTTTACGAGTGATTAACGACCAATTAATCACCCATAATAAGCCTCCATTATCATAGGAATAATGGTTACATGACCAATTAAACGTGGTCATAAAGCAGTCATAACAGCCACTTGAATGGGTCAAAGCTGTTACAAGTTAATCAATGCAACACTACCAGTAGGAACCAATACACTAGCAGCAGGAACCAATACACTAGCAGTAGGAACTATGAGTCATTGTACTAGCAGTAGTAACCAACACTACCAGTAGGAACCAATACACTAGCCACAGGAACCATCAGTCACTACACTAGCAGTAGTAACCAACACTACCAGTACTAACCACTATTGAGTCAGGGTGTTCAGGGACCTCGTGGGTGTACACTCCGTACCTCCTAACCCAAAACCAGGTGTGAACTAATCCCATAAGTGCACTAAATTTTCCAACACCTACTACGTTATAAAGTATTTGGGAAATGGTAAATAAGGAAGGTTTAAAATGAAAAACATTTGTTAGCCACAAAAATAGTCACCGGGTACCCGCCGCCGCATTACGCGGGTATTCTTCTAGTTATGGAAAATGGATAAAAAATGGATATGTTGTTTAATTGTGTTTGTGTTACGAATTCATATGTCAATTAAAGAGTACCGATGTGAAGAAAATTAAGAGTATGAATGTTTTGGACAACGAAACCAATTTGTTGACTAAATTCTTAAGATGTGGAAGTATAGGATCAATGCTGTTACCGAAGGTGCTGTATCTGATTTATTTGGAAAACCCCATTTCTTCTCTTTATATGATTGGTTCAGACAACTCTCATATTTTTTCATGTGTGTTATGATTTTATATCTAGTTAACCAAGTAACACTACGAGTACGTAACGGAATATGGATCTAGTTTAAGTAATTATGTTAACACGTAAATAATAAACAATAAATAATAAAAGGGGTAAAGAAAACTCACCCTCATAGTCACCCGCAAGTAATTAAACGAACAAGGAAACCAAGTATTCAAAACGAATACCTCTACGAGTCCACACACAAACACTTAACCATGAATACGCCCGATAAAGCTAGTCGTGAATGTTTACCCAATCAACCTTTGAATACTTGAACAAAACACGAACCAAGAACCACTTCTTTTCTTCTGTCCGAGATCAGCAAAAATACCCGCGAACCCTTTTAGCCTCTCACCGATATCAGATAAGCCTATCCGATATATTCCATTTTCTGTCCGAGAACCCACATAAAACTACCTAGGTTGCTGTACTTAGTTCGACAAGTAACAGAGCAATAAACACTAAAACGAAAACACTAAAACTTCTTGGATCAATGAGATTTAAGATTAGAGTTTAGAAGAACACAGCCAAACCCTAATCGGATATCAAGAAATTCGATCGGGTCTTGGAGCTTTTGGAGTGATAGATCGATTTTAAATAGGTAGAAGCTTAGGGTATATGAATTATGTATATGCTGAGAATGAAAGAGTAATTCATCAGGTTTATGAGCCCTTGTGGGTATTATATAGTCTCAAAAACCTAATACACTTTGGCTTCAAACCTGAGCACCAAGTTACCCACTTTTCTTATTCTCATAAAATTCCTACTAGTCTATAAGCATGATCCAAACGCCCCTACATGTGACCGGTCATGGGCTTGAATCGGGTCTAGTACAATGGGTAAATAGTTCAAGTAGTAAACGTATAAAACGTACTCTCGTGTTTAACGTGTGTGCCCCCAATCGACTCACACACTTCTAGTCGTCTTCGTACTAACCAACTCCCATAATCCAACAATGTGCATATCCATACATGCATACACGTCCACACCAACATATGTACGTAAATTATTGTACTATCTTCGAGCATAAGTGAATTAGCTAAAGATGGTACCATTTTTTCCAAATGAGTATAAAGTAGGGTTATTTGTAGTATAAAAGCTAGGTGGACTAAGATATGAGCAAGACTGTGACTTATTGTAGTATGTGATGCATTAGTTGGTTATTACTGACTTTTTAAGTCTTAATGATGCTTTTGATGAGCACGGATGTTTGATCCATATTCGTTAATTTTTATGTTTCTGAGCTTTTTGAAAGATATTTGACCCATTTGATACTCTGGGAATGGGTAACTGTCAAATACAAGTCCTATGTGGCTGGGAAAGAGTGTCGCTCGAAAAGAGTTTTCATTTAGGGATAATAGCCTATAAATGTATCTTACTTGTCAAAATATCCTTTTATATGTATCGAATTAATTTTTTTGCTATTACATGTTACCAACTTGCATTTTGCGCTACTTGTTTGTATTTTGTGACTTTTTTTCCCCTCCAGGGTAATAGGAGTGTTAATAAATTGAAAGGAAAAAAAAGTCACAAAATACACACAAGTGTCACAAAATGCAAATTAGGTACATAGAATGGAAAAAATATTAATTTGATACATATAAAAATGATAGAGTGACAAGTAAAATACATTTATAGCCATTATCCTTTTCAATTACGTCATTGAGTTAAACATTCATAACGAGTCAATGAGCTTTCACCATTTCAAATAGCTTTGTAAAAAGATATGCATTTAGATTATAGGCAACAGGTCAAAAAGGAGATACAAGTACTGGAATGTTGATTTTACATGAGAAAAAGAGATTGGTAGCTACTTATTCCAACTCTTTTGACTGTAAATGAACCAAAACCGTACAAGCAACTAGTAGGTGGTAGCTACTTATTCTCACATTACATGTTATGGTCCTGTAAGGACATAAGTAAAAACCACAATATTCCCACATAGTGTTTAAATGTTTAGTTACCTTACTGGGTAGTTGTTCCAGGTGAAAGGTGTTACACTCCGCTAAATCGAAAACACGGGATGTAACAAGCAAAGGCACATGCATAGGATAATAGAACATGCCATAGTACATTATTACAATATTGTTTAAGCCAACCTTGGCAATAGAAACATAAGACTTGGTTTTCAAAAGATAATGTCTTATTACATAAAGACAACAAAGGTGACATGTGTTGACTCCTTAATGAAAATGCCTTCATGAAAATGCTTACTGAAGATCACTTGAAATGCCTGAGAAAAAGAGTCAACTATGAAAATAGTTGGTGAGTACACAAGTTTTCTACACTAGGAAATCTTTTTAGAGAAAGTCCGCCTGGAAAATGTCCTGTCAACCCATCCTGTTACAAGTTCCACCTATACAAGACTTGTAACATATAAGTTCACATACATTTTCATAATAAAAGTAAGTCCAAAACACTCGTGGTCATAACAGTTCACAATAAGAGCACCATGTATATGATAAAGTTATGCAACATAAGCCCCTAAAATAAATAATATGCATTCCGTTGAATAGGGGAACGAGAGGTTGCTCGACCTCTAATAGCGCTATCCATTCTATCTACTGCTCCGTCGACAATGGAGTCGTAAGAACGTTGCGTATAAATTAGAGTGCGATAAGAAAAACAAATGAGGGACTAACAATGTGAATGTATGAACGGTACATCATAACAACAATTATATACAATCACAATAAGAAGCACTCCAAGTTCAAAAGTACGCCCAATCATAAGTTCAAAATCAATTTCTAAGATTTCAAGTCAAAATATACGTCATGCATTTCACCCCAAAAATATAGTGAAAATAGTAAAAAAGGGGTTGTGATTACTCACAAGCATAAATAGTGAAACAAAAGTTATTTAAGTTTATATATGTGAAAACAATATAATTTAAGTATAGTTTCATGCGTTTAACCCCAAATAAGTAAGGCGGTAAAAATGTGACTATGAATACTCACCTTAGGCAAGGTAACGAGATAAGAGATAATGAAAAGCCGAAAAAGTCTTAGAAGCAACCTAAAATATATGTCGCGTCTTGGGTCTCGTAAATAATAACGTATAAAAGAAAACGAGTTTTGTAAAGTGTTCATATTGATTATACCATTGTACTTAGGGTTTTCAAAGTTTATAGAATAAAAAGGACTAAAGTTGCCAATTTAGAAAAGTGTTACAAGCCCTAGTTTTAAGTTTTTTAGGTTGTTAGTATAATTACCCAACTTGTCAAGCTCGGTTCTCCTAACCCGTAAGGAGTTATTACTTCGTTTTTATGCTCATAGAAAGGTTTTGAGTGTACAAATCTGTTTTGTGGGTCCCATTGTTCAAAAGTTTCATAACCTGTGTGAAAAGACTAAAATACCCTTATGTGTACAAGCTGGTAATTAACAAAGAACAATTAGTCTCACAAAAACAACTTTATCTTGAGATCTACAACTCCGTTTGATTCCGTTCAAGTGGCCAGGTTTAGGTTAAAACGTCATTTACATTTTATATTTGAACACCACAAGGAGGTTTAGTACACCAATTTGGACTTTTAACCAAGGTTGTCAAAATCGCGATCCTACTCGTAGGATCGTACGATCCTACGATCCTACACACAAAAAACGATCAGGATCTTAACAAGATCGTAATCCAGGTAGGATCGCAGCAGGATCGTAGGATCGCGCGTAGGATCGTAGGATCGGATCTGATCGTATAGGATCGACTATTATAAGGTTTTTTTTTTTTTTTTTTTTTTTTTTTAATACTAACTTATTAAGTTTAAGCTCACGTCTTAAAGCCCAATGACTAAGATTTTTTTTTAAAATTATTATTTTGGTGCTGTTAATTAATTGTCTCTTGCAAGTAAACTATCTACATACTTGACCCAATTTTGTTCATATTTTATTTTATGTTACATATAAAAGCATGAATATTCTAATTTAATTTATTTGGTCATCAAGAAAAAAAATTTAGTAATATTATCGGAATATTCTAATTTAATTAATTTGGTCATCAAAAGAAAATTGTGTTGCCCTCTATTATAAATTATGTCGTTTCATTTTCATATACAATTCTTTTATCTTTTTGCATTAATCTATATATTGTAACAAAAAAGTTACAGAATCACGTGCTAATAAATTAACATTCTCTTTTTGCATAAATGCTATAACGCAAAACCTAGAATTAAAAAATATTAAAACAAGAAGTAAGTGCACCGTGCACATATGTAGTAACTTTGTGCAATATATATAATATTCTACTACTACAATATTTGAACATATAACTTTTTCTTTTATCATCCATTTAGATTCATTTATCAGATGAAATATTATATAGAAATATAAAACTACAACCCCCATACAATAATATATATACATTTTCATAAGATCTTATGATCCCGATCCGATCCTACGATTACGATCTTGCAAAGCCGAAAACGATCCTAGGTAGGATCCCGATCCTGACAACCTTGCTTTTAACGAATGAAACATGTTACTCCAGTTTTGAATACTTTTACGAAAGATTTTCTATTTAATTCATCGGGTGGAGTTATGGAACGAGCCACCAGGAGAAACGGAGCTAAGACCTGGATCTAAACTCCTCTATTTTGTTTTTACCCAGAACCTACTGATTTTGATCAATAACCACGTTTCCTACTGGTCTCTAATCTGTCCCTTAAACATCAATCAAAACATGTTTCTAAAGTGTTTTAAGTCAAGCACATGGTATAATCGATTGAGGTAAAGTATGAACCTACATAAAATGTATAAAGTAACAGTATTAAATGATGAGAATGATCTTCTTAAAAAAGTGGTGGTGAGAAATGGATTCAAGAACAAGAACACTACTCTTAAGAATCAATAACAAACATAAAAACCCAAAGCTTCCAAATCAACCAAAATCTTCAAAACCCAATAATCAAAAACTTGTAAGAATTTCTTGTAACTCATGAAAATACTTCCTAAGAAAACCCTAGAAAAAGTGATATTTGAGTGTTTTGATGGTGAAACAAATCAAGGAGAGTAACTAGGTAGATAAACCTTCAAACAAGGATTAAGAATCTTGTAAAAATGAAAAGTGATGATGGTGGTTTTGTAGTGGTGGTTCACGGGAGCAGCAAGGAAAGGATGGGGCAGGGTTTTTGGTTTTGTGGTTTTGACAAAATGAATTAAATGGGTGTTATAGGGAAGAGGTGGAGTGTATCTATGGCTTGTGTAAGAAATGCATGTAATCCTATTGGTGTGTTGTGGAGCTGGGTGGCCAAGCATGGGAGACAAGCCATTATTATGTTTTTTTGTAAGCTTTAAATAAAAGTGTGTGTGTTTGTGTATTAGTTGGATATTTAAATTAAAACGTAAGGCCTTAAAAACGCGAAAAACGCAATACCGAGTGACATAAAAATATGAAACTTATAAAAATGTCATAAATTGAAAAATAACTCATTTTAACATTTTAAGTGTGACACAGGATTGCTGGAGTGTTAAAACGTTGTTAAAAATAAAAACGTAGACTTAAAAACGCGTAAAACGTAAAATGTGGAAAGTTTAGATAAAAATGAAAAAATAACAATATGACTTATTAAATATGCATGAAATGGAAGTAAAAAGCCTAAAACATGCAGACTAAATATAGTCTATGGTCGGTTCAAGTTAATGCACTTTTAATGACGTAAGCGAGTTAACCTATCTGGTTACTCATAAAAGTAAATTTTCAGCGAAATTAAAATAATATGTAGAACAAAGTGGTACAATAATGACCTGGAGGCAAACATAGTCTAGGGTTGGTTCAAGTTAATGCACTTCTAAAGGAATCCCGTCTTGGAATTCAGTTTGTTCATCCTACAGACGTACGTTCTTGTGGCTAGATTTGACGAGGCAAACCTTCCCATTCTCGTACATAGTCCTCAAAGACCTTAAGGTAGTTGATTTTAACTTACTCCACAACTCATCAAACTAGAACTTTCATGATATTAAGCAGAGTAACAACTTTATTCCAGCTTGATTTCGTAACTCATCAAATAAAATTTGTCACTAGATCAAACTAGGAAATAAGTTTCCAAAAAGGGAAGGCTCAAAATCTTTAAAAGATTGGCTCGATTTTGGAATTGCTTACAACAGTCAAATCAATAGATAGTGATGGCTTAGATTAGCGAAAAGGCTAAGAAAATTTGTAGGGTTGTACGCGGTTAAAGCTTGTGTGGCAAGGGATATACCCTTAAAGGTTGTAATTACGACAACTTCATCCGTACATGTCTTGCTGAGTGTGATAAAATAGACAGTTCAATTGTAAATATCGAGTGACTAGATTTAAATGGAGTAAGCATTGTCTGTTCTTGAGCAAAATTATTTAAAATCTTAAACTAAGTAGCAACTTTAACTTAATTCACAACTCATCAAACAAGAACTATCATAAAATTAAGGTAATAGTTGTTAAAAAGCTTAACGATTTTGATAAAAAAAAATAGTTAAAGTTTTGGGTTTCTAAAAATCAAATGAATTGGTATTTTTAGTATAGGTTTATGAGATTAGTGAAGAAGGTCAGGAGTATTGTCAAAGTAAGCGAGTCGTCCTTGAGAAAAATCGGTAAAGGCGGTAGGAAGAAGTTTCGTCCAAAAAGTTACATAGATAAACTTTGAAGGAAGTTTTAAAAATTTTGGAGCGACAAAATAAATCAGTTCTGATGTGTGTAATGAATTTTCACCGAGTTAAGACGTTTAGTAGATATCAAGTGTCTAGCGAGTAAGGAAGGATTAGTCATTTCATCTCCTGTCTTCATTAAAATTTAAAATAGTTTGCAATAAATGCAGCATCCAAAAATCTCTTAAAAATCAGTAGAGGTGGTTAATGTCGTTGGTAAAAAGAAAATGAGTCGCTTGAAGTTAGACTGGATGAATACTCAAATAAGGAATTTCATGATTCCTTATAACTCTTTGTCTTTGTTCGGGGTAATTGTCAAGATCTGTCGATCAACAAAAGAGGCTTCAACGAATCGGGTAACAAGGTTTGGCAATGCTGCAGTACGTCACAGTGATACCATTCCTTCCAGGTCGTTAATCAGATTCTCATTGTTGGTGTTGCGCATGTTCTTTTGTCCATACATGGTTCTACAACTGACCATAACATTTGTTTTAGTAAAGTGTTGACCAAAAAGTAATTTAAGTAAGACTCTTTGTAAAAATAGTATAAAGTTGAAGTTTTTGTTGTAAAATTAGCAATGTATAATACAGTATAAATTGAAATATTTATCTAAGTATTAGTCATACTAGCCAAATGTTACACGGATTTTATATATAATAAGGGATAAAGGAAATTCATAAACAACCCGAAAAAATTTGACTGTTTTCGACAAAGTGGCCCGTAACATTTCGTATTTTTAGGTTACTATTCATCTAGGTATTTTTACTATTCACTTTTACTATGCATGCTCATATTTTTATTTTTCATTCTCATAAGTTAACCTATTTTCGTGATAACATGAAAATTTGATACTCGTCGGGTCATTTTTAGAAAAGTTATTAAGAAACCGTGTCTTAAATTTACGTTTTGGTCTAAATGCCATTTAAACATCTCGAGCGTAACAATAACCGACTCTGAAAATTTTTATCACATTAGATTAAATTCTAGTTCACTAATAATTAATAAATAGAAATTTAAATTTTAATTTCAAATGTTACTAAGTAGACCTTGTGATTTACGAGACTAAACTTACTTTTTAAGCATTTTTACTTATATGCAACCTTAACCTATACCTGCACCACACTTTCTAAGACATTTAGACACTATTACCTTTTAGGAAAAAGTCAAACTTATTTCCCTCCTCCTTTGACCATAAAATCATTCCTTGATTTTAACACTTCCGGTTTTAGGTTTAACGAGCTTTTAACACCAACCGACAATAGACTAGGCCCAATCTAGACATTATAAACCTTTTAAGTTCATAATAATCATATTAGAAAAGTACATTTCACTTTTCTCTTTTTTACGTAAACTTCGTACATTTTACTTTTTATGCGTTTTAAACCAACGTTTTCAGATTTAACAGCATTTACGCGACCTATTAAACTTATCGCTCATTTTATAAGTTAATAATACGTATATTGATTATTTTAACCATTTCTACAAGTTTCATATTTTTACAATACCCGATTTTACGTTTTATGATTTAAATACTTACCGTTAGCAATTATCGGGACCAAAACTCACTCCAGAAACACATGTTCCATTCATGAACTCTAACTTAATCTCTAAGTTTACTTGAAGACATCTCCTAGCATAGTCACCACCTTAAATGAGTCATGCAATGACTCATTAAGACAATTGGCATAGTTATACGCAATCTAGCACAAGATCAAGACACATGCATTTTCTTAACACTTAAGAAATGGTTAGTCATGCAATCTATCACCTCCTCATGAGGCTATATAAGCCCTCCCCTCGGTCCTCCCTTTGAACGCCAATATAACAAACAAAAACACACTCTCCTTTGCTTTCTTACTTCAAGAAATATTCAAGTATTGAGGTCCTTCCAAAGCTACAACAACTACTTGCTCTCTTTAGTGGTATTCTTAAGTTTAAAGACACTTAAGTAGCTAAAGACTATCACAAAACTCACAAGAGAAGAAGAAGAATTCTAGAGTGAAGTTGTTCCTTGTTTGTCCTTGTTCTAGTTTCTTTCTAAAAACCAACCCTTGTAAGCCCTAGTTTATGTTTCCTTTAACATCATCAATTACTTTTATATTTATGCTATACTATATATGCTCTTTATGTATGATCATGATATACTAGTTGATAAAAACAAGTTTAAACTTATAAAACTTACATGTTAAATTTAAGTTAAAACTTGTTAGAAGCTTAGTTGTAGTAACTAGTTAAAATACTTGTAGTATATTTAGTTTTAACATAAACTATTGATTAAGGACATACATAGATTTAAAAATCAGTTAGAGGAAATAAAAATGAGAATCTAGGCTTTTGAATCACCCAAAACGGCCTAACGATTTGAAAGATACAACCAAGTAAAGTTACCAACCTTGAAACGAAAAACTGAACAAAATACTTTTTGTAGCAAAAACTAAAACATGATTTTCGAGGCATTTTTGGCCTGATTCGTTGAAAAGTTAAACCACAAAAGTTGTCTGGAACGACGTTTTCTTCTAATACTCACGACTATATACTTGGAAATATGACTAGGTAAACCAAGCGTCCTAAAGGCTTTAGCCGAGACCACAGCCATGGCTAAAGCCAAGGCTGAGGTCTCAAGGCCCTGGCAGCCGAGACCAAAGCCACGGCTAATGCCTCAAGGCTCCCTAAGCCGAGACCATTAAACCAAGACCTTAGCCTTGACAAACCAACACAAACACAAATCGTTTTTACAAAAGGACATACTCCCGACTTCGATAACCCATGAAACTTCACAAATATCATCACATACTTACAAATATTGAATTCATCAAATAACGTCTTATACTCACAATATGAAATGACTATTTTATAATTAACGAGAACATGTAAACAACCATTTTGATTCCTATCAAAACCTAACAAACTTACAACTTTTGTTAGACATTTAACTAAACCAAAACTCACTTGCGGATTATGACCAAACTCATTTTTAAGACCATGTAGCCACGTAACCTATTTGTCACATAATCAAACAACAAAACATATATTTTCCATATCGAGTACTACAAAACTAAGGAGCTTCATGTGAGGGGTTTCATTTTTGGTAAACGGATCAACGAGTTACTGGATTTACAAATAAAGGTGTCCTAGCTCCTCGAACGTTTACTACATGACCTCTGAATTATGATATCCCGAACGGTGGTATGAGATATTTAAACTATAAGTGTTTTATAAACCATTTCTATATAAAATAAAACATACACAAATCACCATATGAAGCATCATGATCAATATAGATGACATATATGGACTCGTTTATGCTTTCGCATCATTATTCCATAAACTAAGACACGAAACCATATTATAGGTTGTTGGTAGAGACTTCACGACTCGAACACCATTTTCACTAAGCATCAATAACTCACGATGAGTTTATAGCTCCACTTTTTATTATTTAATTATTTTACTAACCCTTAGGGGATTGATAACATCAAATTATCCTGAATATTAAGTGTCAATTTCCCTTGATAATGCTTGTAATTTATATCATTTATATGGGTTTACGCTTGTTTTTCATTATATTTCACTTTCAGGTAAATTACGAGCATTGGAGCTAAAAAGACGCGGATTTGGAGAGTTTATTGAAGATTTATCATATTATGCTCACTTTGAAGAAGTTACGGCGTAACTCATCTCTCACATTACGCCATAACTAAAGCGTGGCTCAGAAAACCAACTTAACAGAAGTTTACGGCGTAACTCTATCCAAGATTACGACGTAACCATATTAGGTCAAATGAGGTTCCGTGCCGCTACAAATTACGCCGTAACTCATGCAACAACTACGACGTAACCTAGATTTATTGAAGATACGGCGTAACTCCTTCCAGAGGTTATGGCGTAACCATCATATTTAGTGAAAAATACGAAGAATTGTATGTTACAGCGTATGATATGTGCTAAAACAAATATATTTTCTTTACCAAAATAGACCCAAAATAACCAAGAAAGAGCCGTTTATTGCTAATATCTATTGGTTTCTTGAGTTTATGCATGTGTAGGTACGGATATAATAAAACACGCAAAAGAAAGCTAAATCAGACAAAAACCCGAGCACGAGAGAGAAAGAGTGCTAAAGCTGAGCCGGAAGGTCAGAAGTGAGCATTTTCATGCTGAGAGGATGATTTATGAAAGATTTGTTCAAATTTAAAGAAATGGCAGAATCAGTCCCTCAAGTTTCAGCAATTGGCAGAAATTACCCCTGGAGATTTAGAATTGGCAAATTTAGTCCTTGGTTTATTCGAGATTAACAAGAAAGGCCCTTGGATTACATTTTTAGAATTTACAGCTTTGGTCCCTGAAATTTCAAAATGTACACAATAAGCCCTTATGATAACCATTGGATCCAATATTAGTCCAAATCCAATCTATTAATACTCTTGGCCCAATACCAAATCCCAATCCAAATGAGCCCAGGTCAACTCTTGTTAATAACCGGTCAATAAATAAAAACCACTTGTGACCCTTTCATAATCATTTGGACCTGGTCACAATACATAAGTGAACCCCCGTTATTATCTTTGGGTCAACATATGATCAAACAAAAATAAAAAAAATAGTTACCCATTTACCCGCCAAACACATTCACCCCCTTTTACCCAAACCCAGAAAACCATGAACCCTAATTTTCCCTTCCCATCAATTGAGCTCAATTACTTAAATTAAGGGCAATTGCGTACTTTCTGGTGACAAACCTGACACACGGAATGCCAGGTTGGCAATCCGTGTGTCACATTACCCATTCCTTGATTCTGATTGGAGGAAAGGACGTGGCTAATATGATCCAAAGGCTAAGATTGAAAGGATGACATGGGGAGATGATTCAAGGGTTGCAAATGCACCAGAGAAAGCACAAGATGAAGAATTCTAGATCCTTCTTATGCTCAAGCTCGACTATAAATAGCCCTCATATTCACACTGTAATTTCATGTAGTAGTAGAGTAGTTTCTGAGTAATGTTTAGTTTTTAATTACTGTTAAATTGTTAAGTTTAATTATGTATTCAATTCTCTTTTGTACTCAAGTTTTTAATAATAATAAATCATTTCTCAGTTTTATTACAATTTTCGATCTAAATTTCTGTTTTACTGTTCCTTTAGCTTAGATATTGATCTTATTATCATTTGAGTTTAATTACAATTTAATTCACATTTTTTATAAGTTTCTAAACAAAAATCATTAAAAAAATAATAAAAAAAACATTCTAAAAATAAAAAAAAAACATCTTATTTCTGTTTTAGTGTAATTCAGATGAAATTTATTCTATCATAAGTTTTAATAAGCTTACCTATAGCTTATTTGAATCTAATCTAAGTTTTTACTCAGTACTACTCTCAAACACATGAGTCAAAATAAGTCAAAGCTGCTGAAATAAAGGTTGATTGGTTCTGAATTGCTGCAATAGCATTGGATTTAGGTTAATTTTGATTTATATGGGTTGATATCAGGTTTAGGATAGTGGTTCATTGAATTCAAGTGCAAACCATTATGGTTGGACCATCTGTGAGTACCATTTCTGTCTTAAATCTGATTTAGCTCTATTTTAGTGTAGAATTACTTGAGTTCTGTTTTAAATAAGTAGATCATAGTGTAACTGAGCTTGTTTAGTTGTAGTTCTAGTTGAAATTCATTTATGCCATAATTCTGCATAATGTAAGCTTTATCTGCATAATTAGGTTAGTTGTTCATTTAATAGTTAATGCTGATTAGTTTGCATGATTTAGGTGTAATCTCAAATATTGAATCTGTTTTAGCTTAATTGTAGGATTAGATCTGTTGGAATCACTCCTAAACTTGAATTAAAGTGTTAGTAATTATTATGTAATAGTTAGCTTAATTATGGCCTTTATGTTTATTATTAAGCTTAGCCTTATGTAGAAGGCCCATAGGCCTAGGCCCAAGCCTAATAAGGAAAGGATGGGAACTTGGTGTGTTGCCCTAGTTCCCTCCTATAAATACTCTTGTAAACCCTCACTTGAGGGTTGGTTGTTCATTACATTTCATTATCTACGCATAACTCTTCCCACATATCATACGCATAGTGTTTGTTTTGTTCAACCGATCATCTTATCTTTATTTCTTACATATTGAGGCTTGTCTTACAAACATGGTGACCTAACAGTGGTATCAATCGCCAAATAGTTGGGTGAAAAGTTTTTGTTTTTGAAGTTAGTTTTGATCTTACGCGTAACTCTAGGTTCTCAAACTTTGTCACGCTTAAAAACTCATTTTTTACACTCTTCAATCCAAGATTATTGTACTTTCAACGTTTTGAGGTGTTAAAATATCTGTTTTTGGCAAAAAGTTTCGAACTTTACGTGTATTTCATTGATTTTAAGCTTGTTTTTAAACGCGTGTTCATTATTACGCGTAACGTGTCTACAGGTTTTGGATCATCAAGCTTCACACTTTTGTGTTATTTTGGTGATATTGATGCTGTTTAATCACAGAAATCTGGTTTAGAATCACTTTGGGCTAAGAATCCGTTTTGGTTACATTTTACGCGTAACAAAACCCTAGTCTTACGCATAAGACTTCCTTGGTTTGATCTTCAGTTTTTGTGGTTTACTCAATGTTTTCTTGCTTGGATAAGCCTGAAAATACTTCGACTTTGGATATCGTTTACACTGTGATAGTGTAAAAGATTTTTTGGGCAAAACCCTAATTTTACGCATAAGCTCAAACTTATGCATAGAACTCTTTACGCATAAGATTTTTCTTACGCCTAAGCCTTGTCTTACGCATAAGCTAATCCTACGCATAAGTTTTCTACGCCTAACTTTCAGTTTACGCCTAATCTTAGTGTTTCTCAATTCTTACGCGTAAGCTAATCCTACCCGTAAATATCACTTTACGCGTAAGTTTGGTGTTTTTACGCATAAGCATTACTTTGCCTTAACGTGGTTTCTACGCCTAAGGATACTTCATCAACAACGTCTCATTCGACTACAAAGATCCATTTTACAACACAAGTTTTCAAGATGTCTCAACCACCATACTCTAACTACTTTCCTCATGTGTATCCTCAACAACAATAACAACAACAACTTAGTCCACAACATCAACAATTCAATCAACAACAACAAATTTATCAACAACAATTTAATCAACAACATTATCCACAACAAGGAGCAATTCAACCTCAAATGGTTCAACCATCACCTAGTCTTCAAGTACAACCTTACACAAACGTTTACAATCAACATCCATCAAGGAATACTATGAAGGAACCGACTTGGTTTGCAAAGATGTGTGAAGCTTTAAGTAGCCAACAATCCATTCATGTGGCAGGATCACTTGATAGACCTTCAATGCTCACTCCCGGAAACTATGATCAATGGGTGATTAGGTTCTTTAGGTTTTGTGATCTAAAGAAGCCACATGGAAAGTTCTTAAAGAAGGTTATCCTGGAAGGTCCATTTCAGATGCCTATTGTCGTTACACCCAGAGATCCAAATGTTATTCCACCAAGAGATGATCTTACAAACATTGAAACTGTTGCTGACCTTTCTGGTGATGAACTTCTACATTTCGAAGCTGATGAGCTAGCAATGCAATATATCCTTTTAGGATTACCCAATCCAATCCTTCGAAGTGTTGATGCTCAAAAGACTGCAAAAGCAATGTGGGAACATATTCATCTTCTCATGTCAATTAAGAAGACATGGAATCCAAAATCTACTTGGCTTATGAACACTTCATGATTGAACCAGGAGAGACATTAGAGTCATATCATCATCGATTCTCAGACATCATCAATGACTTGGACAAACATAACATCATTATGCCAAGAATTGCAGCCAACACTAAGTTCCTAAGTAGTCTTGGTACTGATTGGGAAAAGTATGTCATTTTCATCCGTCAAGCTAAAAATCTCCATCATGCTTCATACGGATTGTTGTACGACTATTTGAAGCCTCACCAAAAGAAGTTGACAAAGAAAGGGCTATCCGTGGACTCCCGACTCCACCGTCACTTCCAGACAATCAACAACTTGCTTTGTGGGCTCACACTAGTTATCCTTCTCAACCCGCTCCTCAACCAACTGCAACAATTACACCATATGATCTGTCATAGCAACAATCTCAACAAAATCAATTGGTTCCATACAACAACAACAATGATCAAGCACTTTACAGTGAAGCTAATGAGGATTCCGATGCTTTCGATGCATTGCAACAAGGATTTGTTATGATTGCTAACGCGCCGCCGGTATACAAACAAATCCAACAATCGCATTCGTTCCTCATCAAACACAAGGAATCAGGCTGTTGTGAACAATGGACGAGTTGAAGTTCATAATCGTAATTATGGTCGTCAGATGAGAGGTGGACAAGGGTTTAATGCTATGGGAAGGAATAACATGGGTGCTCCACAACAACAGAGAGCTCAAGTGGTTGAACAGGGGAATGCTCCGAATGGGATAAATGGTCTTCGTTGCTACAATTGTAATGAGAAGGGTCACCTGGCTAATGCATGCCCAAAGCCGAGGACTAGAGGTAGTGCTTATCACAAGGAGGCTTTACTTTTGGCTCTTAAGGATGAAGCTGGTGGAACCCTCACAACCAAAGAACAGAGCTTTATGGCAGATGCCGACTCAGATGATGATATGGAAGACTTGCAGGCTAATGCAGCAGTGATGTTGATGGCACAAATGCAAGCTCTCCACATGAGTGACACAGGCCCAGTGTATGACACTGATGGCTTGTCTCAGGTACCCGAACAAACCATATTCATCACTAATCTAATATCTCAACCAACATCTGAATCCGACAAGGCTCAGAATGTTCAACATGAGTCATCCACATCTCATTCTGACGATTCTCAACTAGACCCCGTTGTTACATTTGACGATCAAGATGATCTTATGGTTACCTTTGATTCTCAAATTGACTCCGTGGTTATACTTGAGGATCTGAATAGTGATCATGTTGTGACTCACGTTGAACACACTGAACCTTTGCCTAATCCAAATATTGATCTCTTACTTAAAGATTATCAATCCCAAATGGATGAATGCCGTTCATTAAATCAGCAATTACATGGTAAAAATGCACTGTTAACCAGGGATATTGAATGCTTAACACGGCAACTCAATTTTTTCAAAACTCAAGAAAAACGGGAAAAAGGTTTTAAAGTCGCTTTTGCTAAATCACACCAAAAAAAAATCTTTAGAAAGACATATTCGTGATCTAGCCGCATCGAAGAATGCTTTGTTGTCTCAAATAGAACAATTGAAACATGAACATAAAAAACAACTTAACGCTCTTACTTTGGAAACTCAAAAAGCCAAGGCTGAGTTGTTAACTTGTCAAAAACAGTTCTCTGCATACAAAAAGCATTCAACGAAACGAATAGATGACCATCTTGAAGAAATTGTCGACTTACAAAACAAACTCAAAGAGTTTCGAAATGTTGTTTACAAACATGGTGAGTCAATCACAACTATTCAAAAGTTCACTTTAAAACCCAATCCAAATGGATATGGACCGAATCTTGCTGATTACAAACCAAAGCATTCAAACCAGATCCTGAAGTTTCCAGTGCAGAATACAAAATTGATGACTCTGTTATGAGTGTTGTTGAATATCATCATCAAGAGGAATTAGATGCAGAAGACGAGAGTCGATCAAAATTAGAAAATGTTGTTTATAACAAACCATTTAACTATTCAAAAGCCATCACTTTCGTCACACAAAAGGATTCTTCTAACACACCTAGGATTATCACACCTACGTCTGAGTCTTCTAATGTTGCTCCCCAACCAAATTATGCACAAATTTATGGTCATTTACCTTCACTCAGTGAAGTAAATTCAAAACCCGAAAATCGTCAAATTCTTAGATATTTTGACATTTTCACTTCCGACATCAAACTTTTAGAACGGGAGATTGAATTTCATTCTGAAATAAAAGTTGAACATTTTCAATCGCCTCAGGCGCGAGAACAAAGAGACATTTTTCAGAAAAGAATTTTACCCCATGTTAAACATTTGAAAATTTATGCATTGTATTGGGAAAGGGAATTTCATAAGGAACTTGGATTGATGAAAATCGTTTTCGAGAAAACAGAAACATCAATTTCAAATACAAAACGTAAAAAGAAAATGTTAAGAAAAGATGTTGATCGACTCTTGGAAGATGTTATCTGTGCTGATATCCATAATGTTGTGTTAATTCATTCTTTTGCACATGCATTTGATTATATCTCTGTTGATTCTGTTGCAAATGTTGAGAATACTGATTTTATGTTACAAATCAAGTCTTTAAAAGTTGAAAATGAACGATTGACAAACGAGCTTTCAAATGCAAAACGTCGTCTTCAATGGTGTCAAAAATATTGTCATTCTCGTGAACTCTCTTGGCAAAACAAAATCTCTCAGTTGCAAGAAAAAATCTTTAAATCAACTCCTGAGCAACTGGATGATGAAAACGCGTCTTTGAAGTGTCAAATCTTAAAATATGAATAAGAAATTTCAAAAATTAAAAAGAACCATACGGTCATATCTGATTTACTCAAAAAAGACTCGTGCTAAAGCGTCAAAAGACCTTGATGATCATCTTGCATACATGAAAGATGTCTTACGACGAGGTGGTCTCACTCGTACTGAAAATCTTAATTTATTACACACTATCCATGATCTTAAGGCAGAGGTGGTGAAACTCAAGAAAGATAAGGATAGTAACACTATAGTATCTGCACCCAAACAGATTAAGATTGATTCTAGAACATCTCATGACAAACCACAAGAAACTAATGTGCTTTCCTCTACTGAAATAGGAATAATTTCCTCTTTTCCCAACGCATGCACTTCACAGCCTAGGAGCAATACAAGGAAGAATAGGAAGTTGCATCGTAAGAAAAGAACAATAAAGAATGCTGAAGTAGAAAAACACCCTAGGACTTTGAATAAAACTCAAGTTGCGTCTGACAAATGTAATGGAAAAAGTGATGTAACGAATGCTGAACCTTTAAGTACTTTTGATGTTAAGTCTGAAGCTTCTTGTGTTATATGTCGTAAAAGTATGCTTTCTGATTGTCATGATAAATGTGTTGCTAAAACTATCTTGTCTCGTTTACGGAATCCTAAGAAACGGAATACCGCTAGGCCCACTAAAGCTTCTAAGTCTGTGCTTGGTAAACCGCCCTCTTTAGATTCTAAGAAAAGCATTGATGTCCCTGTAGCTCCCTTATCACCTCCAAGGAAAGTAGTACCACCTAGTGCATTCACTAAGACTAAAGCAAAGACTAGTTGGAGATGGCAGAAATGGATTCATAATACACTAGGATTTAAATGGATGCCTAAAATCATTGATGTGTGTATTTCGACTATAACTGCTTCGAAACCCTCTAACTTTTCGGGTTCCACATCTACTTCTATTCCATCGTGTATGCGTGAGTAATGCAGGTGATACAGATCATCCTTTGGATTGTTGATAGCGGATGTTCCCGACACATGACATGCAATCTCAAACTGTCATCAAACTTTATTGCAAAGTTCATTGGCACTGTCAGATTCAGGAATGATCACTTCGCAGCTATCATGGGATACGGAGATTACATCAATGGTAACATCGAAATTAGCAGGGTTTATTATTAGGAAGGCCTCGGTCACAATCTCTTCTCAGTAGGTCAGTTCTGTGATGGAGATTTGGAAGTTTCTTTTTGGGAGAAAACTTGTTTCATTCGTGATCTACAAGGAAACGATCTTATGTCTGGCACTCACAATTCAAGTCTCTACACTATCTCTATGCAAGACATGATTGCTTCATCTCCCATCTGTCTACTTTCAAAGGCAACATCAACAAAATCTTGGCTATAGCACCGTCGTCTCTCACATTTAAACTTTTAAACCATAACCAACCTTGCTCGATACAAACTTGTTGAAGGTCTCCCAAGATTCCGGTATTCTAAAGATCACCTATGTTCAGCTTGTGAACAAGGAAAAAGCACTCGTGCTCATTTTCCATCAAAGGTGGAACACAGCTCTCAGCATGTGCTTCATCTTCTTCATATGGATTTGTGTGGTCGATGCGCGCAGAATGATTAATGGCAAACACTACATCTTGGTAATTGTAGATGACTACTCCGGATGGACTTGGGTTTATTTTCTTCGAAGTAAAGATCAAACTCCACAGATGATCATCACCTTTCTCACAAAAATTCAAGTTTAGCTCCGGAACACCGTCAGACAAATTCGAACAGACAAAGGAACTGAATTTGTAAATCAAACTCTTCTTGAATATTATGAGAAAGTGGGAATTGAGCATCAAACATCTATTGCACGCACACCAGAAAAAAACGGAGTTGTTGAAAGACGGAACTGGACGTTAATGGAAGCTGCAAGAACAATGTTAATCAATGCTAAACTTCCAGATTACTTATGGGCTGAAGCTGTATCAACTGCATGCTACACTCAAAATCGCTCAATGATTACTAAACGCCACAACAAAACATCTTTTGAGCTGATCCACAACAGAAAACCAAATCTCAAACACTTTCATGTCTTTGGATCCCTTTGCTATCCGAATAATGATCGTGATGACTTTGGAAAGCTCAACGCCAAAGCTAACATTGGAGTCTTTATTGGATACTGTGATAATTCTAAAGGTTACCGGATCTGGAATCGTCGTACAAAGCGGGTTATGGAAATGATTCATGCAAATTTCGATGAGCTTACAGAAATGGCTTCTGAGCATAACAGCTTGGAACCCGGTCATAACCGTTTAAACTTCCTCAAACCCCATCATCAGCTGAACCAAGCCCCCAGCTTACTTGTCAACAAATGGAAAAGCTATTTGCTCCTCTGTTTAGTGACGATATTGATGAACGTGCTCCAGGTGTATCCAATGTTTCCGCTGATCAACCTGATCATATTCAATACCTGATACACCTGTTACAACAACCACTGTTGAAGAAGCACCACCAGTTGACTCTACAACAACAGTTGAAAAAACTGCATCCAACGACGCTGAACCAGCTGATGATGTTCTGAACAATGCAGTACCCTCACCTGCAGATTTTGATCCAAATTTGTTCTTCAACCCGTTTGCTAATGAAACTACTGCACCAGATGTTGCGAAATCATCTACAAATCATTTGAATCATCCCAATTTGCATAATGTATATCAACATCAACCTTCCACACATCATTGGACGAAAGACCATCCTCTTGATAATATTATTGGTAACCCGAATCAACCAGTCGTAACGAGACAACGTCTTCACACATACGGTGAACATTGCATTTATGCACTCACTGTCTGCCAATCTGAACCTAAAAACATTAAAGATGCAATGACCAAAGACAACTGGATTGAATCCATGAAAGAAGAACTCAATCAGTTTAAACGTCTTGAAGTCTGGGAATTGGTTGAAAGACCAACAGGGGTCTCCGTCATTGGTCTCAAATGGATTTGGAAAAACAAATTGGATCAAGGGACCATAATCGAAATAAGTCACGTCTGGTGGCTAAGGGTTATAGACAGGAAGAGGGTATTGACTTTGAAGAATCATTTGCTCCGGTTGCTCGTCTTGAGGCTGTGCGGATTTTTCTGGCATTTGCAGCTCACATGAACATCACGGTCTTTCAAATGGATGTCAAAACTGCTTTTCTTAATGGCCAACTGAAAGAAACGGTCTGTGTTAGCCAGCCAAAAGGATTCGTTGATCCAGAGTTCCCTAATCATGTCTACAAACTAAAGAAGGCTCTCTACGGTCTCAAACAAGCCCCTCGGGCGTGGTATGATAAGTTATCATCCTTTCTTATCGCCAATAATTTCATAAAAGGTTCGGTCGACCCTACACTGTTCATACAATATCACGGGGCACAAATTTTAATCGTTCAAATTTATGTGGATGACATCATTTTTGGCTCAACACATTTAAAATACTCAAACGCTTTTTCAAAACATTTTGAAATGTCCATGATGGGTGAACTTACGTTCTTTCTAGGACTGCAAGTTCATCAATCACCCCGTGGTATTTTCTTAAGTCAGTCCAAATATGCCCTTGAACTTTTAAACAAATTTGGAATGCAAACCTGTGACACCTATGCCACACCAATGGCACATACCAAGAAACTAGACGCTGATTTACATGGGAAATTGGTGGACCCTACCAAATACCGAAGTATCATTGGGTCTCTCATGTATCTAACAGCTAGCAGGCCTGATATTTTTTTTTCCGTATATCTTTGCTCCCGTTATCAGTTGAGACCAACTGAAACCCACCTCTCCGAGGCTAAAAGAATCCTCCGATATATCATGGGAACCATTAACTTGGGGATTTGGTATCCGAAGGATTCTGGTTTTGAACTAATAGCTTTTTCAACGCGATCATGCGGATGCTTAGATTCTCGGAAAGTACTTCAGGAGCATTACAATTTCTTGGTGATAAACTGGTGTCATGGCAATCAAAGAAGCAGGATTGTACATCGCTGTCCTCAACAGAAGCCGAATATGTAGCCATGTCGGCGTGTTGTGCTCAAGTCATTTGGATGAGAACACAACTCAAAGACTATGGTTACATATTTGACAAAATCCCGATGTACTGCGACAATCAAAGTGCTATTGCGATCTCGTGAAACTCCGTTCAACACTCAAAATCAAAGCACATCGATCTTTGATATCATTTCATCAAGGAGCACGTGGAAAAGGGTACAGTTGAATTATACTTTGTGGGTACTGAATACCAACTGGCAGATCTTCTCACCAAAGCCTTAGCTCCCGCTAGGTTTAATGAGTTGGTCCACCGGATTGGTATGCGGTGTTTGACTCTAGAGGAACTGGAAGAACTTTTAAAACATTCTTAAAACCAGTCAAACACTAAAACATCTTTTGTAAATATTTTTCAAAAACAAAATACAAAAATATAAAATCTGATAAAACAACAAAAATATTCTTCTATCTATATTTCTTTTAACATTGCAAGTACAAATCTTCCGTCAACACTTTAATCTTTCAAATTTCAGTATTGTCTCGATCAAGTGTTGAGGGGGAGAAAGCAAATATTTTTCGGTTTCATAAAACCTTGTACTTGTATGTTACATCATCCCAGTTGTTTATTTAATAATGGTGGTCACATTTCTGGTTTACTAACACTCCTCGTACTAAAATTTATAAAATTTCATTACTTCTTAAGTCAAGGGGGAGTGTCGTCAAATTTCTTTCCAAATATCCTTCGTTTGGTAACCAAAATGGAAGTTATGGGCATGGGATATAAATGGTAAAGGTGGAGGGACTAATTGTGTCAAAATTTCAAAGTATTTTTTACAAAATACTCCACCTAACTCATTAACTCTTCACATTTATTTCACACCTAACATATCCTACACATAAGATTCATCATGCAAATCCGTGTTTCTGATCATAAATTTGTAAGTGATTAAACGTTATTTGGAATAATCTAAACAGGGGTTTTAAATCATTTTTTTAACCAACGGTTAGATTTTCGTCTAAGAGTGATTTTGTGTTCTACGCATAAGTGTATGAACACACAATCAAGTGTGAGTGTTTGTGGTTGAAATGGTAGTGTCAAAACGTTTGTATTATCTCTATAATACCATTTTTATCATTTAATCTCACCCAGAAACATGAATTTATTGAATTTGTTAATTAGGGTTTATGCGTAAGTTTGGGTATTTTCATATGTGAATGTTTCTGATTAAAAGATAGTTGAGTGATGTTGTTTACAAGTTGAATTGACCATATCCATGCTTAGAATTTACCCAGAAACACTAATTGCATAAAAAGTGAAAATTAGGGTTTATGTTCATAAGAATTTGGGTATTTTTGATTTGCTTAGTTTTTGTTGTTAAAACTTGGATAAGTCAACTCATAAGGCTTCTTAGACATCCCAGAAAAAGTTTGATGCATTTCCTATGGCTAAATCTCTTAGTCGTAATTCTTGAATATTTAGGGTTTAAGTTTTACGCATAAGATGTTCTACGCATAACTATTTTGATTGAACATGTCATGTTTGAACTGAAAGAGGTTGAATGTCATGTTAATGTATGAGTTATGATTCATTTGTTTCAGGTTATTACGCGTGAGAAATTCAGAATCAAGGTTAATTGAACATCTACGCATAAGGATCATCTTACACGTAGAATGTTATGCGTAAGAGTTATCTTACCCGTAACCTTTAGGCGTAAGGTTCTACAATGGGGACTACGCGTATCCTGTGAAGGATATGCGTAAACAGTAACCTCTATGCATAAGGTTCACTCTTACAAGTAAGCCTTACGCGTAAGGTTCCATATACGCTTACGCGTAAGCTTTATGCATAAGGCCCTCTTTTCCTACGCGTAATATTTCTTACGCGTAAGTCAAGAACCTACGCATAAGCTTACGTTTACGCGTATAATCACTCCTGTTTACGCATAAGCTTGCAAAATCTACGCCTAAGCCTAGTTTTTAACTAAAATTATGAATTGTGACGCGTGCAAACTTGTAAATAAATAAATCATAACGCCACGAAACCAAAATGTCACTAATAAGCTTAAATGTTTAATAAGTTGTGAAAAAAGTGAAAACTTGGACTTTAAAACTCAAAGTTAATCAACTCACGAAACTTATCACGACGTTTTTGTACTATTGGACTAACAAGTGACATTAGACTCGTAACAATCATCGACATATCACATTCAAATAATAGACAATAAAATCAACTGTTGACTAACGTAATGTCTTTCGATATGTTGGTTCTTTTGGCTAAATATCTTTCAGATAACGACATGGACGCTCAAATGTAAAATGTGGAAACACCAAACATTCTCACTGTTGAAGATATCTTCCCTCATGGTTATCCAATGAAGATCGGAAAGAACAACCTCAAAGTTGATTTTGATACCTTCTCTTGTTCGAGTCTTCATGCCGATTGCTGCGGATATTCTAAAGTCTCACCCTTATCAGAACATGCTCACGAAATCTGCTACTGTACCAGAGATTTACATTCACCAATTTTGGCATACAATGCAAAAGATCAAAGGTCAAAATGCTGTGACGGTGACACTTAACAACAAACAAGTCACCATCATACCAGCATATTTGAGGGCCATTCTTCTCATTCCTGTCATCGAACCTACTCAATTCAATGCCACTCCAACTGAAGAGGTCGTTCTCTGGTTCATGGTCGACATCGGCTATGATGAAGCTACCGGAGTAATCACTAAGCATTCATCTATTGATCTTAAGAACATTCCCCAGCCATGGAGAACCCTCTACATTATGATAGCAAAATCTGTTTCTAGACGTGATAGTGGTCATGAGCATCCCAAGCTCATGGAACTACAAATATTTTGGGCTTTGGTCAACAAGAAAGACATAGAAGTTGAAGCTCTGATATGGGACGATATGATGACTTTCCTTAAAAACTTCGGCACCAAAATCCCGTATATCAGATATACCAAACTGTTGATCCAAAGAGCTCTAGGGTATAATCCTGATATTCCCTTGAGACTCGATGACCACAAACAACACTTCGTGTTGTATGAGCCCACACTCAGTCGATTTAAGGACTCCACAACAAAGAAACAAGGTGCGCGTCGCTGCGGATTATCTTATCATGATGATATCAAACAACTGTATTTGTACAAACGATATCCGGTAGCAGTTGAAGCGGCAAAGTAGGTTTCCTTGATGAAAAGTCCAGGTACACCTACTAGGAAAACCGGGAGGCAAAGTGCAAGGAAGCATTACAAGCATCGAGAGTAAGTATCCCAAGAGGACTCATGTTCTCAAAAGGAAAATTCCCTCTAAGGAAGCCATTCCTATTCCCAAGCCCGAACCACAACAAAGATGACGACGAGGACTCAAATCAGATCGGATGAAGAGGTATTCTACTCTGAAACTCCAACCGATGACACTCAAACAGTAACAAAACCTCCCAACCAGTCCGAAAGGTAAAGGCAAAACTCAGATTCTTGAGCGAAGAAGAGGAGAGCTCGGATGAAGAAAAACTGGACGGAGACTACAGGAAAAAGGTGAAGAGTATCAGACTCCAACACGTTGCCAAAGAGTTCGTAAAGGAACAAACTCGTGGCCCGGAGGGTCAAGTGGTGGTGCACTATCTACACCAGTTCCTGATGCGGTGAATCAACCCGATAAGAGGCTGGTACCACCACCCACGATCCACAACAACAGCGACTAGAGGATACCATCACCTATGAATTTGAGGAACCGAGAAAGGAGAAGTCCGAGAAAAGAAAGTGATGAAGATGTTGAAGCTGCAGCTAAGTCAAAAGCCGAAATGGAAGCTCAAGCTAAAGCTGATGAAGAAGCCAAGATTAAGGCAGAACAATTGGCCAAGTCTGGAAAAGATGACGAAGTTGACTATGATGATTTTCTTCTATATAGTCCAGCACGCTCAAAAAACACTGAACCAAAGGATCCGAGTCTCCTCATATCTCATCGTCATTAGACTCATCCTCTCATTCATCTCCCCCACCATCCAAAGGCACAACCAGATCCACATCCAAGTCAATAAACAAACCAATCGACTCTTGGATATCCCGAGCTAAGACAAAGATTGTCAATGATGTCAAGCAAGTCAGGAAGAAAGACGTGACCAACAAAAAGCTAAATCAACTTCGTGACAGAATCAACTTTCTCCAAGGGGGATAAACGAGTTGTTGAAAGAAAGGAGCATACCGAAGTTTATCAAAGGAGATTTCCAAAAGGAAATGGAGAAGACAAAGAAGAGAATATACTCACAAGTTTCTTCTCGACACTGTTCCTGGTGTTACAAGAGATGTTCACCGCAACTCTATCAAAATCTCATGAAATTGGTCAAGCAAATAATGCAAACCACCCCGGTAACAATAACGATCAATCCAATTGAGCCTGCAGTTCTCTCTGATGCAGAGTTGATTTCCAAGCTGGTGCTACAATTATCTCAACGATCTGCAACTTTCACCTATGACGAAAGTAAACTATTTGAGGCATTACTGGAATATCAACTCAAGACTTCATGCAAGGAGCAAGCTGAAAGGCCTAAGCGTCCAAGAGATGATGATGATAAGGATAAGGACAAAGATACAGAGCCTTAACATTCAAAGAAAACTGGTGAATCATCCTCCATGCCACCACCTCCCCAAAGGAATCCAACCGAAATAAAATCTCCATCAAGTTCTGCTGCTGCTGATAAACCTCAGGACTCTGAGTTACCACCTCAGATAGAAAAAATCGGTGATCACTTCGAGTACACTAGTGGTGACGATGAAGAGATACCTGAGCCCCGAAAACAACCCACCTCTCCCACCACAACAAAGGAACCAGAGTCCTCATCTAAGCCAAAGAAAAAGAAGAAGAAGACAAAGACATATGTTGTCTCATGGCTAGATGAAGATGACACCGCTGAATACGACTGGTTTTCTACACTTGTTGATGCTACTCCCTCACTACCGGAAGGTCAAGAAATGGTAGACGGTAGAACATTGGAGCATGCTAAGTTGCTTCAAGAAAAGTTTCGGGTGAAGAAGATGACCAAGTCAGAGTTGAGACGCATCAAGAATGAAGCTTTTCAACTGCTCAAAGACAGCTCTGAAAGTGCTATTGAAGTTGAATATCATCTTGAAAACATAGCACGAGCCATGTCTAACAACATCGATTGGCTCAACCCTGAAGCTAACATTGACTACACACGAAAAGACAAAGCTCCATACTACACAGACTGGACAAGACCTCTACCTACAATTGGCCAACCTGATCAACCAAAGATTCCATTTCGTTATTTCTTCAACAATGACCTGGAATTTTTTCTACATGGTAGCGATGTGTCAACGAAATACGCTACATCACTTACACTTCCGTTCCCGGCAGCTAACTACTCCAACTGCATAGCCATCGAAGAAAAGGCTACTCACATATTTGCCAACAGCGTGGAAAGGTATGACCTTGATGCAATGTATGGGATTCACCATTGGCCGGAACGACGAAGAATCTACTACAAAAGCTGCCAGGTTCAAAAGTCAAAACACGAAGTGTATAGTCATAAACAGATCGTTGCTATTAGACATGTCTCTCTTGCGTCTAAATGGGACTACACATTTCTCAAAAACATTGTGGTAAAAAGACAAGACGAAGAGGACTATGAATTCTGTGAAGCGGATTTCTCAAGACTGTCACTGAATGACATTGAAGACATGTATCTCGCTAAGGTGCAAGGACGAATGCAACACTTCTCCACAATCATCCAACGCGAATACATCAAGTCCTTACTCATCTACATAAGAAGCATTATCATCCAAGAACATGTAGAAGACATTCAGCTTGCCGTGGAATCATATCAAACACGTGTCAACCTCACCAGACCTCAGCTAGCCCTTCCTGACATCAACTACCTTCCTCAATACACTCTCATCAGCAAACCGTTTGGCGTATTCTACCGCAGTGAACTACACCACAACGCTTGATGGCGTAAAGCTTCATAAGTTTGGGGATCATACATTGAAGAGTGTAAGGGATGGTTTAGCTTATCGGTTAAGGGAGATACATGAAGTCACAGGGTCGAAGAAGAGATGGAATTCTAAGGAAAGACGGGATGTCCAGAGGATCATCACTCGCATCGATGAAAGGTTGTTCGAAGGGACGATTCAGAACATTGGAAAGTTTCGTGGCGGTCATCCCAAAGCATTTCTCTCACAGGCTATCAACGTCCAGAACGCATTCCGGAGTTATTTGCTTCTACGGATACTCCTGGTAACCCTTGATTTGGTTTATTATCTTAACATTTGGTTGTGCGATTTTAAAATTGACTATGGCTTGTGCACACATAACAGTGTACAACCCGTAATTGTATTGAAAGGACCCTGTGGTACGCTTCAGTGCTACAATCCTATAAAAGGAGCGAAAGCTTCTTACTTTTGAGTAAAACTTATCAACATTTTCATTTTTCAAAGTTTTGCTCAAAAGAACAAGTACTTCCCCTGATAATTTTCAAAACCTCAAAAGTTTATATCACTTGTTGAGGGGGAGTATTTGTCAATCAAAATCTTTGTTCACAAAATTGTTCTTTGTGGAAATCTTCCCGCAAAACTCAAAATGGTCATATTCCATATCAAAATTTCATCAAAAATAACATTTAATATGCCATTTTTGAGGGGGAGAAAAATTATGTGATAAGAAATATGTTGTGAAATTGCAAATGAATCGTCATACTACAGACTTAACCAATGAATTGACGAGATATTAAATGTTAGTAACTCGAAAAGACTTGTCCGGGACGGGTAATAATTTCAAGCTAGTTCGCTAGTAATGCAAACGTGTCTCGCAAAGGACTTGTCCGAGTAGAATGTACCATTCGAGAAACTCTTGGTAGACATGAACTTTAACGGGTTTGACAACCTTTCGAGGATTGGCCACACCTTCAAGGTAGTTATTAGAGCTAGTTGTCACCTAAAAGCTGACAATGTAACTCTTTAACTATGCAACGTAACCGTATCTCGCAGGGGATCGTCTATCATGAGTTGATCAATTCAAAAGTGCGCGCTCTTCTCTCACCGTGCAGATTTCTGTCAAAACACTTAAGCACGTGCGGAGGGGGAGTATTTCTGCAAAAATATTAAACTCTCGAAGTGTTACAAAATGTTTATTACTTATAAATACTTTGAGAGATTTTCAATGAAAATGGTTTTGTGGCAACATAGGTTAGTCATGGAGTTATAAGGTGACTCAGGTTAGGAATAACCATCCTATGATCCACCAGAGCCGAAAGGATCTACCCAAGGACACCACCAATAGTTAGAATTAGAAGTCCTTAGGTATGATTATAAAAAGGAGAAATTGAGAATCAGAGAAAGAAGGAGTTGAAGAATTAAAAAGAAATGCAAAGAAGGGTGAAAAGAAATAGCCCTCCAGATTATTCAACTTAGGGCAGACACCGGTTTCAATTCATATGCTACTGGTTGTCACTTTATGACACCGGTATTGAAGATCAAAGACGTCATGGACCCAGTGACGCATGCACTAAACCTTCTTAGCCACTCAAGTTTCTCTCAACAGAAGCTTGTTTCATTCTCACAGGGAACCCTACGTAAACTATCGGCTTTCTCTTAGAGATTGCTGGTATTGAAGAAGGAGACCCTCTCCCTAGTCTCCGCTTAGGAAAACCAAAGCGCACTATTGAGTCTAGATCCACGAGATTCATCAAAAGATCTCTTAGGTACACTTGACAATTCATCGCTTGTTGTTCAACAATAAGGACCCAAGTGATACATTATCGTGTCCTTCACAGATCTTAGCAATCTGTCGAGAACATTTATGAGAGGTTCACAATATTGATCCTTAGTGATTGAATGGAAACTCCTGCCAGGGTCAACATCAAACGACCACGACGGCAGTCACTTCGGTAACTCCCGTGGATTACGCTTAGTGTGTCTCAAATGGTCTACAGTCGTGAGGTGATGCTTCGGTGTACATCAGCGACTCATCTGAACTGTAGATGTACGATTTCGGCGTTATCTCACTTGTGGGACTCCGTTCAGGAACGACCTTTGTGAGAATTAGAGTTTGTTTTCACACTATGCCTGTTAACACTCTCGAACTTCAAACTTGTAAGTATTTGGATTATTTCTAACCCATGTTTTATGTTTTCTTCTTATGGATGCTTCTTGGTAGAAAGATCGTCTTGATTCTCCACATGTTCATGCCAACATCATCACTATATGAAGTTCTCACATGATCAAAGGCAACACAAAGTCAGAATGGTTCTTCATCATCAAAGAATCTACAAAGGTTAAAGACTTATAGAACTACATCAACACTGAAATCCAATGTTGAAGAGTGTGTGAGCATGTTGGAGAAAGACGTGGAGACTACTGGAGTATCGAAGCCGGACCATGAGGCAGCAACAACATACTATCACTTCCATCACAAAAAGATCAAAGAACAAAGAAAATGTTGACGTCAAAGCAGAATACTTCAAAGGAAACAATTTCTCTACACTGGGGAGATTGTTCGAATCAAGACACTTCTTCTCACAAGAGAGAAGAATGTCAGAAGACGTCAAAGCTTCTATTACATCAACACCTACAACATTTATATTATCAATCACTAACACTTAGGGGGAGATTGTTGGAATCACTCCTAAACTTGAATTAAAGTGTTAGTAATTATTATGTAATAGTTAGCTTAATTATGGCCTTTATGTTTATTATTAAGCTTAGGCTTATGTAGAAGGCCCATAAGCATAGGCCCAAGCCTAATAAGGAAAGGAAGGGAACTTGGTGTGTTGCCCTAGTTCCCTCCTATAAATACTCTTGTAAACCCTCACTTGAGGGTTGGTTGTTCATTACATTTCATTATCTACGCATAACTCTTCTCACATATCATACGCATAGTGTTTGTTTTGTTCAACCGATCATCTTATCTTTCTTTCTTACATATTGAGGCTTGTGTTACAAACATGGTGACCTAACAATATCTTAGGCTTTATAGAGGAAATTGCATTTCTGTTTTTTAACTAGTGTGTGTATTAGGAATAGAATCTGAATTTGAGGTTTGATTTGTGGGTAAACTCAGTTTATTAGGTCTCAAATAGGCTTATTACACTCAATTTGGTCATAAGTTTACACTTACAATCACTAAAAGTCAAATTCACCTCATATATGCTCATTAGCTTTATTTCTGTTAGAATCAGTAGAATAATCTTTGCATTTAGGAAGTAGAAGTAGTTAAACTAGCTTAATCTTATTACCTTTTATCATTAAACATCAATATCATTCAGATTTTGTGGATCATAACTCATATTAGTCAAATTTGAAATCTGTCAAAATTGTTATAAAACTTTCTGAGCACCATACTTTGTGGATTTTTAATTCAGTGATCTGTGGTCGAAATGGTTTGAAACTTTGGGATCTTAAAATCTAGTTGATAGTGTTTTCAAATATATTTTTAGTTGAATTTTTGGAATTTTATAAAACCACTTAATTTGCTTGACTTTTGGATCATTTGTACCCTATACACACTTGCAGTAAACACTGAGTGTGTACAGGTTGTTTGCAGAATCTGTAGAGGTTTCACCAGAGTTTTCCTAAGTCTAAAATTTGGTTTAGATGATCTTTGGTTAGTTCTCTTGAGTTTTCAATATCTGGTTTTAGGTTTTGAGTAGTTTTACATGCTTATTTATAAGCTAGAAATTATCTCATTAGGACCTTTTGGCTTTAGATAGAATCTGATCATAATCATTTGTATCTTGTTATTCAGAGGAGTAGTATAGTTGTTTTAGGTCATTTTCTAGTAGTTATAGTGTATTTCTTGTCCTTGTAGCTTTTGGTGCACTTTAATAGCTTATAGCTTATTCAAAGTAGCTTATTAAATAGCAATTTCACATCAGCTTTCATTTCCTGTACTCTAGAATAGCTTTTCTCATTTTTCATGGAATTAGAATTACATTTTAGAATTTCCCTGAAGTTTTCATAATTTTTCATCACTGTTTGCTATTTTTCCCATTTAATATTTGTTTTTAATAATTGTTAATTAGTTTTAAATACAAATAAATCAGAAAAGGTTTCAAAAAAATATGTTTTAAATTTTCTTAGATTAATAAAAATATAAAAAGCCAAAAAAATATTTTTCCATAATTTTCCTTGTGGAAATAATAATTTTTAGACATTTAATTAGTTTTTAAATCATAGCAAATAGAAAAAAGTTCAAAAAAATACAAAATCAGTTTTAAAAATTATTTTTAGTTATTTTAGATTTTGAAAAATAGTTTCATAATTTTCCCTCTTGTTTTCATAATTTTTAGCTATTTAGTTTTATTTTTTAAAATTAGAAATTAGTTTTTAATTCAAATAAATTCAAGAAAAATCTTAAAAATTAGTTTTAAATCTTAGTTAACTTTTCAATTGTATTTTCCATTTTATAACAATTTTATATCATTTATAGGAATTAGTTTAGAGTAATTTGCATATAATTCACGTTTCATTTAATTCGTATTTGCCTTTTAGATTTAATTTGTATAATTAGTCGTTATTTCTCATTTGCATTATAGATTTAGCACTTTTATATGTTTCCCTTTACTTTTCCTTGCCCCGTAGTTTAGAAAATATCAAATTATCCCCTTTTCCCATTTAAATCCCGATAATCGCGACGTGAGTTGAAAATTCCATTCAACCCTCGTTCGGAATGATCTCGGTGCTCAAACCTAATATGTTTGAATTACCCACATACTACAAACTTCTATAATTGGTTTCCCTAAATCAATTTTTGGCGCCGCTGCCGGGGAGGGCTTGTAGTGAATTTTCGTATTTCCGTCTCGAATCGCGTGCATTTGAAGATCCTTCCCCGAGTGAAGTTACCGTCGATTTTGTGTATATATATATATATATATTTTTGAAAAACCCAAAAACATCTAAAAAACCAAAACATTCTTCCTAGAGTGTTTACAAAACCATAAAAATTAAAAAACCAACAAAAGAAACCAAAACGTCAATTGTTACGTCGGCTCACCTTGAAGGTACAACCTATACACGGGGTATAAGGAAGTCTTGAAATTAAATTGCATACTGAAGAAAGATCCACTCTTCTTTCCCTCTCTGCTGCGCGTACTTTTGAGAGCTACCGAGCACCGGTTGACGCGACGGTTGCAAAAATATTGTGTTTTCAAAGTTTTCTAAATATAAAAACCCAAAAAGATTTTCCTTTTTAAAATATGTTTTCTAAAAACCCAAAAATATTCTTCTTTACCCTCTTGAACCGTTTAATTCTATTTTCTTTCTCTTCTAAATCGATAATTCTATCTCTTCTTCTTCTAAAAGTATAATTCTCATGGCATCTCTTAAATGTGCTCGATGTGGATGTCCTCATGACCCCATCGTTCATGAAACAAAACCGTTCCTAGGCTGACATTGCTTTCACTGTAAAAATCCGATGGAAGAAAATCAATATCGATGTTTAAATTGTATGTGGCCGAATGCGGAAATAATTGTCGAACGGTTTTTGTAATACGTGCGGTGCTTTTATTAATCCAAATCCGGATCCTTTGGCACTCGCCCGTCTTTGTCTCGTCTGTGGAAACCGGTATACTTGTTTCATTTGTACGTATGGGATGTATGAACAAAAAGCTACCCTTCGTACCAATGACGAGGACATCATAGCATGGTGGAAGGAAGTAATCAAAGAACCTTCGATTCCTACTCCCTCTCCGGTGAGGGAAATGGAACATGTTTCTGAGCCCGAGGTGGCTCCCGTTCAACAACCAGAGCCCATCACGGAAATGGCGGAAATCGCTAGCTCTTATCCGGATAATTATTCGATGTCTTCGTTTTATCAGCTCATTTGCATATGGTGCGGAGGGCCCGAATATGGTGGGAATTGTCCCGGTTGTAGCAATGAAAATTTAGGAACCGAGTTTGTTTACAACCAAACTCCTTACAATGGGACAACCGATTTCCCTAACCAACTTCCGTACCATGAGCCGGAGACATACTCTTGTGAGTACTGTGGAGGTCCTCACCAAGGTTTTCAATGTCAAGCTCAATTTAACAATTCGAGCTTTGGTTATGAACCTTACTCGTATTCGTTACAACAATCATACTGTTGTGAGTATTGTGGAGGTCCGCACGTTAATTCCGATTGTCAAATGCAGAACCCGATTGTTTACGAGCAAGTTCCTTGTGATAATACCGACTATCCTTATAACCCACCTCCATAATACCAAGAAATTCAACCACAACCCCCGCAAATTAATCAAGAAGTTCTCCAAAGATGTATTGATATACTCGAAGAATTTATGGATAAGCATAATATCGGAAAAGATCCTCATCAGAAGACTTATGGTGAATTACTCGCTGAAAAGAAAGCCGCTAAAGTTAATTACCGGAGGCCTCTTGTTTACGACTATAATGACGATTCTAAGGAGGAATATATGCCTCCGAGTGGCAATCCCACTCCCGTTTCTGAGCCTTCCATTTCCGACCCTTCCCCTTCACTCACGCCGGTTGAGAGAAGTGACGTCGCTTTGGACGAGGTCGATGATCATATTTCTAACCTCTTAGTACTATTCCGGAAACGGAATCGTCTAGTGTTGAAAGCCTTGACCCAATCCCAAGTGAGTCCGAGGATGTATCTGACAGTGATTGTGATTCGCTTTTATGGGATTCTCTTGACATCTCCGAGGTTACTTCCGGGATTTTCTCGAATCCACTTTTCAAATTCAATGATGACTATACCTTTTGTGAAGTTAATCCTCTTTTCGACAAAGATTTTGAGTCCGATTCAGAGACCACAACGGAAGTGGTGGATATTGCTAGCTCTCAGAGCACACCATGTGTCCCATCTCTGTGTTCCGACCTTTCTCTTCTGTCATGTGATGTTATGCAAGATGAAGAAAGTAATGAATCCGACACTGAGGATATTATGGAGATTGATTTCGAAATGGAGCCTGAGATGAATGAATCAACTAAAGTGGTTGAAGACGGTATTCTTGATAAGCCGCCAAGTGATTCTGGTATGGAAGAAATCGACTTATCTATTGATGACTTGATACCACCGGGTATTGAGGATGCTGATGATGACCCCGAGGGGGATGTGCTGTCATGTGATGGATTTCTTGACTCTCCTTTCTCTGATAAGTCCACCATCACCTATCCCGATGAGCCTACATGTGAAGATAAAGTTTTTAACCCTGGGATATTCGACATAGATGAGCTTTTTGCTAAAAAAATTATCCGGAAAAAGGATCCTATCTTGGATGCCTTCATTGTTATGCCTTCGAAATGCATTTCTCTGTACCATGGACTCCCTTCTTCTATGGAGTATTCTTATTGTGATCCGTCATTCCTTCATCCACCTGCAAAACCACCGGATGATGGATCATTCTTTCTTGATATACCTTATGTGCTTTTGGGAGGAGTTATCCCATTTGTGCTTGAGCCCGAAATTTTATTTCCCTCCCAACACACCCATTCTCTTTTCCTTCAGAGTGAGGATACCATCTTTGATCCGGGTATCCTTCCCATTTTCTTCCCCAAGGACAAATGAATTCGGGGACGAGTCAGGCTAGCGACTCGGTTACCAAAAACAGTAGCGCTTCGTGGGAGGCACCCTATGCTTATCTTTATCTTCTTTTTATTTTCTAATAAGTGACGTGAAGGGGTTAGCCTCTTCGATTTCTCGTGTTTGGTTGTTTGTGATGTTTTTGTCCAGGATTTCATCAATATGAAGACTCTCGTGCTCGAAGTTTGTCTTTTCTCCACTCGAGTTTCATGATCGATGCTGATGGAAATTCGATATCCGAAATCTTATCGACTAACGTTTATCTTTGAGCATACTAAATAAACGGCTTTTAGATTTTCGTTGATACCCTTACCTTTAAACATTGAGGACAATGTTTCGTTTTAGTCTGGGGTGGGTCATCTTCGTTTTGATTTGACCGCACTTGCTTATTTTTTGTCGTATACTCTCGCAACCCCGTTTTTCCTTAGAAAATGAAAAAATTATGCTAAAAAAGTGAAAATTTTAAGATTTTTCATAAGCTTTTGCTAGTTTTATGATTGAAAAGTCTTTGCGAGTTTCTTAGAAGTTACTTTAAGTATGCGTTTTCCTGAACAAGCCTTTGCTAATTGCTTAGACAAGAGGCTATAAAATGCGATTCTAGCTCACAAGGCCAAGAATTTGCAAGTCTCCCTTAGTGATTTTAAATATGCGAAGCTTAAACAAGAATTCGCTAGTTTCTAATAAGTGACTTTAAAAATGCAAGACTTGAGATTATTTTACGAAGCATTAGCTAAGTTAATCTATGTTTTGACACCTTGTTGACTTTCCGCTGGTGAGAGTAGGAATAGAATTCTGACTTGACCGGGCGTGTTAAGCCCTAGCTTGTTCCCTTAACCATAGATAATTTAATTATCGGCTAAGCATCTGCGGATCTCATTATTTGGGATTTGAAATTTGCGGAGATCGAGGAATGATAGAGTTACTTATGAGTTTAGATGCTAAAAGTAGAGTAGATGGTTCTCTTTAGAGCCCATCGAAGGTACTTGATGAGTGTGTAAATACTCATCATTTTTGGTCAAATCTGAACTGCAAAACGTTTAAAAATGCTCAGAAATGCATCAAAATACTGAAAATATCTCAAAAGTGCATTTTATATGTTTTAGATGCAAAATGTTCAAAATCAGATGAAAAACGAGCAAAGTTTGCATAATTGGCATTTAGTCCCCAAGACTTTCAAAATGGCAAAAGCATCCCTGAGCACATAATTTCAAAAGAAAAATCACCAAAGGTCCTTTTAAAATCATAAGTTGTCAAAATAAGTCCTTTGGTGAAAAATATACAAAGTTTGAGAAATTTACAAAAATGGTCCTCCAAGTTTGAAAATTGGCAGAAATGGCCCCTGGAAAATGGAAAATGGCAAGTTTGGTCCTTATACTTTTTGAAAGTGTCACTTTTAGTCCTTGGAACATCTTTTATAAAATGGCAGCAGTAGTCCTTGCATTTTCAGAAGTTACAACTAAGGTCCTTGTGATTTAAACCCTTCAAAACCCCATTTGGCCTGGTCAATACACTTTGGACCCCTGTCAAATACCAATTTGAGCCCCCCTTGTATTATTAAAACCCAGTCAAACACACCCCTCTTTCCCTTTCCCCGTTTTCCCTCCCTTTGTCTGCCCACCATGCCCGGCCACCAACACAACCACCCAGCCTCCCAATCACCTCACCATGTCCCCCCTCCACCTCAACTAACTTCCAAGGATCAATTAATGCACCCCTTACCCACCATATCAACCCCAAATGTTGAAATCTAAAATTGGCGCCAAAAACGGATTCAAAGGCCAGGATTGATTCTAGCCATCCAATGGCTAAGAAATTGTTGGGAATTCATCAGAGAAGAGAGATAAAGAGATTGGGATATAAAAAGGAGCATTGGGAAGCAAGAAAAATAGTCTACTAGTTTTATTTTTAACTTTAATGTCGTTTTTTATGTAAAAGCTTTAACTTAGTGTAAAATTTGTAATCTTTTGTTAAATTGTATCCATTTACAGTGTTTAAGTGTATTAAGACTACTTTCAAGCATAAATTTCAGTTTCTATTTATAATGCAAGTTTCAAGCTCACTGTCTTAATTTGCAACTTCAAAACCTTAAGTACAAGTGTTTGGTGGTTTATTTCAAAGCTCAAACAAGCTTGTATAAGCTTATTACAGCTTTTCACAAGCTCACATTTAAGTTTTAAGCATATTTGGATATTGGTAAAAGAAAGTCAAACAGGGGCATAATTGGCATTGATTGGGTCAATGGGTGAAGCAGCTATGGAATTGGGTTGATATTGAGCTAGGGTAGGGGTTTAGATAGGTTAGTGGTACTCTGGTTCACTGTTTCAAGCCATAGTGGCTAGGACCCTTTGTAAGTGATTTTTAAAGTTTCTTTGCATTATCTTTATTTGGAGTTAAAACTGGTGCAAATCTGTTTAAAAAGATATATTTAGGTTATATAGATGTAGTTTGATCATTGAAACAAGATTGCTCAATTGTTATCTCATTTAAACTTCAAAACAGTTGATTAAGAGGTGTTTGGATTTGCTGATAAAACTGTCTCATAGGTTTGTTCAGTGCTTGCTTCTTGTTGGATCATGTTTGTATAGCATATTTAAGCTCATACCTGTCAAAGTTTTGAGCCTGCACAGGCTCAAAGTCAAAATCCCAGTCCCACTGTTTTAACAGCTTATCTGTTGTGTTTTAGGAAATCAAATCACTTGTGTTGTGTTTAAATTACATAAACAAAGGTTGTATTAACTTCATTCCATCATAATACAACAATATCAGTCCTTAAATCAAGTTCAAAACTCAAAAAAGTCAAAGTTTCATTTTTTCATCAAAAGTCAAAAAGTTGCAAAAATCTGTTTTGAGCCAACTGAAAAGGATTTTTCTAGGATTCATTTTTGGCTCTTATTCTGTGAAACTTGTTGTTCTAAAAACTTCAACTGGTCTTATTTCTTGTCACCATTTTTGTGCAATTTTACAAATTTTCTTTAAGCTCCAAAAAGGCTTGTACTTTGGGTCTCAGTTGCCCTGTACCAAAACTCAGCTTAAGCTGAGTTTTCTCACAGATTTGCAGAAGTTGCACAGAGCTTAATAGAGCTCACCTAGGTCTATAATTTGGTTTACAAGATCTCAACCAGGTCTAGTTTAGATTGTAACTTTTCATTTTCAGTTTAGTGCTTATCTATAGCTTGTGCTTAAGTCTAAAGTAGACACTTAGAACTGTTTTAGCACATTAATCTCAAATCATCAAATCTTGGTAACTTGTATATCAGTGGTTATAGCTTGTTGATTTCTGGTTCATTTGGTCATTTTTAGTATTCCATAGTTTCTGTTTCCAGTGTGGTAGCTTATTTGCTCATTTGCTTATCAAGTGCTTATTTCAATAAGCACTTGATTCATCAGTTTCATTTTCTTCCACATAGCACACTGTTTTTCCATTTTTCTTATATTCCTAATATTATTTTAGACTTTTCCTGAA
>OU343220.1:84484939-84524305 GCA_910596185.1 Chrysanthemum makinoi | reverse complement strand
CCGTTTTAACTGAGATAATCGAAATATAATTGCGATCGTGGAGGATCCGCTGGAAACTAAATCGTGGGACTTATGGAAAAAAGGCCCAACCTTGAAGAGACCATAAACAAATTCCTAAAAGTTCAGCCCAAGACAAAAGGACAAGAGAATGGCTAAAAGAATTTCAGGAAAACACTGATAGAAGTCTTTTCAATCATGATACAACCCTAAAAACCCTTGAAACCATTTGAAAAGCTTGTGAGAAGGAAGAAGAATAGCTAAACCGGATGGACAAACACCACAATGAATGTAAGGTCATCTTTTCTGATTGAAGACTCAAAGTTCCGCTAATTCTCACACACGAAGATTCGGATTCAGGAAAATTCCGGTGACAGATTGAAGTTACGCCGTAACATGTCTGAAGAGTTACGGCTGTAACTATTTTTTGAACAAGCGTCGTTGGATTATGAAGGATTCATAAGGATGACTCAACGAGTTACGCCGTAACCCAACATCCAGTTCGGCCTAACTGGGATACGTGGGCGAGACTCCAGAAGCTTTCTCGAATGGAACATCGGGACACCGTTAATTAACGGATGGTCCCACGATATTAATTTATGCCCTCTGTCCCCATCTAAAAGAAAATATCACTGGTGCAAGAAAATACCTGTTAGATATTGGATTTCATAAACACATAACAAACAATAATATGGATCGAATAGTATAGAGTTTAGAGAGAGAAAGTGGGAGCCTTCCTAGAGAGAGAAAGGAAAAGAAAACATAGAAGGGTTAGATAAGATGAATGAAAGGTCCAACCCTCTACCTTGGGAGGTAGAGGGTATTTATAGTTACAAACTAAACGACCTCCATCGGCTGGGATCAGGCATACAGTGGGTAAAGACCCGTCCTTCCTCCACGGTGTTGCTCTAAAATAAAAACTAACTAATAAATATAAATAACGTAATGTCTACGAGCTAACATATGCTAGACTATAGTTGGGGTGACCGACTCTTTACTAAGGAATTTTCTAATTCCTAACAATCTCCCCTTAAGGGAGGTCACCCCATGAAATACATTTTGCATCCTAGCATTCTATTCTTGACTTCTGTTCTGAGCTCGTAGACTTCTATTCTTCAAGTTATGCAATCTTTGTGCTTTTGTAGTGCAACTTCAAAGTCCGAGTGTTTTGTACTTTCAGTGGAGGTCTTTGAACTGATCCACATCTTTTGATGATCTTCGAGCTTTCATTGAGATCATCAGCCACAGCAATCTCTCTGGATTATCCTTAGTTGTGTTGCCTTCATGTGATGTTGTGACTTTGGACCGACATGCTCACACTTTTGAATCATGACATCTTTCCATCAAAGTAGCGGAAGCCTACTGGTTCATGATATTTGCAACAGCGAAGCAGAAGCATAGTATGAAATATCAGAGCCAGGTTCTGTAGATATGCCCATCATGATTTCTTTAATTAAGTGTGGATGCTGTGAGCATGCGGCTTTGGATTGACCTCTCAATTCTGATCAGCTGCAATCGTCGGGGTGTACCTGCATACGACAGTTAGCAATAAAACACACGAAAGTGTCTTTGATCACTTTTGTTGAATTGAGGTACACGGCCCATGGTTCCCCGTTGATCAGTACAAGTACTGCCTGTGATCAGTTAGGATTCCGAAGAATCTCCTTGACAGGGTTTCGCAGCTGCTCTAGCCGTTCTCAAACCGGAACGTCTCAAAGAAGACAACACGGAGTGAGTGAACCAGCGAATTGAGATTCACTGATTGATGAAAAATGATTTGAAAAAAATCGTGTATTGCTTGAAGAAAGAGTTTGCAATACGACGAAGGTTTTATGAGAAAGATCAATTTTCAATCAAAACTTTTGTTATTAGAGAATGAGTACACATTCGATGGCTAGTGAAAGAAGAGATTTCACATCGAACGGTTTTTTCAAAAGTATTTTTCAATCAGAGATACTTTTTGTGTTTGAAAACATAAGTACACATTCGACGTGCTAGAGAAAGAAGGTTTGCACATCGAACGGTTTTTCCAAAAGTATTCGTCAATTCCATTCCTGGACCAAGGTTGATTCAAAATTGAATCGCCCCATCGTTTCTATCCAGTTGTCACATGGTTTGATCTATTGGATGATCTCACATTCCACCTACCAGAGCTTGTTTGATGTTGGCTCTAGAAGGCTTTCCATCTTCATCGTGAATACTTTACATATCACTTAGATGTTCTGGCAATACCACAAGGATAATGCGTAGGACTCTTAATATATACTTACTTTCCACATTGTGTGAAACAGCAAGTCTTCAAGAATTTAGTGTCCTAATGAGATGTTGTGGATGATCTCTTGGCTCTAGACTCAATAGTGCACATTTGGTTCCTATGCCGGAGACTAGGGAGAGGGTCTCCTTCTTCAATATCAACAATCTCTAAGAGAAAGTCGATAGATTATGTCGGTTCCCCGTTAGAATGAAACAAGCCCTTTTAAGAGGAACTTGAGTAGCTTGGGAAGGTTAGTGCAGTGCGTCACTGGGTCCATGACGTCTTGTCTTCAATACCAGTGTTACCTCAGTAAACACCAGTAGCATATGTATTGAACCCGGTTTCTGCCCTAAGGTTGAATTATTGGAGGGCTATTTCTTTTCACCCCTTTTCACATTCAATTCTTTTTCATTCTTCAACCCCTTCAGTGCTTACCGAGACTTCATAACTAGAACCTTGTTGGGTTTATTCCAGTACTAGCTCTGTCTAAGTCCGCACTCTTCCCGTATCTCACTTTTCTTCTTTTTTCAATATACCTAAGGACTCTACACTATCTAGTGGATTGTCCCTGGTAGATCCCTCCGGCTCTGGCGGGATCGTGGGAAAAAATACCTAACCTAACCATCCTTATAACTCCATGCATAAAGTAAAATGGTCGGTCTTTTGGTATAGTTCATTCCTTCTCGAAACCAATTGAAAAATCATTTGGAAAAACAATCAAGGTACTTGTGATACGAGATCAAAGCATTTTGTACCTTAATTGTTTTTGATCATTTAGAAAAGCTCCCCCTCAACATGTGCATATGATCTTGAAATTGTTTAGCACATGGAGGCAAGAGTTCTTTGAAATAATTTCTTGATCACAATTTCCTTAAAAAAAGCCAATTGAATTTCTTTGGTAAATTCTCCCCCTCAATATGTGCATAGGATTTTTGAAATCATTTTTATCACATAGAGGAACGAGTTAATTTAAAGCACATCCACAATCACAAGCGCCATTAAGAAACCATTTTAAACACAATCAAGGTACTTTATAAATTACTTTAAAAAGATTTCGTACCTCGATAGTTTGTTTTGCTCCCCCCTCATATGTGCTTCGAGATTCGAAAGCGTTTAGCACATATGAGAGAGCAGCCTGCACATTTAAATCAAAACGATCACCTTTTATCAAATTTCATTATAAATCACAAATTCTCCCCCGATCAAAAATATCAAACCCTTTGAGATTTTGGATCCCAAGTGATTTAATACGGTTTAGAAAACATGGGAAAATGTGGCTTGTGGTTTAAATACTCATCATGTTTTTTTGATAAATCCTCCTCCTCAACATGTGCATTGTGTATGAAATCGTTTGGCACATGGAGGCAGGAGTGCCTTTAAAGGACTAAAACCAATTCCATTTAAAAGAGATTTAAATCACGATCTCTCCCCGATCAATTTCAAACCTTTTGAGATTTGTGATCCCAATTGATTTAAATCATTTAAAAGATTTTGGGGGAAGACGTGGCTTGATTTAACTTTGAAAAATGACAGATAAGGACCATTTTAGACATTAAAGATTGTTAGTGTCCGGTATGATTGTTTTAAGAGATCTTTTAGGTAAAATAAAACAATTTCACAATCAAACAAGAACAGAAAAATTTCATTTTGAAAGATCTTGATTCTAAAGAGAAATCATACCATGACATAACATTAAATCTTTAGATCACCACTTATTATTGTACAAACGGAACTTTTGTGAAGAAATATCGTTTGAAAATATTTTATTTTAAATCAATCTCCCCCTCAATCCATGACAAAGTCAATATTGAGTGACTTAGGTTTTGATAAAAAGAAGTCCGGGGATTTTCAAAATTTAGTTCAATTTATTTTCAAAACAATATTTTTCCATTTTCAAAAACAATTTAATCAAATTAATCAAAATTGTTTTAAAAATGGTTATCCTGCACAAAGATACGTTAGGTGGTTGAGAAGCTTCTGTTGTTGTTACTGTAGGATTTGGAAGAAAAACCATCTGCTGATGCCGTGAGACTTCTTCTTACGTTGCATTTTGAATGCCAACTGAGGTCAAATTAAGCTCCGTTTCTTCAATCACTTAGAAGAAAACCATCTGCTGATGCAGTGAGACCTCTTACGTTGCATTTATGCCAACTCTCCATAGAAGTCCAATTAAGCTCCGTTTCTTCATTTGTCAACCCAAGATATAGTTACCCTTTCCTTTCGGCATCCATACATCATATTATGTGGGATCCGGATCGGGAACATTCTATATACCAATATACCTGCATATGTTAGTGAACACACATACAAATATATGGTGGTCGACATCACCCAAACAACAATCGACTAATAAAGTCAATGCAACATATCAATCAGATCATATAAATATGGGATTTATGTGTTCATCAAACTCTAATCATCTAACCTAACAATCATAATCTAGGCACCTAGTCCTTCAACATAGGTTAACATTATTTTTCAATTAAGCAATTAGGATAATTAAGAAAGCCCGTTAGATGATATAGATTTGAAAACATTCTCCCCCTCAATCAATGACTCATTTTACTGAAAATATATTAAAGCGCTGAAGTCATTGATTGAGTTTTCAAATTTAATAGAACTCTGAAGCTGATTGTTTTTTAAAGCAACTCATTTACCACCTTTTGTTAAAAACAACAATATTTTTCTGAAGAATTTTAGACGGAAAAACATTGTGTAGGAACAGCAGTCCTTCGACATACTTTCCTCATTTTGTTTTAGGATAAGTGCACGAAATATTTGAAAATTGGTTTAGCGCAACACTTTCCTTTCTTTTGAAGAGCGGGTTGCTATCAGAAATAATAGCAAACCATTGTTTAAGCACGGGTTACAGTCTAAAGTAACTGCAAGCCATTATTTGAAGCGCGGGTTACAGTCTGAAATAACTGTAAGCCATAGTTTAAGCACGGGTTACAGTCTGAAATAAATGTAAGCCATTTTTTTTTTAGACATGTTTAGAAAGGAATATTTACACCTCCTGCTCGAACTTCATCTAAAGTCCCGTGCCATTATTGAATGACATTTCTAAGACCGTAGATGTTATCGATACCAGAAGACATGTCTTGAGAAACAATATTTTTGGAATTTTTCAATTTTCTGATTTTTATGGGCTTTTGAAGATTTTATATTATTCTATTTTCTTTTTGTTGGTTTTATATTTTTGTATTTGGTTTTTGAAAAATATTTACAGATATAGAGAAAGTTTAAGAGATGATGATACGAGTACCGAAATAAGGAAATCGTTCAGCACTTCGTAGAAGATAGAATTCGTCATCTCTTAAACTTCCACCACCAAAGCTTCGAGCTCCAGAATAGAAGATAGAACATGAGCCTTTGAGAAAGAGAGACTTTGGCAGCTTCCCCCAAACCGAAAATCCTTATAAAGACCATTTTCCAGAAGTAGAATGAATGAAAACAGTCTTATTGAATAAGCTCTGCACCCCGAAAACAGAGAACACCAAAGTAACAAGTTGAAACATAGATCATATCAGTGGTTATCAAATCCGGAATAACTGATGAACTTCGATCACAAGAACTTGTTGTGCGTCTCCGATGTACACATTACTCTTCGAGATTGACCAGTTGTCTATTCAGGGAACAATACATCAACATCTTCATATTTCCAAATGCATTCCAATTATCTTACATAGCCAATCAGCCCATAATGTACACATTTACCCAACAGAGTAGAGACGATGACATTCAAGTAACATGTTGAGTCACTGATCATCTCTGCAGATGACAACTCTAGAATAACTGATTAAGCCCGATCAGGTGAACATGTTGTGAGTTCCAGATGTACCCATATCTCTCCCCCATGATGGTTGTGTTCTTATCGGAATCAACATAATAATGTGTACAAGAAGGAATAATCGGAAGCACTTTACCATTATTCATATCGAAGATGTCGATAAGCAATATCATCTCACGAACCAAATATTCTTCTCATATTTCCTTCTACTGAGGGTTAAGTTAACACATACCAAAAGTATCCAGAGACCACTTCCTCCCAAATGGTTGGAATAATATCAAAGGCTATGCGTAAAAGTATCAAGAGACCACTTCCTCCCAAATGGTTGTAAACACTGAGTTTCTCTATGGTTATGACATTTGTCTTTCCCAGGATTACTTCAACAGAAAAGAAGTATTAGATTCATCATGTGTACTCGTTGTGTGTTTAGATGTATGTCTCCTTCCCCCTTGATACCTCAGAATCAGCAACACATTATACATACCAAATATTCTTGAAATAGAGAAGAACAAAAAATTAGCTCAAATGAATCTTGTGAGAATCAACTGCTATAGAAACTCTCTCTGACTATCTTTATCAACCCATTCGTAGACAATTTGAAGTGACCACTGATGAAGAGAACCCGATGTACAAAACTTGAAACTGAAGTAGAATTCCCCGCATTTGCATCTTAAGCTTGCATTAATGTTGGAAGAACGGTGTCGAGAATTTATGCTTCAAGCAAATCTCCAAGTACTCAATACTCAACCAAAGTATGAGACATTAACACCTCTTGCGATTATCCACAACGACATAAGCATGTGTCACTGAGTAAAACAACGTAACTCCTTGAAGTGATAGTTAACCAGGTCTTCAACCATCCAGCCCGACTGTTGGTAACTAGATAAACCAAGTCTTCAACTTAAATTCAATCAAGAGCAAGTTATCAATGAAAGTCATGCATCCAACCATCCCCGACTTCAAGATAAATATAAAACGCCTTTGTGAATGTCAACTTCAATCTCAAATAAGTGATAAACGATTAACTCCGAAGTAATCAACTTATGTCAAATACCCAACACGTGAATAAACATACAATCGGATGTACATTCACCCACTGAATGATCCGGAACAAATGATGCCTCAACATCAATGCATTCTTCCTAAAAGTATACATGTAGTGACTGATCTTGAAGATTCACCAATAATGTCTTCGAGCGGATGAGGTAGTCATTTTCCTTAATCTTCATGTGGTTGATTTATAGCGTGCACAATGAGAGGAACAATAATCCGTGAAGATTTGGCGAAGAAATACCAAAGAGCGGATCATTATTCATGAATAATAATCCGTGAAGATTTGGCAAAGGAATACCAAAGAGCTGATCATTATTCATGAGTGCAACTGCAATATTATGATAGTCATTATCAACACCTTGAGGAATAACTGGAGATTAGGCTTCTTGAGTAGTCTAAGAAGTACTTCTTGGATGATCAACATTCGCTAGCGGATGGAAATACTCATCAACATATCTTTGAAGAACAATTCCCAAACAATGAATCCCAGTTATCCTTAGTAAGTGAAGCATAAGGCGTTGGAGGAGTGTCATCAAAAATCAAGCAATGAATCATTGCTAAAGAATATGAACAAGTCTAATTGGGGATTAAATTTTGGCTTTTCAATCTCCCCAATTAGTGCTCTCCCCTAAACTGACGAAGATTTTCAAGTGTTCTTCTCATCAGCCGCGGATTAAAAAAGTCTTTAGATCATCAAATGCAATTCGTCTTTAGTCTTCTAATCATGTAGCAGAAAATGTAGATCAGACTATAGACTCGACCTTCTTCAAGATTGTCCGAATGGGGAAATAGACAGTTAACATCTTCTTCACACAAAAAAGCATCCCAATTAACTTACATCTTGCAAATCCCCTTAACTAAAATCCCTCCCAATCAAACAAGAACAGAGAGATGTTCATCAAGGAAATCAGCAATCAGGCCGCAACGAACACACAAGATGGTAACACCAAACTACCAATCACATCAAACAAGAACAGAAAGATTGTTCGGAATCATCATGTTGAAGTATACGTGAAGCATTAACCGGAAGCACTTTGTCGATAAACTCATCAATCCGAGTGAAGATGTCAACCAACGGATCTTAGAAGAGAAAAACTCCATGTAAAGATGACCCGATAAGAAAAAGCTTGGTTCTTACATGGGTTTAGAGCCGTATGACCATTTATATTCTCAAATATCAATCAACAATGCAAAAAATTCACACTTCTAACAAAATCCCATGAAGGCTCGATTAGTTGCTAAAGGATACCAAATGGACGTGAAGACGGCCTTCCTGAACATATTATCTCTTAAAGTACGTCTATCTTTCAGCCAACCTGAAGGCTTTGTGAATCCAGAGCATCCTACCCACGTTTATCGTTTGAAGAAGGATCTTCTGTTTTACTCCAGCAAGCTCCAATGGCATGGTATTACCGCTATCAAAGTTTCTTCTTCTCATCTCCCGTATTCATCCAAGGAGCAGTTTTCTCCAACATTGTTCACCACTCATTCAGGCAACTTTAATTTCATGTTCAAATTTATGTTGATGATATCATTTTTGCCTCGACTGACCCCAATGAGTGTGACCCTTTTTCTAATGAAATAAGTTCAAATTTTCAAATGTCAATGATGGGACAAATGTCATTTTCTTGGGACTACAACAAATTTCACAAAGTCCCGGGAGGCATTTCATAAATCAATCTAAATATGCTACTGAGATCTAAAGAAATTTGGATTTGATTCAAGTGACCCTGTTGACACTCCCATGATTGATCGTCAAACTAGATGAGACCACTCAGGGATCATGATTGACCAAACAAAATATCGTAGTATGATTGGATCCCTGATGTACATCACTGCTAGTAGACCAGACATCTTTTTCGCTGTTTGCATGTGTGCTAGATACCAGGCTAAGCCTACTAAAAAGCACCTTGAAGCGGTTAAACGGGTCTTTCGGTATCTCCAAGGAACCATCAATATGGGACTTTGGTACCCGAAGGACACCGGTATGTCACTAACAGCCTATGCAGATGCTGATCATGCAGGATGTCAAGATACTCGTCGAAGTACGTCTGGAGGTGCTCAGTTTTTGGGTGATAAGCTTGTGAGCTGGTCTTCAAAGAAACAAATGAGTACTTCTATTCCTTACAGAGGCAGAATACATAGCTGTCATCTTGTTGTGCTCAAATCCTTTGATGAGATCTTAATAACTGACTATGGCTTTGTATTTAACAAAATCCCTCTGTACTGTGATAATAAAAGTGCTATTGCTCTTTCATGCAATAACGTTCAACACTCAAGAGCTAAGCATATCGACATTCGTCATCATTTCATCAGGGAACAAGTGGAAAGGGTGTGGTGGAACTCTATTTTGTGAGGTCTGAATATCAGTTAGCAGACATCTTCACCAAAGCTCTTCCAAGAGAACGTTTTGAGTTCATACTTCCACGACTAGGCTTGAAAAGCCTTCAACCAGAAACACTCAAACATCTTCAGGAAGAAGACGAGGAGTAAAGGTCTATGCTCATCTATCTCTTGTAAATATTTATTCGAAAAACAAAATACAAAATTATAAAACTTTCAAAATCCATAAAAAATCTGTAAAATTCGAAAAATCTTCAAAAAATTCACACTTCTTCTCCCCCTCAAGAATTGCATACGGAGATGCCATTCTTGACTAAATAAGTGAAAATCATCCGAATGTTCTATTCACACTTCTCTCCCACAAAATAAGCACATGATGTCGCCATCTTCATTATAATTGAGTACGTGGAATGAGAAAACAATCAGTGGTAGCCCGGTTCACTATATGACTGAAGCGCATGGAAAAAGCATGAAGCATGTTGATGAGAATGGTCATTAATTAGAAGATTTCTCTTCTTCAGAAGATAAAGCGCACTGAAGCGTACACTTTTCTTTTCTTTAGAGAATGAGGCATGAACTGTAGTGTTCATACGTCATAAGAAGATTTCTCTTCTTCATAAGATAAAGCGCACTGAAACGTACACTTTTCTTTTCTTTAGAGTACGAGGCATGAACTGATGTGTGCATACGTCATAGCCGATTGAATATCAAGGTTGAGTTACTTGAACCCGTGAGTTATGAGATATCAATGCTTGTGTTATCCATACTTTAAACCAGTCCATGTATTGAAGGATCGAAGTATCTGCAACTGAGTAAGGACTACCTGCACTAACACTGCAAGCTTGTTTGCATATATATTGGTTAGTGACATTAGTATCCAAACCCTTTGGGTTTCACGGTCAACCTTGATTTTGCCATCAGAAAACAGCTTTCCGGTAGGTATCCACCTAAGTCCAGCATCCATAAACATTCTACCAGATGGTATCCACTTATGGCAAGGTCTAGGATTGTTGATATTCTTATGCATAGTGGAAGACTTATCCTTATTCCTAGTTTCCAAAGATTTAGTAGTTGGTATCCATCTAGCGAAGTTTCAGTTTGTTTTGCTTCATATCCACAGTAGATGACTTAGTGAAAATCCTAGACTTAACAGGTTGAGCCTTTGCATGAGCATTTACTTTCTTCAGGGATTTTGTAAACATTATCATGATTTCCCCTAAAGATGCATTTCATACATTCGAGCAAACACTTGTTTTGGATTTAGAAAATGATCTAGAGTTCTTAGAGTGATCTGATATGGGAATAGCTTTATTCAGAATGCAACTACTCTTAGATCCAATCCAATTCCTAGTCTTTAGTTGAGTTTTCCTAGGTAATGGTTTAAAACTACTAGCAGTGCCTTGAAATCTCATAGAATTCATCACCCTGGGTCTAGCACCTAAAATTCCATCTTTTTGAATATGTGCCTTTTTCCTAGCTTCTTCTAGATCATAGTTCTTGAACAAGTCATTCATATTATGTGAATTCTTAGGCAAACAAGGTAAAGTGACTGGTTTTGACAAAACATGTTTCACATCAACTTGGGAGGCAAACAGTGTTTTTGAAAATTGTTTCTTTCAGATTTAAATGCGTAGCTGCCTAACAACAGACCGATCTCTAGTGGGATGAGAAACTGGCTTCCCCAAGGTTGATGGTTTTGTACACTTAGTGTTCACACTTTTCCCTACGGTTTTTCTAACCTCATTTTTTAAGGCAACAATAGCGAATCTTATCCTGAAGTTGAGCTTTGAGTTCATCAATTTTTGCTATCAAAGAGTTTGTTTGTTCCATTGATTTAGTTCTAGCTTCTTTGACAGAGTCACTTAGTTCTATGTGATGCTTTCTCAAGGACTCATTTTCCTTTAGTAATTTGGCACACAACTGCTAATTCATCATTTCTCATTTGAATATCATCAATAGCATTAAAATCAGAATTACTTGTAACTAAATTACTTTTCACATGCATACCAGAATGTGTTTCTTCTTCAATTGTAAATGGTTGAGTCTTTGTCTTGAAGCTGATCTTTCAAAGTGTTAATTTCAAAAAGTTCACGGAATTTAGGAAGTTCCGGATTTTTACATGGTTTGTTAAGTTGAAAACTTTCTTCTTTACTCTGTATCGCAATTTCAAGTGAAATGCAATGTTTTTCAAGATTTGAAAATTTGTTTGAAAGTTCATCAAAAGCCTTTTTATTAACCATATCATTTGTTTTGAAATTATTAGGCTCAGCCTCAACCAAGGAACATTTATCAGAATCATGTTCAGCATTAAGATCAGTATGTTTAGGTACATTAGCAGATGCACTATGTTGAACAGTTAAGGGTACCTCATCACATGACACCTGTTCATTTGTCGGTCTGATATTTTCATCCACATCATGTGTAACAAGAGTCACTGAACTACTGGCTGTTTCAAGCTTAACTGCCTCCGAGCCTATGTATTCAGTACCAACTGATCCATCATCTGATGCTTTACCCATCTCAACACTACAATCTCTTGATTGTACTTGACATTCATTCACCAAACATTCATTCACCTCTCTGATTACTGTATCCACATCTTGTCTGACATGAGTTACTGAACAATTTGTTGCATCATTCTTTGTTGTCTCTGATATTGTGCATTCAGCAACACCCGATCTTTCGACTGATACATTACCCGACTCATCACAACAATCTCTCAACTGCACCTGACACTCATCCACTTTTTCATCTTTCTGTGTAACTTCCTCAATGTACTTCCCCACATTATCCATGAGATGGATAAGTGTCTCTGTGAACACGCTAATTTCCATTCCAGTGTGTCTCTTGAAGGACATTTCAGTCATGTCTTGATCATAATCTGATGTGAATTCCCTTCTAATGAATGACTGAAAGTGCTTGTAGATTACTTGAAGTGCAGCACTAGAACTATCATTTTGAACCTTCTCTTTGTCAAGTTGTAGCTCCAATTGCTCTAGGTTTAACAGCAAAGTTCCTGTAAATGTGGATAAGTCCTGACGGAAGAGGGCAATACATGTTCGTTCCATTGATGTTGGTAGAAGTAACATGAGGTGAGAGTGAAGTTGTTGATAAGGTTCAATGCTGCTTTCCTTTTGCCTGGCATTCTGTAGCCTGAACAGGTGCAAATCTTTCTCATTGGACTCAGAGCATGAGGAACTCAAATCATCATTGATTGATTCAATCATCTTTAATCGTTCAGTGTAGGATACATTATCATTGTTGTCCACAGCATTATACAATTTAAGCACTTCTGAAATCACTGGGTCAGTAGAGTAAGACATGATGTGGTAAAATGCACGGGATTTTACAAGTCTATGATTTAAACCGAGAAATAGAATCTTTCGCGGGATTTTACTAAAATCAAGACCAAACCGTTAAGCAATGACCAATGGAACGTGTTAAGATGACTGATGGATTGTCACAATGATATACAATTGTGTGTTAGGACTTAGGATTATTTGTAGGATTAGCAGAGATGTTGTTTGGTTGAGATTTGGATTGGTTTATGCACGATTTTCCCAAGAAATTTAGGTCTAAAAGCATAAAAACCTCAATAACTTCTGTTCAGAGCGGATTTAGCCCTCGAAGGTTGACCCGAATCAACTTTAGTTTATTCGGCATGACATTCTCCTCGTTCTCACGGTCGTTTTGATGGGTAGAACGCTGAAAACGGAGTTACGGATCAAAAGTTATAGCCGTCTGAAGTTTTGTCGGGAAAAGTCAACAAGTCGCTAAGAATTCTTGAACCAAGTCGCTAAGACCAAGTCGCTAAGTAATGACAAAGCAAGTCGCTAAGTTCCCAAGTCGCTACAAATTTTGACAGCAAGTCGCTATGCACCAAGTCGCTATGAGATCAAGTCGCTAAATAGCAACTCGCTACTGGTCCAAATCGCTAACACCAAGTCGCTACGAAACTTAAGAACAAGTCGCTATCAAATTGAAAGCAAGTCGCTACCTTACCAAATCGCTACCCGTAGCGGAGAATCCACCAACAGTACTTTTTGTCGGCTTGTCTCTAAAGCAAGTCGCTAGGCACCAAGTAGCTACCAAACAACACTGCAACTCGCTAATATTTTCTAAAGTAAGTCGCTACCAAGAAATTTACACCGAGAGCCAAGTCGCTAACTTGAAAAACTTCCAAAACACACTTTTCAATCCAAAAACAACCCAACCACGATGATTCAAGCCTTCCAAATCAAAACCTAAACACATGTGATGATCCTAAACACAAAAGTACAATCAAAATCCAAACTTTAACACAAGAAATCAACCAAATGATGCAAAAACCACTAAACTTTCTCAAACTCAAAAACCACCTAAAAACCACTAGAAATCCAAAGATATTTAAGAGATGATCTAACCATGGCTCTTGATACCAATTGTTAGATATTGGATTTCATAAACACATAACAAACAATAATATGGATCGAATAGTATAGAGTTTAGAGAGAGAAAGTGGGAGCCTTTCTAGAGAGAGAAAGTGAAAGAAAACATAGAAGGTTAGATTAAGATGAATGAAAGGTCCAACCCTCTACCTTGGGAGGTAAAGGGTATTTATAGTTACAAACATAACGACCTCCTATCGGCCTGTGGATCAGGTATACAGTGGGTAAAGACCCGTCCTTCCTCCATGGTGTTGCTCTAAAACTAAAAACTAACTAAATAACTAGTAAATAACGTAATGTCTACGAGCTAACATATGCTAGACTATAGTTGGGGTGACCGACTCTTTACAAAGGAATTTTCTAATTCCTAACAATACCCGTAGCTAAGGGGGACTGGAATGATCTATGGGCTTCGTGCGACCCTCAAAATGAAATTTGGGAGGAACCGATAAGGATAGGGTCAAAAATAACAAATTCATGTGGGCTGCATATACTGATGAAGAAAGATTGGAAAAGCTCTCATCCGAGGAAGAAGAGGAGCCACCTATCACTCACTAGTGCACTCCGATAATCATAACTGACAATGAGTCCATGTGACCTTAGCCTACGTGTGACCCTTTCCGCGAGTATTGCAATGGGGGTGGTAGCCTGAAAAAAGAAGAATGGACGCGCCCTCACGAGCTTGAAAGACACGATGTCAAGTTCAGAGATTTGTCATTTGATAATTGGTATGCGATACAATTCTGGAATGCTAAAATTAAACTGAATCTTCTAAAAAGGCTCAAGATTGACTACGAGGATCATTATCTGAAAAAAGAGTTGGTAATGATGACATCTACTGTGTGGAAGATCATTTAAGCAACACTGATGACAAAGAAGCCCGAAGTCATTGGTTTCAAAAGATAAAAAACTCCTGAGGAAGTTTTCTGGACATCATGCAACCCTTATAATGATAAATATAATGGGGGAAGCAGCTTAATGAGAGTTGGGGAGGATGAATTCTTTTGGACCTCAACCAACGATGCGGAAAGAACGAAATTGCCTTGGTTAGACAACTTGGGATTTGACAGTTGGGTCAACATTAAATTTGGAAAAATGGATGCGTTGACGAAGGAAAAGATCTGGAAAGAATATATGAGTAAAGAAAATCCGAACGACGAGGGTCCTAACAACTTGAGTGACATAACGATTGAAGATACCAAAGAGTCGGTGAAAAATGAGAAAGAAGAATGCAAACATGTGCTGGTAGAAGATTTGCTCGACGAGGAATGGTTTAAAGGCACCGAGTTTGCCGACGATGACATAGAAGGGATTTTAGATTACCTTGAGTTGCAAGGAAAAGAGGAATTTACTGACCCCAATGATGAAGCATATGAGCAAAGGAGGTGCAAACTCCTTGGGATTCCATATAAGAGGCCACCTCCGATTATTGCTGAAAAATATGAGTTTACTAGATACCACTTGGGGCCGGAGGAAAGATTTTGCAAAATTCGGAAGGTCGAGACTAAAGAGTACCTCCGCACAGCCACAGATGTTGCTTGGGTAAGACACAACTTGATGAAAGACATGGAGGAAGTTGGCCAAGTCCAAAGGCCACCATAAAGCCCCAAAGCTTTGAGTCTAACTTAAATACTCGTAAATAAAGAAAAGTGATCTTTCGGGAGACAACCCGAATTATCCCTTTTACTTGTTTTATTTCCATTTCTGTTAAGTTTTGTGTTTTTAACCATTTTTTGCAGGAAACGAAGAAAAGTTGCTGCTGCAGCATGCTGATCCAACCAGAGTTACGGCGTAAATCATTCTCATGGTTACACCGTAACAGGCCCTTTTGCAGCAGGACTTCAGTAGAATTACCAATTACGGCGTAATCCCATTTAGCGATTACGCCGTAGCTACACTTTTGTAGCGTATGCCAGGTTTTACCTAGTTACGGCGTAACTCCTTCTGGAGTTGCGACGTAACTATCCTCTGCATTACTTCTTTCATTTTAAACATAATAACCTTGTATTAGTCTTTTAAATGAACTTTGTGGGTATGTTCCCTGTAAGCCTCCGAGACTACACTCGTCCACTTGGGACACCAAGTGGTTTAAAAGGCTTGTTGCATGTGCTAAACGCAACCGTGATTCCTACGAAAGTGAGTTAGGTTTATTTTTCATTTTTCATTTTTTCTTTTTAGAATTATGCTTGTCGGTAGTGTAATTTCAAGGATTGAAGTTTGCTCGTGGATGCTCATGTGAAGGCACGACTCTTTTTCGTGGGCCTTCTTTCTTTTTGGAGCAAATTTCAAGGAAGTTCTCGCTCTAATTCTACTTTTCTCTTCACCTTTATTTAACGCTTAGTACAAAAGGGACTTTGTACAATTCAAGTGGGGGGACGGGAGTAGAATTGTCTCTTGAACTTTATTTTGCCCTCGTTTTTCTAATTTATTTTTAAAAATTATGCCATTTTTAAAATTTTGACATGTTTTTTTCTTAACCTAACTAGATTAGACCTTAGCCGAGCACATATAACCCTCGATATTATATGGTGAGATTAGCCTTATCTGTTTCTAAATTTTTACCCCAAATCCACCAAATTATGAGTGTGCTGGTAGCTTGTAAACTTTAGAACTTGGCCTTTACATCATTTTGAGACCATAGACGATGTATGTTGAGTTAGCTCGATATATTTGTACTTTTTAGTTTAGGAAGGCAGTATTATAGGATTATCACCCAAATAGCCTGCCATTGTGTATCTATAGATTAGTCACCTCGACTTCTCGACCCCCATGTGAAACCCTTTTGTTGCACTCATCTTTAGTGCAAGATACCCCTAGATACACCCTTATGAGCCATTCCTTTCATTTTGTTAACCCAATATATTGTTCCGTTATACCTATACACCTTAGCCTAACCTGTAGTCTTTATTTGTGATTGAGAAGTCATCATTTGCCTAAGTTCAAGGTTCAAGTGGAAAGGTTCGGGAATCACGCTTTCATCGACGACATATTCTTAAAGATCATTGAAGATCCCCCGAATTCCCATTGTTCATCTCAAGTGGGGGGATGTTATGTTTATTTGTTAGGTTTATGATTCAAAAAAAATGTGATTCGAAAAAAAAATAAAAAAATAAAAATAATAATAATAGTTATTTATTATTCAGTTGATTGTAAAGTGCGATGTTATAAGCACTATGTTATGAGCTTGTTATATATTTAGTATCGAGGAGGCCACCTCGGTCACATTTGAAGATTGGAGTTGGTAATTGCGCCAACAGTTGTAGAAAAGGTAGTGTGCCCATCATGACGTCCTCTAATGACACATCTACCTATATATCATACCGGTTTCTTAACTTCGAAACTTGAACTTTGGGCGGACGGTAAATGGTGATGACTTGGTTATGGATTTAGACTATTTGCTTGATTTTTATTTTACACCATTTATATTTCACATGTCTTATCCTACCCTTTAGTCATGAAGCGTGTCTAGGTGATGCAGCGAGCAATATTTGGTGTCTTGGCCATGGATTTGGTCATGTATCATTGATTTTGTCCACTTTATTGTGACATGTTAGTAATGACAAATCACCCTTAACCTTTGTCGTGTCTACCCATATTGCCTTCGAGAATTGTTTTATCCTTAACTCTAGTTGTGGAGATCTGTGTAACCGCCAAGCTTATGATAGAATACATGCTATGACTGTGCAATGAGTGATCACCTCGAAATTGACACTTAGAATAGTTGAGAGATTTGAGTGTTTTGTTCCCATTTCGTGAGGTGTTCGGCTTTGTTTTATTCTAGCATAAGGGATTTGTAAACTTATATTTTCCAGGTAATGGGAGATATCTTTTTAGGAATCTATCTAATAAGGTCTACTTGAGGGCAAGTAGAGTTCAAGTGGGGGATATTTGATAACATCAAATTATCCTGAATATTAAGTGTCAATTTCCCCCGATAATGCTTGTAATTTATATCATTTATATGGATTTACACTTGTTTTCCATTATATTTCACTTTCAGGTAAATTACGAGCATTGGAGCTAAAGAGACGCGGATTTGGAGAGTTTATTGAAGATTTATCATAGTATACTCACTTTGAAGAAGTTACGGCGTAACTCATCTCTCACATTACGCCGTAACTAAAGTGTGGCTCAGAAAACCAACTTAACAGAAGATTACGGCGTAACTCTATCCAAGATTACGACTTAACCATATTAGGTCAAATGAGGTTCCGCGCCGCTACTAATTACGCCGAAACTCATGCAACAACTACGGCGTAACCTAGATTTATTGAAGATACGGCGTAACTCCTTCCAGAGGTTACGCCGTAACCAGCATTATTAGTGCAAAATACAAAGAATTGTATGTTATGGCGTAACTCTTATAACTAGTTACGCCATAACCAGATCTGGCCTATAAATACCCCACGATTTCCAGCATTTCAAATCATCCCATTTCACACACAACAATCAGTGAACGTGAGAAGAAGTCGAAGGAAGATCTAGAGGAGCATACGGAGCTATCTCCAAGGGAGAAATCATTCCCCTACGATAAGCATTAGCTTTTTATCTTTTCTTTACTTTCAATTCATGTATTTCGTAACATTAAACATTGAATTGATTGTTATAATGAGCGGCTAAGCACCTTTTGTGCTGGCCTAGTTATGATTCCTTAATTGTTTTGTGTGCTTTACATTGCTTCCGTATAATTATTTCTAAGTGTATGCATGCATAGTTTATTGGAAGCTACCCTTGTTTCGGTAGTTTTGATATGCGTAGAGGCTAGTTTTCTTAGGAGATATGACCAACTGACCCTAACTGAGTAGACTGAGACGAGAAGGGTAAGATATGACCAACTGACGACCCTTTCTACTTGTGCGATTTGACCAACTGATCACCTACCGTTTGGATGAACTTAAGAAGTAAGGGGTGAGTGTTTAAGATTCTAGCACCCGGGCACTCACTATTATGAATCTAGAATGTAGCGGTACTTAAAGCTGGACTTATGAGGGGACACCTGACTTCTTTAGTGGGACCCTTTGCTTATAGGTTAGGATGAACTGACCAAATGCTGTCCTAGCGACTTTGACCCCACCTGAAGTAATTTGAAGTAATTAGACGTAAACACTACTAATTAGGATGAGTAACTAGGTTAGTGTTAGGATCCAAATATTATTGTGTTGATGATTCGGGTGGTCTTGGATGATCAAAATACATGTTTGCCATAGTTAGAGAGTTAGTAGAGAGAGAGGGTGTTCTTGCTAGAGGTTTACACAAAGTATGGAATATTAGATTGAATGAGAAGCACCACCCCTTCCATGGATGGAAGGGGTATTTATAGTTACAAAAAAAACGACCTCCTATCGGCCTGTGATCAGTATACATGGGTAAAACCCGTCCTTCCTCCACGGTGTTGCACTAAGCTATACTACGCTAAAACTAAAATAAACTACTAATAAGTAACTAATGACAAGTCTACGAGCTAACTTAAGCTAGATAACATTTGGGGTGACCGACTCTTCACTATGGAATTTTCTAATTCCTAACAATCTCCCCCTAAGGGAGGTCACCCCATGTTTTACATTTTGCATCCTAGCATTCTATCTTTGTCTTTGTTCTTGAGCTCGTAGACTTGAATTCTTCACTTCCACAATCTTTGTGCTTTTGTAGCGATTCTTCAAAGTCCGCATTGATTTGTACTTTCAGTGGAGGCCTTTAACTGATCCACGTCTTTGATGATCTTCGAGCTTTCATTGAGATCATCAGCCACAGTAAATCTCTGGATCACCCTTTATTGTGTTGCCATCATGTGAAGTTGTGACTTTTGGACCGACATGCTCATACTTTTGAATCATGACATCTTTCCATCAGAGTAGCAGAAGCCTTACTGGTTCATGATATTTGCAGCAGCGTAGCAGAAGCATAGTATAAAAATATCAGAACCAGGTTATGTAGATATGCACCAGTCATGATTTCTTCAAATTAAGTGTGGATGCTGTGAGCATGCGGCTTTGGATTGACTCCTCAATTCTGATCAGCTGCAACCGTCCAAATGTACCTGCAAACAACAGTTAGCAATAAAACACACGAAAGTGTCTTTGATCACTTTCATTGAATTGAGGTACACGGCCCACGGTTCCCCGTTGATCAGTACAAGTACTGCCTGTGATCAGGTAGGATTCCTAAGAATCTCCTTGACAGGGTTTCGCAGCTGTTTAGCCGTTCTCAAACCGGAACGTCTCAAAGAAGACAACACGGAGTGAGTGAACCAGCGAATTGAGATTCACTGATTGATGAAAAATTGATTTGAAAACAATCGCGTATTGCTTAGAAGAAAGAGTTTTGCAATACGACGAAGGTTTTATGAGAAAGATCAATTTTCAATCAAAATACTTTTTGTATTTGAAAAGAGTACACATTCGACGTGCTAGCGAAAAGAAGAGATTCGCACATCGAACGGTTTTTCTAAAAGTATTTTTTCCAATCAGAGATACCTTTTGAATTTGAAATGAATACACATTCGACGTGCTAGAGAAAAGAAGGTTTGCACATCGAACGGTTTTTCCATAAGTATTCGTCAGTTCCATTCCTGGACCAAGGTTGATTCAAGTTTGAATCTCCCCATCGTTTCTATCCAGTTGTCACAAGCTTGATCTTACGAGAAGATCTCACATGTCACCCACCAAGAGCTTGTTTGATGTTGGCTCTAGAGGGATTTCCATCTTCATAGTGAATACTTTTACATACCACTCAGATGTTCTGGCAATACCACAAGGATAATGCGTAGGACTCTCAATATATACTTACTTTCCACATTGTGTGAAACAGCAAGTCTTCATTAATTTAGTGTCCTAATGAGATATTGTGGACGATCTCTTGGCTCTAGACTCAATCGTGCACATTTGGTTCCTATGCCGGAGACTAGGGAGAGGGTCTCCTTCTTCAATATCAACAATCTCTAAGAGAAAGTCGATAGATTATGTCGGTTCCCCGTGAGAATGAAACAAGTCCTTTTAAGAGGAACTTGAGTAGCTTTAGGAAGTTTAGTGCAGTCGCGTCCGGGTCCATGACGTCTTGTCTTCAATACCAGTGTTACCTTAGTAAACACCAATAGCATATGTATTGAACCCGGTTCACGCCCTAAGGTTGAATTATTGGAGGGCTATTTCTTTTCACCCTTTTCATATTCATTTCTTTTTCATTCTTCACCCCCTTCAGTGCTTACCGAGACTTCATAACTAGCACCTTGTTGGGTTTATTCCAGTACTAGCTCTGTCTCAGTCCGCACTCTTCCCCGTATCTCACATTTCTCCTTTTTTCAATATACCTAAGGACTCTACACTATCTAGTGGATTGTCCCTGGGTAGATCCCTCTGGCTCTGGCGGATCGTGGGAACGAATACCTAACCTAACCATCCTTATAACACCATGCATAAAGTAAATTGGTCGGTCTTTTGGTATTGTTCTTTCCTTCATGAAACCAATCGAAAAATCATTTGGAAAAACAATCAAGGTACTTGTGATACGAGATCAAAGCATTTTGTACCTTAATAGTTTTGATCATTTTAGAAATGCTCCCCCTCAACATGTGCATATGATATTGAAATTGTTAAGCACATGGAGGCAAGAGGACTTTGAAATATTTTCTTTGATCACAATTTTCATATGAAAAAGCCATTTGATTTTCTTTGGTAAATTCTCCCCCTCAATATGTGCATAGGATAAGAGAAATCATTTTAACACATAGAGGCAAGAGTTCTTTTGAAGCACATCCACGAATCACAAAAGCCATTAAGAAAACCATTTGAAAACTCAATCAAGGTACTTTATAAGTCTCTTTAAAAAAACTTTTTGTACCTCGATAGTTTTGCTCCCCCTCAATATGTGCTTCGGGATTCGAAAGCGTTTAGCACATATGAGAGAGCAACTGCCCAATTAAATCAAAACGATCACCTTTTATCAAATTTCATTATTAAATCACAAATTCTCCCCGATCAAAAATATCAAACCCTTTGAGATTTTGGATCCCAAGTGATTTAATTAGTTTTAGAAAACATGGGAGAAAATGTGGCCTTGTTTAAATACTCATCTGGTTTTTGGATAAATCCTCCTCCTCAACATGTGCATTGTGTATTTGAAATCGTTTGGCACATGGAGGCAGGAGTGCCTTTGAAGGACTAAAACCAATTCCATTCAAACAGATTTGAGATTTAAATCACGATCTCTACCCCGATCAGAAATTTCAAACCATTTGAGATTTGTGATCCCAAAAGATTTAAATCATTTAGAAAATTTTGGGGAAAGACGTGGCAAGATTTAATTTTGAAAAATGATTAATAAGGAACAGATTTAGACATTAAAGATTGTTAGTGTCAGGTATGATTGTTTTTAAGAGATCTTTTGAGTAAAACAAAACAATTTCATAATCAAACAAGAACAGAAAAAATTTCATTTTGAAAGACCTTGATTCAAAAGAAAATCATACCATGACATAACATTAAATCTTTAGATCACCACATAATTACGCATACAAAACGGACTCTTTTGAAGATATATTGTTAGAAAATATTTTAAAATAAATCACTCTCCCCCTCAATCGATGACCGAAGTCGATAATTGAGTGACTTAAATTTTGATAAAATGAAGTCCGGTGATTTTCAAAATTTAGTCCAATATATTTTCAAAACAATATTTTTCCATTTTCAAAAACAATATTTTTCAAAGTTTTAGAAAAAGGGTATCATCACGATTATCCTGCACAAAGATATGTTAGGTGGTTGAGAAGTATAACAACCCGTAAAATTTCGGGTTATCTTAATAATATTTATTACGCCAGAAAATTCAAAACAATTATTTTTCGACAAAATGCCAATATCTAAAACCGAGAGGTCATCTCGTTTCCTTAGAAATAAGACTCCGCTTGCCCACAAAGTATCTGTGAAATTTATTATTGTCCAAGTTAAAATTTAAGCATACATAAGCTTAATCCATTTTTATTCCGCATACTGCAGCGCAGTAGCACACAAAACTAAAAATAAATCCTAAGATAAGAGAAAAATACATTTTTATCAACCACTGGTAATTTACAAAAGAAAACGAGAAGTTATCTCGTTAATTTAGGAAGTCACGGCATCGCACGCAGACCGACACTAAATTAATAACGGCAAACAGTTATAATCAAATTTCAACGTAATAAGAATGCCATATTATTACGTTTACAAAATCGCTCCTAAAAATATAATTTCTATATCTTTCGGGTACCGGGAAGATACATTTACTCGAGGATTCGACAAAACACGGGGTACGAACTATATACCGTGTCTAATGATAATAAAACAAAAACTTATGTATCCTACCCTATCCTACCCCCCACCCTCACGCTCCATCTTTTCCTCTTTCCATTTTCGTGTCTTCATCACCTCCACCAAGAGCAGGAAACAAGAAAGAAACTTGCCTCCTTTCCTCTTCAATCACCATGATCCATCACCACATATTTCAGCCACATAATCTACTCTAAGGGAACACTAGCTCGGCTGAGAATCGAGATGAATCCATGTAGAATGCCACGCTACAACCAAGAAGAGAAAGAGGACACAAGGCTTCCTTAATGTACATCTATATATAGTGTCAACCCTTGAAGCAGGTTCATCCACTCATCACGACACAAAAATAATTAGGGTTCTTAATAATTAGGGTTCTATAAAACAAAGGGGTTTTCAAAATTGATAAGGGGGTTTTGTTACTTGGGATATAGAGAGTTTAAATCAAGCTTCAATTCGTTCAAGTTTAACTATTTCGTGCTCAATTGGAGTCTTCTTCTATTTGGTTCATTCACCACTTCCATCGAGTGGAATTGTAAGAATAATTAATCCTTGTGTTTTAAACTTAGTTAATAAATTCATTTTTGGTGATGTTGATTTTCCAGTATATTCAAATAAATTAGCATGAATAAAAGGAATTTATTCTAGCCTAATGTTGTTGTTGTTACGTTGTGGCTGTCAAAAGAAAAGCACCAAAACAGAAACTTAAGATATGTGATTAGCCTATGGTTATTTCGACTTATCTTTCATGCTTATATCGACTTATTAAATTTTTCGGCTTATTACCTGTTTAGTAAATTTTCGGCTTATGTCTTTTAGTTGTCTCCATAGCACACCTTAGTCTCACTCAGCTGTGATAAAATCCCCTCGAAGGGTATATTGTTTTGTTGTCCTCGTGTTCGACTCGTACAGCCCTAGACCACAAGGGTGGCGAGTCAAGTGCTCAAGGTGGGTAGTACCCGATTTCTATAGTTACCAAACGTAAGCTATTTTTGTTTTATTGTCTCGGTACACTAGGAACTCCCAAGAGTATTGTTGTTTATTTCGAGTCACAAGAGAGGACCCCGATAAGGGTGTTTGCTGCCTACTATTGACACAAGACCACAAGGGTGGTCGCATGAGTTTAATGCATATTTCTTTTCCTCTTTGGCTTTTTTTTTCTCTTCTCCATTCTAACTTTCAAATAAATTGGCTTCGAAGTATTAAATTTTGGGTTAAGTTGAAAATGAATGGGTAGTCTAACTTGAGTTAACATCACCCGCGACGGGTGTATGCCATCTGCTGTTAACACAGGACCACAAGGGGTGGTCGTGTGAGTCGAAAGCATGTCCGTCTTGCCTTGTCTAAAAGTCTAGAACTCATACTTGAAAGAACTCTTGGTTTCGAATCTTGGTGTCAAATTCATGAAACTGAAAAAGCATATCGTAACACAAGTAAGAAAGCAATAAAACTGGATCACATCTTCCACTGTTGGACCTTCAGGGCCAAGTCCATTTAAGTAATAAAGTGTTGGGTTGTTAAATCTTGGGCCACAACCCTTTCCAATCAAAGGTATTACCTGATGCTGGGCCAAAGCCCATAAGAGCTTCATAGTGTGTTGCTACTAGACTCAGTTCCTTCCGCGACAAAGTTTCCGATCTCATCCGATTATCATGTAAGCAACGCATATTTCCTGGAGCATGCCAAATAATTCGTCTCATGTACATACATAGATTTAGGACCGGATTCTAATATACAACCTCCGACATTTAGTTAAACCAATGAAATAGAAAAATCATACACGAGTAATACCAAATTTTTCTATAATAATATAAACCATTGCACAATTCACAAACGTAATATACTTCTCGAAAACTTATTATTTCAAAGGTATACATATGTATACCGGGTCTTGTATACATAAAACTTTTCAAATCATGTTTAAGGAAAGGTATTTATTAAATCCTAATTGTCTAAAACAATTTACACATATATATTAAATTAAGAAGTATTTTCTCTTCAAAATAAATACACTTATACTAAGTGAGATAAATATATATACTCTTGGAAATTTGTCAACTAGATTGAAATAGAATATACCCTCGGCTTACGTAAGTGTCGGCATAAGCACATAAACTATTTTACTAATTCAAATAAAACTTACTTCTTGAAAACGAGTATTGGGAGCTCTTCTAGTAAGATTTTATTTAAAACTTGTCGAAACATAGTTATCATTTTAGAATGTAACCACGTTATAATTTATAAATTGTATATAAAGACTTAGTTGAGATTTAAACTTTCTTTAAAATAAACACATTTACTTTAAAGACTAGATATCATGAGTATATATATAATATATATATACACTTAAAATAAATATATATATATATATATTTTCTTCGTTCACATCGAAAATATCTCATCCTACGTACTACCTTCGTACATCATCATTCGGTTACCATCCAACCGAAGTCTTGTTCATTCTTGATACTTTTCTGTGTGTACTCTTCCAAGTATTACCATTGGTCATCATTAAACCAAAGTCGAAATTCCTTCCTTGAGATTTCTTCCATGTCATCTTTCATAAGCCGAAATCCATCCAAATCTTGTAAATTGTTTTAAGATAAACGATGCCACATAAGCAACAACAACAACAACAAAAACATTTGAAAACTTATAAAGTTAGTTAAACTTTATCGAGTCTTAAACATAAAGACTAAATATGCCGTACTTAATTAGGTTGCGTGTCGGAGCCGTGCACTATCACTCATTGATTTAATTCCCGTTAGACTTCATATTGCACATTGCCAAGGTGAGTTTCATAGCCCCTACTTTTACTTGTTTTATAACTATTTGGGGGAAGATGCATGCTCATTTTACTTAAATCATTTAATTACTCAAACTGTGCATTTCATGCATACTATGCTTTTACATGTTAAAGTTACATCATACCTAGATGCTTTAAGGACCACACCAAAACCTTTGACCTAGAATCTTACGCAGCTTAGCCTAAGTCTTAGATCCCAAATTTGCCCTTTTCATGAACCGTCAATTCCTGCTGGGAAGCGCGAATGTTATAAATAGATCTATTGAGGGTGACTCCTCTGTTCGGTTAACCCCGCTTGGGTCAAGGCGAAACATATAGCATGTCGGGACCGAGTGTATTGGGATAAACACTCGCCATGGGCTCCTTATTTGTATGACTTCTTTGTGCATACAAGAACTGTCATAGCTTCGGTTGCATGAACTTAGTGCTAGCGTAATATATTTATTATATGACATTATATTCGTTGTAATGTACATATACCCTACATATGGTCCACTAATGAAAACTCTTTTATGAAATCCTTTTATGAATTGAAATCATAAACTTTATGACATTATGCAAGACGTAATGATCATCAAAAACCAAATTTGAAACAGTGTACTGATATCTATTTTTAAATAAACCTATGAACTCACCAGTAAGTGACCCCTTTAGCATGTATCTTCAGGTTTTGAGGTGATAGCTTATCTTTGGAGGCGCAAGGCAAAGGCATGGCATGGTCATAGATGACTCTGATTTATGTATTGGGACCACTTGTTTATAATGGGCCATTTTCCGCACTACTTAATAATGTAAACATTGTTTTTTTTAATAATGAATAAAAGTTTATTTATGAAAAACCAATTGTTCTATGCTTATGTTGTGATACCAATTTAGTAGCACCCCAATACACGTATGCTTCCGCTGAGTCATTTTTTTGGGGGTGTTACAGATTGGCATCAGAGCCTAGGTTATAGAGAACTGGGTATATTTTTAAAACCTAGACTATAACCACTTTTACAAAAACTTAACCCTATGACCGACACGTGCCTGCCTGCCGAGCTGATGCCTCACTTATGATCCTACTAAGATCATACTCGATAAGATACATGTTTTATCACTGCTCACCTAATTTCATTATAGATTATAATTATTTTCCCTATACGTATACTTACGTATCACTGCACTACACCTTTTCCCTCACACAAAGAGAATAATTGTTCTAATCCTTCAAGACAACCTTTAAATGTATTGTGACATATTACTAGCGTAACTAAGCTAAGTATTTCAAAATTCATTGAACCTCGGGTGAATATAGACTGATCACCTATATTCAACCAGGGACAGTGGGACATAGCCTGATCACCTATGTCCGACTCAAAGGTGAATTTTGCAGTACTTAGGATAGTTATAATAACTTTATGTCCAGAGAGAAGATGATAATATTTTGATAAACATGTAACATTTCAATAAACCACACATTGACGGTTACCCTGAAGCCACGCACTGGCGTCACACTATCCTCTAAACACAAGCCACTCATCGGCATACTCTAAACACAAGCCACTCATCGGCATACCCTAATCACAAGCCACTCACCGGCATACCCTAATCATAAACCACTCACTGGCATTCCCTAAACATAAGTCACTCACTGACATTCCCTAATCACAAGCCACTCACAGGCATACCGTAATCACAAGTCACTCACTGACAATCACTAATCACAAGCCACTCACTGGCATTCCCTAAACACAAACCACTCACTGGCATTCTTTAATCACAAGTCACTCACTGACACTCATTAATCACAAGTCACTCACTGACATTTCTTAGTCATAAAACACTTACTAGCATCACAATATTTCTTAATCATAAGCCACTCACTGGCGTCATACTACTTCTTAATCATAAACTTTATAATTCCATATCACAATCGGGTTATGTTATAGTCACTCCTACCCCACACCTTACACTCCATGGACAAATTAAACCCTTCTAGGAGCAACCGTTCAATAACACCTATGAGAAAATACAACAAACCTTTCGAAAAAAAAAACCTATAAAGACATGATAAATGACCTATAATCCCACAAAAACTTGAAAACCTTACGCTCTACCCTGGGAATTAAATACCTGGAGGCTCCACCTACCATTTAAGAATAACCATGCTTACCTTGTTACTCTCCTACAAACAAAAGAGTTGCCATACAAACTATTTCCGATTATCCCTCAAACCATTATAATCAAAATACTTCATGAATCATTCTACAGATCAAATTACAACCTTACCATTTCACCATAAAATAAACTACAATTCTACCCATACTTTACCAAAATAAAGTGTTCCTCAAAACTTTGAAAGATATACCCGAACCACTCTATTGGTTACTTATTTCCTCAAAACGTGTTTACCCCATAAACGGAAATGATCAATGTCCTCCTTGGTAGCTAAGCCTAACCATGTATCCTACACCTCTGCCAAAACTATAGATAACAATGAGGTTCACCAATTATTAAACCTCTAACCCTACCCAACATAGGCAACTAAGTTCTACTCTTAGACATTTAAAACATATGTAGGTGTTTATACCTTACTACACACCCTCCTCCTATAATGTTTTTGTTTTAAGAATCCATCTTTAAATAACATTTTCTAAATTACTCATTAAAATGAGACAAAACACCCTGGTCAGACTATACTAAATTTTTGTAAAAAAAAAAAAAAAAAAAAAATATATGTCTAAACACCAAGAATTTTGCAAAACCATCTTATCCACACTATAACAAAGAGCATGTTTTATAGAGGCCAAAATCTTTTGAAAACATGACGTTTTTATACAACTATTGATTTCAAACATATGGATGCCTAATTCTTGAAATATTGTTTTGGTCAAACTTGTGTAACATCTACTTAATGAAGGTTTCGAAAACAAATGTTTCCCCATTCCTTAAAGAAGGAAACACACAAACCCGTAGCAAACCTTAAGAATTAACCACTATACTTCAGAACCATTAAAATGGGTACGTTTTGATAAAACCATGAGAAGTTAAAGGAACTCACACTAACAAAGTAGTGAAGCCTCGTAACATCAAAACTTTGAACCTTCACCCAATGAACCTATCCCAGAAGATCATGGCACCTCGGATAGAGGATGTGCTACTGGCATAACACCTAGGTACCCATACCCGAAGAGGAAACCCTAGAAACAACCTAGGGACAATTCAAAACTTGTTCCAAATACCATCACCTCGTTCCCGACACCCTATCGGGTAACGTAAACTGAGATCCGGGACGGATCTCCTGTAAGGTGGGTAGACTATAACAACCCGTAAAATTTCGGGTTATTTTAATAATATTTATTACGCCAGAAAATTCAAAACAATTATTTTTCGACAAAATGCCAATATCTAAAACCGAGAGGTCATCTCGTTTCCTTAGAAATAAGACTCCGCTTGCCCACAAAGTATCTGTGAAATTTATTATTGTCCAAGTTAAAATTTAAGCATACATAAGCTTAACCCATTTTTATTCCGCATCTTGTAGCAGGAGCACACAAAACTAAAAATAAATCCTAAGATAAGAGAAAAATACATTTTTATCAACCACTGGTAATTTACAAAAGAAAACGAGAAGTTATCTCGTTAATTTAGGAAGTCACGGCATCGCACGCAGACCGACACTAAATTAATAACGGCAAACAGTTATAATCAAATTTCAACGTAATAAGAATGCCATATTATTACGTTTACAAAATCGCTCCTAAAAATATAATTTCTATATCTTTCGGGTACCGGGAAGATACATTTACTCGAGGATTCGACAAAACACGGGGTACGAACTATATACTGTGTCTAATGATAATAAAACAAAAACTTATGTATCCTACCCTATCCTACCCCCCACCCTCACGCTCCATCTTTTCCTCTTTCCATTTTCGTGTCTTCATCACCTCCACCAAGAGCAGGAAACAAGAAAGAAACTTGCCTCCTTTCCTCTTCAATCACCATGATCCATCACCACATATTTCAGCCACATAATCTACTCTAAGGGAACACTAGCTCGGCTGAGAATCGAGATGAATCCATGTAGAATGCCACGCTACAACCAAGAAGAGAAAGAGGACACAAGGCTTCCTTAATGTACATCTATATATAGTGTCAACCCTTGAAGCAGGTTCATCCACTCATCACGACACAAAAATAATTAGGGTTCTTAATAATTAGGGTTCTATAAAACAAAGGGGTTTTCAAAATTGATAAGGGGGTTTTGTTACTTGGGATATAGAGAGTTTAAATCAAGCTTCAATTCGTTCAAGTTTAACTATTTCGTGCTCAATTGGAGTCTTCTTCTATTCGGTTCATTCACCACTTCCATCGAGTGGAATTGTAAGAATAATTAATCCTTGTGTTTTAAACTTAGTTAATAAATTCATTTTTGGTGATGTTGATTTTCCAGTATATTCAAATAAATTAGCATGAATAAAAGGAATTTATTCTAGCCTAATGTTGTTGTTGTTACGTTGTAGCTGTCAAAAGAAAAGCACCAAAACAGAAACTTAAGATATGTGATTAGCCTATGGTTATTTCGACTTATCTTTCATGCTTATATCGACTTATTAAACTTTTCGGCTTATTACCTGTTTAGTAAATTTTCGGCTTATGTCTTTTAGTTGTCTCCATAGCACACCTTAGTCTTACTCGGCTGTGATAAAATCCCCTCGAAGGGTGCCTTGTTTTGTTGTCCTTGTGTTCGACTAGTACATCCTTAGACCGCAAGGGTGACGAGTCACATGCTCAAGGCGGGTAGTACCCGATTTCTATAGTTACCAAACGTAAGCTATTTTTGTTTTATTGTCTCGGTACACTAGGGACCCCCAAGGGTGTTGTTGTTTATTTCGAGTCACAAGAGAGGACCCCGATAAGGGTGTTTGCTGCCTACTATTGACACAAGACCACAAGGGTGGTCGCATGAGTTTAATGCATATTTCTTTTCCTCTTTGGCTTTTTTTTTCTCTTCTCCATTCTAACTTTCAAATAAATTGGCTTCGAAGTATTAAATTTTGGGTTAAGTTGAAAATGAATGGGTAGTCTAACTTGAGTTAACATCACCCGCGACGGGTGTATGCCATCTATTTGTTAACCACAGGACCACAAGGGGTGGTCGTGTGAGTCGAAAGCATGTCCGTCTTGCCTTGTCTAAAAGTCTAGAACTCATACTTGAAAGAACTCTTGGTTTCGAATCTTGGTGTCAAATTCATGAAACTCAAAAGCATATCGTAACACAAGTAAGAAAGCAATAAAACTGGATCACATCTTCCTTGTTGGACCTTCAGGGCCAAGTCCATTTAAGTAATAAAGTGTTGGGTTGTTAAATCTTGGGCCACAACCCTTTCCAATCAAAGGTATTACCTGATGCTGGGCCAAAGCCCATAAGAGCTTCATAGTGTGTTGCTACTAGACTTCGGTTCCTTCAGACAAAGTTTCGATCTCATCCGATTATCATGTAAGCAACGCATATTTCCTGGAGCATGCCAAATAATTCGTCTCATGTACATACATAGATTTAGGACCGGATTCTAATATACAACCTCCGACATTTAGTTAAACCAATGAAATAGAAAAATCATACACGAGTAATACCAAATTTTTCTATAATAATATAAACCATTGCACAATTCACAAACGTAATATACTTCTCGAAAACTTATTATTTCAAAGGTATACATATGTATACCGGGTCTTGTATACATAAAACTTTTCAAATCATGTTTAAGGAAAGGTATTTATTAAATCCTAATTGTCTAAAACAATTTACACATATATATTAAATTAAGAAGTATTTTCTCTTCAAAATAAATACACTTATACTAAGTGAGATAAATATATATACTCTTGGAAATTTGTCAACTAGATTGAAATAGAATATACCCTAAACTACGTAAGTGTCGGCATAAGCACATAAACTATTTTACTAATTCAAATAAAACTTACTTCTTGAAAACGAGTATTGGGAGCTCTTCTAGTAAGATTTTATTTAAAACTTGTCGAAACATAGTTATCATTTTAGAATGTAACCACGTTAAAATTTATAAATTGTATATAAAGACTTAGTTGAGATTTAAACTTTCTTTAAAATAAACACATTTACTTTAAAGACTAGATGTCATGAGTATATATATAATATATATATACACTTAAAATAAATATATATATATATTTTCTTCGTTCACATCGAAAATATCTCATCCTACGTACTACCTTCGTACATCATCATTCGGTTACCATCCAACCGAAGTCTTGTTCATTCTTGATACTTTTCTGTGTGTACTCTTCCAAGTATTACCATTGGTCATCATTAAACCAAAGTCGAAATTCCTTCCTTGAGATTTCTTCCATGTCATCTTTCATAAGCCGAAATCCATCCAAATCTTGTAAATTGTTTTAAGATAAACGATGCCACATAAGCAACAACAACAACAACAAAACATTTGAAAACTTATAAAGTTAGTTAAACTTTATCGAGTCTTAAACATAAAGACTAAATATGCCGTACTTAACTAGGTTGCGTGTCAGAGCCGTGCACTATCACTCATTGATTTAATTCCCGTTAGACTTCATATTGCACATTGCCAAGGTGAGTTTCATAGCCCCTACTTTTACTTGTTTTATAACTATTTGGGGGAAGATGCATGCTCATTTTACTTAAATCATTTAATTACTCAAACTGTGCATTTCATGCATACTATGCTTTTACATGTTAAAGTTACATCATACCTAGATGCTTTAAGGACCACACCAAAACCTTTGACCTAGAATCTTACGCAGCTTAGCCTAAGTCTTAGATCCCAAATTTGCCCTTTTCATGAACCGTCAATTCTGCTGGGAAGCGAATGTTATAAATAGATCTATTGAGGGTGACTCCTCGTTCGATTGACCCGCTTGGTCAAGGCGAAACATATAGCATGTCGGGACCGAGTGTATTGGGATAAACACTTGCCATGGGCTCCTTATTTGTATGACTTCTTTGTGCATACAAGAACTGTCATAGCTTCGGTTGCATGAACTTAGTGCTAGCGTAATATATTTATTATATGACATTATATTCGTTGTAATGTACATATACCCTACATATGGTCCACTAATGAAAACTCTTTTATGAAATCCTTTTATGAATTGAAATCATAAACTTTATGACATTATGCAAAACGTAATGATCATCAAAAACCAAATTTGAAACAGTGTCTTGATATCTATTTTAAATAAACCTATGAACTCACCAGTAAGTGACCCCTTTAGCATGTATCTTGAGTTTTGAGGTGATAGCTTATCTTTGGAGGAGCAAGGCAAAGGCATGGCATGGTCATAGATGACTCTGATTTATGTATTGGGACCACTTGTTAATAATGGGCCATTTTGACTACTTAATAATGTAAACATTGTTTTTTTTAATAATGAATAAAAGTTTATTTATGAAAAACCAATTGTTCTATGCTTATGTTGTGATACCAATTTAGTAGCACCCCAATACACGTATGCTTCCGCTGAGTCATTTTTTTGGGGGTGTTACAAGAAGCTTCCGTTGTTGCTGTAGGGCTTGGAAGAAAACCGTCTGCAGATGCAGTGAGACTTCTTCTTACGTTGCATTTTGAATGCCAACTGAGGTCAAATTAAGCTCCGTTTCTTCATTTGCTGATGAAGAAAACCATCTGCTGATGCAGTGAGACCTCTTACGTTGCATTTATGCCAACTCTCCATAGAAGTCCAATTAAGCTCCGTTTCTTCATTTGTCAACCCAAGATCTAGTTACCCTTTCTTTTCGGCATCCAAACATCATATTATGTATGATCCGGATCGGGAACATTCTTATACCAAGATACTGCAGGCGTTAGTGAACACACACGCATGATATATGGTGGTCGACATCACCCAAACAACAATCGACTAATAAAAGTCAATGCAACATATCAATCAGATCATTTAAATGTATGGGAATAGTGTGTTCATCAAACTCTAATCATCTAATCCTAGCAATCATATCCTAGGCACCTAGTCCTTCAACATAGGTTAACATCATTTTTAATTAAGCATATTAGGATAATTAAGAAAGCCCGTTGGATGATATAGATTTGAAAACATTGTCCCCTTCAATCAATGACTCTTTTTTAAAAGTTTAAAAGCTGAAGTCATTAATTGAGTTTGCAAATTTTATAAAATTCTGAATCTGATTGTTTTTAAGCAACTCATTTTCCACCATTTTGAAAACACCAAATATTTTTCTGAAGAATTTTAGACGGAAAAATATTTGTGTAGGAACAAGCAGATCCTTGACATACTTTCCTCATTTTGTTTTTAGGATAAGTGCATGAAAATATTTGAAAATTGGTTTAGTGCAACACTTTCCTTTCTTTTGAAGAAGCGGGTTGCTATCGAAATAATAGCAAACCATTGTTTAAGCACGGTTAGTCTGATCTAAAATGGCGCAAGCCACCATTTGAAGCCCGGGTTACGATCGAAATAGCGTAAGCCATATTTTGAGACATGTTTAAAAAATATTTACACCTCCCTTTCGAACTTCATCTAAAGTTTCGTGCCATTATTGAATGACATTTCTAAGACCGTAGATGTTATCGATACCAGAAGACATGTCTTGAGAAAACATATTTTTGGTCTTTTTCAAATTTTCTGATTTTTTATGGATTTTTTGAAGATTTTATATTTTTCTATTTTCCTTTTGTTGGTTTTATATTTTTGTAATTTTCTTTTTGAATAAATATATACAAAGATAGAGAAGATGATATAGTAAAAGAAGATGATGATACGAGTACCGAGATAAGGATATCAAGCAGCCCCGTTGTAGAAGATAGAAGTCATCATCTCTTAAACATTCACCACCAAAGAATCCGAGGCTCCAGAATAGAATGTAGAACATGAGCCTTTGAGAAAAAACGATACTTTGGCAACTTCCCCAAACCAGAAAATCCTTATGTTGGCGGATTGAGCTCTATTTCAAGCTTGCTTTAGCGGTGCACAACGAAGCACACCATTATCATAAACCATTGCTCCTTTTAAGAACAATGATCGAGATTCTTCGTTCGGGGTTATATCATCAACAAGAACAAGAACGTATCATCCCAGTCATAAATAATCTTCTTAAATTTCATAACCACTTTCAAGTCGATAAACCATTCCAAAAGGTTGTCAAGAGACCACTTCCCCCGTGTAGTTGAAATGATGCAGTTCGTCTCTTAGTATAATGCTCAAGAATTCTCTCGAATACACTTCATGAGGGGAATGAAGAACACCTTCCCATGTTCACATTTTTCTTCCCTGATGAGCGTGTATGAAGCTCAAGAACCCGAAGTACACCAATACCCAAGAGCTCTCGAATACACATCATGAGGGGAATGAAAACACCTCCCCATGTTCACATTTTTCTTCCCCGATGATCGTGTATGAAGCTCAAGTATCCGAAGTATAACAATACACAAGGAATTAATAGCGATAACATTGAAGAAGCATGCCAAGTCGATTATCTCTGCGGATGACAATCTCTCGGATGTCAACTCGGGATAAGTGATTATATCTCGAATCAGCGATTAAGCACTCAAGTGAAACGGTGAGCATCCCAATGTACACAATCTCTCTCCCTAATGAATCACACACTTGTGTACCTCTTCTATCTTTAGAAACTTTCTATTACCTCACTTCCCCCACGTCGTTGGAATAATAACACACAAAGCCTTGATGAGTAAAACCTTGAGTTTCTCTACGGTCATGACATTTGTTTTCTCGGGATATCTTCAATCAATTAGAAGAGTTAAGTTCATCAAGTTTACTCGTCATGAGTCAAACCTTGAGTTTCTCTCCGGTAATAACATTTGTCTTCCCGGGATATCTTCAATCTCTTAGAAGAATTAAGTTCATCAAGTTTACTCGCTTTGTGTTTAGATGTGAGTCTCCTTTCCCCTTGCTGGTTTAGACACTTCAGAATCAGCAACTCATTGTAAGCCGGTATACTAGAAATTTGTTGAGAAGATCGCTTGAAGTCTTTGTGAGAATCAACATGTTGAATAATGTGAGCAAGTCTAATTGGAGATTATATTTGGCATTTCAATCTCCCCCAATTAGTGCTCTCCCTAAATGACAATCTGTTTGATAAATGCCCGAATAAGAAGAAGTCTTTTGATAATCACATGCAACTCGTCTTTTAGTCTTCTAACATACATCAGAAAATGTAGAACCATTTGTAGACTCGACCTTCTTCTAGATTGTCGGTTGGGGAATAGATAGTTAACATCTTCTTTACACCAAAGGCATTCCCGTTAACTTGTAAATAGCAAATCCCTTAATTAAAATCCCTTCCAATCAAACAAGAACAGAAAGATGTTCATCAAAGAAATCACCAAAGACAACTAGAAGCACTTTGTCATTTAATCATATCAGCCCGTGTGAAGATGTCAACCAACAGCTCTAAAAAGAAACTACATGTGAAGATGACCCGATAAGAAGAAGCTCGGTTCTTACATGAGTTTAGAGCCGTATGACCATTTATATTCTCAAATATCAATCAACAATGCAAAAAATTCACACTTTTTTCTCCCCTCAAGAATTGCATACGGAGATGCCATTCTTGATTGAATAAGTGAATATCTTAACCAAATGTAGTCTATTCACACTTCTCCCCCGCAATATTAGCACATGATGTCACCCTCTTCATTATAGTTGAGCAAGTGGAATAAGAAAACAATCAATGGTAGCTCGGTTCACATGATGATTGAAGCACATGGAAAAAGTACGAAGCATGTTGATGAGAATGGTCATAATTTAGAAGATTTCTCTCTTCTTGAAGATAAAGCGCATAAGCGTACACTTTTCTTTTCTTTAGGAGCGAGACATGAGCCGTTGTGTTCATCGTCATAAGAAGATTTCTCTTCTTTCGAGATAAAGCGCCATCATGAAGCATTACACTTTTCTTTTCTTTAGAGTAAGAGGCATCCCGAATGATGTGAGAATGACGTCATAAGAAGATTTCTCTTCTTTAGAAGATAAAGCGCACTAAAACGTACACTTTTCTTTTCTTTAGAGTACGAGGCATGAACTGTTGTGTTCATACGTCATTAGAAGATTTCTCTTCTTTCGAAGATAATGCGCACTGAAACGTACACATTTCTTTTCTTTAGAGAACGAGGCTTGAACTGTTGTGTTCAAACGTCATAATCTCTCTCTTTTCAACTCTCTTAGCAAAACATGTAAACATCACCATTATCATTTAGTAGGCTCTTTGTAGTGACAGCTGATGGAGATAACCCAATATGATGAATTTGACCCTGAAGTAAACTAACTCGAACTCGTGACTTATACTTGCACATATGTAACAAAGAGCGGTGTCGAGACTTCATGCCCATTTGAATCTCTAAGTACTCTATACTCTTCAACCAACCAACCATCGAGTATAAGACGTATATCACCTCTTGAAAATCCACAATTGAATGTGACACTGAGTACTACAACGTAACTCCTTAAAGTGATAGTTATTTTGTAGTGGTATGAGCCCAATTCCCCCAAGTGGTAAAAGAAAAGGTAAAAGACACCCAACAATAACTAGATTTCCAAGTCTTTGTTTTTAATAATAAGTTCGAACAAGAATCTTGAAGAATCTTCATCCATCCATCCCCGATATCTTCAGATACTAAGTACACTCGCCCGTGATATTTCACTTCAACCTCAAATAAATAATAGTGAATTAACTCCGTTGTCACATCTTCTTGGTTAAAAGTTCAAATCTAGCCTCCTTTGACATTTTAAGTGAACTATGATAATGGTTTTCACCCCGACCATGGTTAAAAGCACATCACCCCGTAAAACCATGTAATAACCAAGACCGCCATGACGATAATCCAAACACACATCCTATTCATGAAATACACCCTTTTATCCCTTCTTCGAGGCAGAAATCGTAGCACCAAGATCGGATAAGATCGAAATACACTTTCCTTTTCTCGGGATGGTTCTATCATTACGGGATTTTACAACTCTATGGTTTAAACCGAAAAATAGATTATTTCGCGGGATTTTACAAAACCAAGAATAAACCGTAAGATAGATCCGGAAATGCACTTTACTACTACCAGGATGTTTCCATTGTCACGGGATTTTACAAGTCTATGATTTAAACCTAGAAATAGGTTCTTTCCGGATTTTACAAGATCAAGACAAAACCGTAAACAATGTCGGCTGAATGTGTAATGACAACTTTGGTTTCAATGAATATCCGTTTTAGAGGAACATCACGTGGTTCATCAACGGTTCATTATCTCATATCAACAATAACATCAACCATCCAATAAACACTTCGGTAAACACATCATTCACGGATTCTGTCGGCTGTTGCTGTGACCACTTGGTGAAGTAAACCCGATATGCCAAGCTTGATTATGAAGTAGAATTCCCCAGATTTGCTACTTAAGCTTGCACTAATCCTTGTGAAGAAGAAACGGTGTACCCAATGTACAAACCTCTTGACGTATTCTCAACAGCGTGAGACACCGAAGTGATAGTTACGTTGTGGGTTAAGCGAGAAAGAATCACAAACGTAACTAAATAGCCAAGTCTTTATCACCCTCTATAAACGCCCAAACAAGTCATCTTCGCGGAAGGGTAGAAAGAAAGAAGATGAAATAAGAAAACGCGTCCAGAAAACCTTACTTCAAATTCAAATAAGAGATACCGTACAAACAACTCCGTAGTCACCCTTGTTCAATAGACAACTCAAGCCGAGACATAATATATTCCGTGAAAATGCATAGACCAAAGTATCAAACCTCATGACACAGCAAATCTTAACATCAACTTTCATCATCAAATCGCATCGACATCAACTTTCATCAAAACATCTCATATTATTTTAAATCTCATGAAATCAACTCTTATATTACTATAAAATACATGCCAAAAGAAACCCCATGAATATTCAAACTCGGTCCATCAAAACCATGACAACCCAATACAAATTTAAGAATGTGCACCCCATTAACAAAATTATTCTCTATGCATATTTTTGGAACCAACACAAAGCCCACATTAGATTACCAAGATTAGCCCATGATGCGTCTCATCACACACAACCCTAATTGTTCGGGTAATATAAAGGTTCACACAACCGAATCCAAAAAATATACACATGCCCTAATTGTTCGGGTAATATAAAGGTTCACAAAACCCTAATATTCCACACACTCCACCTAAAAATTCATTCATCCAAACCCTAATCTCTTAACAGTCCGCCTCTCTCCTTCACAACCCCAAAAAATCTGGAAACGATCTCCTAATCCCCTTATCAAAATATTCGCCTACCTTCTCAACCTTTGGCCAAGAAAAAACGAGCAATCAAGTGAAATAACATCAAGCCCTAATCA
>OU343220.1:84431688-84484839 GCA_910596185.1 Chrysanthemum makinoi | reverse complement strand
AACTCATCCGCCCCCAATCTTAACTTAAAATCAAAACACATCTCTAAACATTTATAACAGTACTCCACCATTTCCATTGCATACCCCAACAACATGGTTACCATTCGTACATCATTAAAACCAAACCAAACGAATCAAATCATTAACATGGAACCTCTTTAAATTGTCATTCGCAATGACTATGCCACAGGGATGGTACGGACTTGTTATTAAAGCCACAGGGATGGTGTTTTTGGTCATTGATTCGAAGGTTAATGATATGCCACAGGGATGGCTCGTGAGTATTGAATGCTAAAAGGTAGGTTTTCTTTTGAGTAAACCAGTAATTAACATTCTTGATGTTCGAAAAGTGTTTGAGATGAAATAAACGAACGAATGAAAAGGTTATAACCTAATTGTTATAAATCTTATCATTAAGTTCGGATAGTAAGAGATGGTGAATGAAAGGTTTTGATTAATCTCATACATCCTTGAAATGTTTATCTGATATAGCATATAATGAATTAACGAAAAGGAAATAACATCCATGTTATCTTCCTTATCAAATGATTCGGATATTTAGCACTTATAAGATCAATGATGTTGAAACTCTTTCGTAAATACAAACCTTCAAGGTGTTGTTGTGTCTTAGTGATACCACGAAGAGGAGAGCTGAGATCTATGTTCCATTTATGTTAGCTATGACACGAATCTGTGATGTATACTTACTCCTTTATGTGTTTAGACGAGACGTTGAGAACCAAAGGAAGATAAAACTGAGATCGAAGGTATATGAAACCATTTTAGTATCGAGTCTTGTTGTCGAGTCTAGATGATGGTTAATGTTTCGGAACTGTTGAGATGATTTTGTTGCAACACGTTATATAGTAATGAGAATCATGGACCACTGATGTTAGGTGTTACTGAGGTCGTGATATTATTTTTGGTATTTGGTTTTTGATGTAGTGGTCATGGTCAGTTGTCAATCTTCTTCTTCATTTCTGTCTATGTCGTAACAGAGTCATAAGCCAAGTTGCTACCCATTTTTACAAAGTAAATCGTTACCCGTTTTTTTCAAAACAAGTCGCTAAGACTCAAGAGTCAAAGTGGTTTAGTCAAGTTGCTAACAGTTTTATTTTTTCAAAGCAAGTCGCTAGGTCTAAGATGTGAGCCAAGTCGCTAGATGTGAGCCAAGTCGCTAGATAATGAGCTAAGTCGCTAGCATAGCCAACTCGCTAGCAGCAGTTGACTCAATAGTCAACTCGCTTTGAAAACATTGTATCTGGACATCTTTTAAGGACAACTCGCTAGCATGAATATATGAGTTTTCCGATGAGTTTTTCCGACTGCTTTTCCGGCCAGCTTCAAATAAACCCAGAAAAGTTGCATAAAACTGATTTATTTGACCCGTCTTGACCATAAAACATGACTATTTGACCACTTATTTTCACTTGTTTGGAACCAATAGTTACAAAAACGATGTTACCCAGAAAAACATAAGAATGCTTTTAATATTTTGACCCTGTTTGACCAAGAAAAAGTACCAGCTGACCATAGGGAAATGACCATAATATTATCACAGCTTTGGTACCAAAAACAAATACATAACGAGTTACAAGATGTTGTTTGGACAAACGCTTGACACAAATCAGAAGTAAATAATATATTGGACATTGACCAAGTAACACATGTGTAAAACTGTTATCCACAAAGATATGAAAAATAAGATTTTCGGACTCATGACAGTATCACAAAAACAGTATGAACATATATCGAAAACCACACTAAATCAACACAACACAAAAACCTTGGCTCTGGTACCAATTGTTAGGATCCAAATATTATTGTGTTGATGATTCGGGTGGTCTTGGATGATCAAAATACATGTTTGCCATAGTTAGAGAGTTAGTAGAGAGAGAGGGTGTTCTTGCTAGAGGTTTACACAAAAGTATGGAATATTAGATTGAATGAGAAGCACCACCCCTTCCATGGATGGAAGGGGTATTTATAGTTACAAGAAATACAACCTCCTATCGGCCTCTGGATCGAGGTATACAAAGTGGGTAAAGACCGTCCCTTCCTCCACGGTGTTGCACTAAGCTATACTACGCTACAAACTAAAAAATAAACTACTAAATAAAGTAACTAACGACAAGTCTACGAGCTAACTTAAGCTAGATAACATTTGGGGTGACCGACTCTTCACTATGGAATTTTCTAATTCCTAACAAGTTAGCACCTCTCCTCTATTGATCACAACATTTGCCTTTATCTGCTTTAGTAGTTAATTAGTTAATTCCATATCGAAATCATATTAAAATCTAGGACACCTAGACTTAGTATAAATCCAAACACATAGCTCTTGAGACGACCTCGGTTTTACCAATTACTACACTACACACGACCGGGTACACTGCCCGTTAGTGCATTAGGGTAGACAATAAGTATAACGAGTAATTATATAAAACCTGCATTAGGGATACATGCTATTATTTTTAACCAGAACACATTGCTTTGAAACTTTATGCTATATCTGAATGTTCTATTGGCACTAAGTAACCAATTGCCAAGTTTGAAGTCCCTATATCATGAAGCATTAATCATGAGCGAGTGAGCGCGAATAATGGGGATAGATCTATCGGGAATGACAAATCTCGCTTGTTTGACCAAGTCCGGTAAAAAAACGCAATGTATTCGAAGAACTCTAGGTATAACGGAAAACTACCTACTAGGGCCACTGTTACTATTATATTGATTTTTATTTATACATTGTTACCGTTTTTGGTATCATGAGTTTAGTGCAATAATAACTGTTTTATTTTCAGCTATGAGTGTGAGTCTATAGCTCACACTATGAATATTTTGTTCAAAAATTTAATTATAAACTCTATGAATTCACCAACCTTTTTGTTGACTTTTTTAAGCATGTATCTCAGGTCCATAATGATCGAGGCTGGCACTGAGGAGCACAGATACTCAAGAAGGCTATAAATTTTATTATCATTCGAAAACTCATTTAATGTAATTTGTAAATCTTGAAACTACTGGGACCTCATTTTGTAAACTCTGATATTTATATAATTCGAATGATAAATCTTTTAAAACGACTCAATTAGAATTCGTTTTCTATTGTTATAACCATTGTACCATGAAGTAGCACCCAGTTTGAATTCCGCTGCTTTCACGAAATTAGGGGTGTTACAAATTGGTATCAGAGCTATAGTTATAGAGAAACGGGTCTAATTGAGACCTAAACTTTAACCACTTTTCCACAAAAAAAAATTGTTTTAGCCTTACGCTCTCCTTGCCTTCCATCCTCAAGACGATTATGTGATATTTAGACATTTTATGCTACATAAACATACTAGTATATTGATATATACACACTCGATTAACTTTCAATCATTTTATCTAAATGATGGACTAAACATATTTGCGTATGCCTATTCTAAGGCATTATGGCACAATCATATTTTCCCAATCATGTATCTACTCGTGCATTTTACGATTACGAAACTTCCTCCAAAACATTGTCACTGATTACAATGATATTTTCTATTTCCCAGATATTGTGAGTTACACAATGGTCTAATTTATTTCTCAAAACATTGTGAGTTACATAATGATCTCTCTATAATTTCTCAGACATTGTGAGTTACACAATGGTCTAATCTACATCCCAGATTTTGAGAATTGCGCAATGGTCTCTCCCATTTCTCAGATATTGAAAGTTATACAATGGTCTCTAAAACTATTTCATCACCTTATACAATATCATTTCATATGATATCGAAATCCGTCACAGTTTTGTTGTACGGAATTATATATGAATCTAAGTATTACAAGTCTTGTATGGGCGGGACTTCTAATACGAGGATTGATATGATAGTTGCTATGTTAACTCGCTTTTAAAGATTTTCATCTAATTTACATTAACCGTGTACTCACCAACTATTTTGAACACTATGTTAATTTCCCCTGATTATCTTACTCTCCATCTCCGAAGTAGAGTGTGAATATTCATTCCGTACTTTTGGAACACCAGTGTCGTCTCGTAATACACTGCCTTGTAACTCACCTTTTAAGAATGAGTGTTGTGTCAAGAATTCTTAAGTAGGATGATTTATAATGTCCTTATTTGAATGGATTGGGATGCCTTTTTATTTAAATAAAGAAATTGTAAATCACCGAACCATAAGTTTATAATTTCTTACTTACATGAGTTGGGACGCTTCTTTATGTAAGTAATGAATTATAAATAAATGGGCTTATTTGTATCCAAAATGACATAAGTATGAGCTCGAACCCGATAATCATCATAATTTGTTAAAAAGATCTAGAGACACGATAATGTCTTACCACCCAGCGAGATCTTAAGATTTTATTTATACTACCTAATTCATTCTTGAATTTTTCATACATGAGATAAATCGAACTACTATCTTGGAATAATCATCGATTCTTCTCTTTATTCCTTAGAAGTACTAGCCTGTTTAGGTCTTAAGGATATTATTCCGCCATAATCCTTTAAAATCTCTTAAGATTTTTAACGAAAACTTGACATTTCTACCCAATAATATTGGTAAAAGTACACTACATTCTTCTAATTATCAACATACCACATCATTATCTGAACCCATTGTAAGATTTCATGGATGATAGATAAATACCAGAACAAGATAAGTTAGTATGTAAAACTTCATAGTATCATGTTTCTTTCAAACTCTAGTTAACTTAGACACAGTATAATACATCCTTTATCCCGAAACTACCCAAAACATTTTCTCGACTCCTCACCACCAGATAACACACACTGAATTCCGGGACGAAATTCCCGTTAAGGTGGTAAGAATGTAACATTTTGCATTTTTAGGTTACTATTCATCCTCGTTTTTTTACTATTCACACTCGTATTTTTATTTTTCATTCTCATAAGTTAACCTATTTCTGTGATAACAGGAAAGTTTGACACTCGTCGGGTCATTTTCGCAAAAGTTATTAAGAAACCGTGTCTTAAATTTACGTTTTGGTTTAAATGCCATTTAAATATCTCGCGCGTAACGAAACCCGGCTCTGAAAATTACATTAGATTAAATTCTAGTTCACTAATAATCAATAAATAGAAATTTTAATTTTAATTTCAAATGTTACCAAATAGACCCAGTGATTTACGAGACTAAACTTGCGTTTTAAGCATTTTTACTTATACACAACCTTAACCTATACTTGCACCTAGGGGTGTCAAAAATCCTGACCCGACCCGGACCCGAACCCGACTAAGGATAATCGGGTCGGGTTACTCGGGTCAACCCGTTTAACCCGAGTACGAACTAGGGTCGGGTATCGGGTTCAAATACTTTGCTTATTCGGGTTGGGGTCAACCCGACTAACCCGAGTTAGGATTTTTTTTTTAACTTTTGTAAATCTTTATTTAATTTTAATTGTTGAATGTATTCTTTAAAATTCTAATTAATGTTGTTTTAAAATATGTTTATAGGCATTTATATGAACGTCGAATATGCATGCATTTCACATATATGAATTAAAACCTTATATTTGACAGCGTGAGTGTGTTTCTTCCCATAGGGAACAAGAAAAACAGATGTATCAAAAAAATATGTAACAAACAAATGCAAACAAAAAAATGTGTCATTTATACATGTGTTATTTTAGAAATTAAATTCTATGATTTTGTAAATGGCACAGAACAGAACCCGACCCGACTTGACCCGAACCCGACTAACCCGAGTTTAAATAGGGTCGGGTTCGGGTATATTATTTTTAGCCTCGACCCGACTTGGACCCGACCCGTTTGACCCGAACCCGACCAACCCGACCCGATTAGCACCCCTACCTGCACCACACTTCTTAAAACATTTATACACTATTACCTTTTTGGAAAAAGTCAAACTTATTTCCCTCCTCCTTCGACCATAAAATCATTCCTTGATTTTAACACTTCTTTTTTTAGGTTTAACGAGCATTTAACACCAACTGACAATAGACTAGGCCCAATCTAGATATTATAAACCTTTTAGATTCATAATAATCATATTAGAAAAGTACATTTTACTTTTCTTATTTTTACATAAACTCATACATTTTACGTTTTATGCGTTTTAAACTAACGTTTTCAGATTTAACAACATTTACGCGACCCATTAAACTTATCACTCATTTTATAAGTTAATAATAAGTATATTTATGAGTCTAACCATTTCTACAAGTTTCATACTTTTACGATATCCGGTTTTACGTTTTATGTTTTAAATACTTACCGTTAGCAATTACTGGGACCAAAACACACTCCGTAAAACACATGGTCCATTCATTAACTCTAACTTAATCTTAAGTTTACTTGAAGACATCTCCTAGCATAGTCACCACCTTAAATGAGTCATGCAATGACTCTTTAAGACAATTGGCATGGTTATATGCAATCTAGCACAAGATCAAGATACATGCATTGTCTTAACACTTAAGAAATGGTTAGTCATGCAATCTATCACCTCCTCATGAGGCTATATAATCCCTCCCCTTGGTGCTCCCTTTGAATGCCAACATAACACACACAAACACAGGCTCCTTTGCTTTCTTACTTCAAGAAATATTCAAGTATTGAGGTCCTTCCAAAGCTACAACAACTACTTGCTCTCTTTAGTGGTATTGTTAAGTTTAAAGACACTTAAATAGCTAAAGACTAGCACAAAATCACAATAGAAGAAGAATAATTCTAGAGTAAAGTTGTTCCTTGTTTGTCCTTGTTCTAGTTTCTTTCCAAAAACCAACCCTTGTGAGCCCTTGTTTATGTTTCCTTAAACATCATCAATTACTTGTCTTCATGTTTATGATATACTATATATGCTCTTTATATATGATCATGATATACAATTTGATAAAAACATGTTTAAACTTATAAAACTTACAAGTTAAATTTAAGTTAAAACTCGTTAGAAGCTTAGTTGTAGTAACTAGTTAAAATACTTGTAGTATATTGAGTTTTAACATCAAACTTTTGATTGTGGACATATATAAGATTAAAAATCAGTTAGAGGAAATAAAAATGAGAATCTAAGCTTTTGAATCACCCAAAACGACCTTACTGTTTGAGAGATACGTCCAAGTAAATTTAACAACCTTGAAATGAAAAGCTGAACAAAATACTTTCTATAACAGAAACTAAAACACGATTTTCAAGGCATTTTTGGTATGATTCGTCGAAAGGTTAAAACACGAAAGTTGTCCCGGAACAACATTTTGTTCAAAAATTCAGGGGCACGGGTTCGGAAAACACAAAACGATGCCTATTTTCTATCAATATTTTATCAGCTTTCATATAGTCGCACGGTTATATACTTTGACATACGACTAGGTAAACCAAGCGGCCTAAAGGCCTTAAGTTGAGACCACAGCCATGGCTAAGGCCAAGGCTGAGGTCTCTAGGCCTTGTCAGCTGAGACCAAAGCCACGGCAAGGCAACGGCTAAGGCCACAAGCCTTCCTAAGCCGAGACCATTAAACCAAGGACTTAGCCTTGGAAAACCAACACAAAAACAAATTTTTTTTACAGAAGGACTTACTCCTTACTTCAATAACCTATGAAACCTCACAAATATCATCAAATGCTTACAAATATTGAATTCATCAAATAATGTCGTATACTCACACTATGGAATGACTATTTTTATAATTAACGAGAACATGTAAACAACCATTATGATTCCTATCAAAACCTAACAAACTTACAACTTTCGTTAGAAATTTAACTAAACCAAAACTCACTTGCGGATTATGACCAAACTCATTTTTAAGACCATGTAGCCACGTAACCTATGTGTCACATAATCAAACAAACAAGACATATATTTTCCATATCGAGTACTACAAAACCAGGGAGCTTCATATGGGGGGTTTCATTTGGGTAAATGGATCGACGAGTTGCTAGATTTACGAACTAAAGTTTCATAGCTCCTCGAATGTTTACTACATGACCTCTGAATTATGATGGCTCAAACGGTAGTATGAGATATTTAAACTATAAGTGTGTTATAAACCATTTCTATAAAACAAAATACACAAATCACCGTATGAAGCATCATGATCAATAAAGATGACATATATGGACTCGTTTATGCTTTCATGTCATTATTCCATAAACTAAGACACGAAACCATATTATAGGTTGTTCGTAGAGACTTCACGACTCGACCACCATTTTCACTAAGCATCAATAACTCACGGTGAGTTCATAGCCCCACTTTCTCTTAATTAATTGTTTTACAAACCTTTGGGGAAGATAATGCTATTATTTTTAAACTGAACACATTGCTTTGAAACTGTATGCTATATATGAATGTTCTATTGGCACTAAGTAACCAATTTTCATGTTCGAAGTCCCTATATCATGAACCATTAATCACGAGAGAGTGAACGCGAATAATGTGGATAGATCTATTGGGAATGACAAATCCCGTTTGTTTGACCAATTCCGGTAAACAAACGCACTTTATTCGAAGAACTCTAGGTATAACGTCAAATTACCTACTAGGGCCACTGTTACTATTATATCAATTTCTATTGATACACTGTTAACGTTTTTGGTATCATGAGGTTAGTGCAATAATCACTGTTTTGTTTTCAACTAGGAGTGTGAGTCTATAGCTCACACTATGAATATTTTGTTCAGCAATTTAACTATGAACTCTATGAATTCACCAACCTTTATGTTGACTGTTTTAAGCATGTATTTCAGGTCCATAATGATCGAGGCTCGCATGGAGGAGCACGGATACTCAAGAAGGCTATAAATTTTATTATCATTCAAAAACTCATTTAATGTAATTTTTAAACCTTTAAACTACTAGGACCTCATTTTGTAAACTCTTATATTTATATAATTCGAATGATAAATCTTTTAAAATGACTCAATTAGAGTTTGTTTTATATTGTTATAATTGTTGTACCATGAAGTAACACCCAGTTTGACTTCTGCTGCTTTCACGAAATTAGGGGTGTTACATGGCAATAGCCTAAAAAGAAATACTTAGTCCAGAGATATGAACGGAAAATGAAGGTATGCTGGAATCATACTCAGAACACAAGAATCATCACAAACAATGTCATGACCAAGGCAACCAATTTTGTCGCTAAGGCCGGATATCGCATCTTCCTGAATGATAGTATGCAGGTTCCAATGGTCATAAGGGTTGGTAAGGCAATGCCTGATAAATCACTCTCGGGGCTCAGAAGATCCGATCCTCGTGATATGTCGCAAGTAAGGGCCTAGGTAGTAGATGGATATAAGACGGTAGTCGGTGAAAGTCTGGCAGGACTAGCAGTCTTGTGGCTGCTGATCTCATGCTTAAACTCTGAATGCTTCGGTGGGCTCTTCTTCAGAGCTCAGTTTGCTTTGCTTTGGAAAGTTAGTTATATTCTTGACTTACTGGCGGTGGGACAGTATGGGGTAATGAGGTACGGGACGTACTGTAACTAACGTAATCCGAAATTTAAAAATGTTCAAAGACTTATCATACCAAAATAGAACAAGACATGGCATAACAAAAGTACTGAATGGCTAATAAGAAAAATGAGACAACATGTCAAGAACAAGGTGTGCTTAACTCTAAAGATAGATGTTTGACTACAAGTTTCAATGCATAAGTACGAATACAAATATACAATGCACACACACACGGTTGATGCAATTTTAGGTGACTACCTTTTAAGACCCGACCAAACATGATATGGGACTATTACTCCTATCATTGCATGATCCTTCCTGAATTAGACATAGGTAATTATGCTATGTATAATTGAGGAGTAACGATGCGATGCTCAGACTAGTCGACTCGGATGATGTTCGGTGTTTTAGAAAACTTTATTTTGGTTATAGTTGCGATTTTTATTTTAGAAAAACCGGAATTCTCTATAACCTTTGGCTCTGATACCAATCTGTCACACCTCGCTAAAGCGAAAACACGGTATGTAACAAGCAAAGGCACATGCATAAGATACTAAAACATGCCATCATTAAGTTTAAAGGAAAATAGTACATCATTACAATATTGTTTAAGCCAACCTTGGCAATAGAAACATAAGACTTGGTTTTCAAAAGATAATGTCTTATTACATAAAGACAACAAAGGTGACACGTGTTGACTGCTTTATACAAATGCCTTTACAAAAATGCTTACTGACGATCACCTGAAATGCATGAGAAAACGGGTCAACTATGAAAATAGTTGGTGAGTAAACAGGTTTTATATAATACAAAAATCTTTTTAGAGAAAGTCCGCCTAGCAAATGTACTGTCAACCCATCTTGTTACAAGTCTCACCCATACAAGAATTGTAACATATAAGTTCACATACATTCCCATAAGAAAAGTAAGTCAAAAACACTCGTGGTTATAACAGTTCATAATAAGAGAACCATGTATATGATAAAGTTATGCAACAGTAGGACCTAAAATAAATAGTATGCATTATGTTGAACAGGGGAACGAGAGGTTGGCCGACCTCTAATAGTGTTATCCATACTATCTACTGCTTCTTCAAAAAGGGAGCAGTACGAAGGGTGCGTATAAATTGAAGTGCGAACAACAAACCAATCAGGGAATAACAATGTGAATGTACGAACGGTATATCATAACAACTATTATATACAGTCCCAATAAGAATCATGCCAAGTTCAAAAGTATGCCCAATCATAAGTTCTCAACAAGTCATAAGTTCTAAAATATATCATAAGGTTCAAAATCAATTTCAAAGAGTTCAAGTCAAAATATAATTCATGTATTTCTCCCAAAAAATATAGTGAGAACAGTAAAAGATGGGTTGTGATTACTCACAAGCATAAAGTGAAACATAAGTTATTGAAGTTCATATATGTGCAAGCAATATAGTTTAATTATAGTTTCATGAATTTCACACAAAATAATTAAGCGGTAAAAAGGGGACTATGAATACTCACCTTAAGCAAGGTAGCGAGATAAGAGATAATGAAAAGCCGAAAAGTTTTAGAAGCAACCTAAAATATATGCCGCGTCTTAGGTCTTGTAAATAATAACGTATGAATGCAAATGAGTTTTGTAAAGTGTTCATGTTGATTATACCATTGAACTTAGGGTTTTCAAAGTTTATAAAATGAAAACGACTAAAGTTGCCAATTTAGGAAAGTGTTACAAGCCCTAGTTTTAAGTTTTTTAGGTTTTTAGTATGATTACCCAAATTGTCAATCTCGGTTCTCCTAACCAATAAGGAGTTATGACTCAGTTTTTTCGCTTACAGAAAGGTTTTTGAGTCGAAAAATCTGTTTTGTGGGTCCCATTGTCCAATAAGTTTCATAACCTATGTGAAAAGACTAAATTACCCTTATGTGTACAATATGGTAAATAACAGCAACAATCAGTCTCACGAAAACAACTTTATCTTGAAATCTACAACTCCGTTTGATTTTGTTCAAGTGGCCAGGTTTAATTTAAAAGGTCATTTAGATTTTATATTTGAACATCAATAGGAGGTTTAGTACAAACATTTGGACTTTTACACGAATGAAATCTATTACTCCAGTTTTGACTACTTTTACGAAAGATTTTCTATTTAATTCATCGGGTGGAGTAACGGAATGAGTCACCCGTAGAAATGGAGCAAGTCCTGGATCTAAAAGCCCGTATTTTTGTTTTTACCCAGAAACCCATGATTTTGAACAATAACCACGTTTACCTACCGGTCTCTAATAATTCCCTTAATCATAAATCGAAACATGTTTCTAAAGTGTTTTAAATCTAGCACATAGTATAATCAGTTGAGGTAATGTATAAAGTTACAGTATTAAATAATGAGAATGATGTTCTTATAAAAGTGGTGGTGAGAAATGGATTCAGGAACAAGAACACTACTCTTAAGAATCAATAACAAACACAAAAACCAAAAGCTTTCAAATCAACCCGAATCTTCAAAAATCCAATAATAAAATGACGCAAATAGCTTGAACAACTTTTAAAAATTTCTTGTAAGACTTTGTAAAAACTTCCCAAGAAAACCCTAGAAAAGTGAGATTTGAGTGTTTTAATGGTTTAACAAATCAAGGAGAGTAACTAGGTAGTTAAATCTTCAAACAAGGATCAAGAATCTTGTAAAAATGAAAAGTGGTGATGGTGGTTTGGTGGTGGGTGGTTCACCGCAACATCAAAGAAAGGAGGGGAAGAGGGTTTTTGGTTTTGTGGTTTGACAAAATGAAGTAAATGAGTGTTATAGGGAAGAGGTGGAATCTATTTATGGCTTGTATAAGAAATGCATGCAATCCTATTGGTGTATTGTGGAGGTGGGCGACCAAGCATGGGAGACAAGCCATAATTATGTTTTTTTTAGTAAGTATTAAATAAAAGTGTGGGTATTTGCGTATTAGTTGGGTATTTAAATAAAAACATAAGGCCTTAAAAACGTGAAAAATGCAATACTCGGTAACATAAAAATATAAAACTTATAAAATTGTCATAAATTGACAAAATAACTTATTTTAATATTTTATGTGAGACATAGGCTTGCAGGAGTGTTAAAACATTGTTAAAACTAAAAATGTAGATTTAAAAATGCGTAAAACGTAAAATGTGCAAAGTTTATATAAAAATGGAAAAATAACAATATGAATTATTATATATACATGAAATGAAAGTAAAATTCCTAAAACATGCAAACTGGACATAGTCTAAGGTCGGTTTAAGTTAATGCACTTTTAAAGACGTACGCGAGTGAACCTATCTGGTTACTCGTAAAAGTAAATTTTCCGTGAAATTAAAATAATAGGTAAAAGAAAGTGGTAAAATAATGACCCGAAAAATACGAATTGTTACAAAAGGGGATGATGATTAGGGAGGTGAAGGTGTTATGTGGTTTTAGATTATTTCAGTGTTGTTGTTTTCAAAAAAAGCTTATCCTGATATTTACATGGAGCAGTATGCGTTTTTCCACAAAAAAATGTGTGAATTGGCATAAACACCCTAATCCCGAGTACCTTTTGGCACAAGCCATTGTCCATCCCACAAGGAATAGCTTTGCCAACTCTCCTAGCCCAGTGGAGCACCAACTGGAGTAGACAGGAGCCGAGACTCGAACCTTTGACCTTTTATTCACAAAATCTCTCCAGTTGGCTTATGGGTTTTTTGGAGATGGGTACCAACTGAGCCAAAACCCTTTTTGGTGCAGCATGCGCATGTTCTTTTTAGAGACGTAGCAAGTTACATGTTCGTTGCTTGTGGCGTGATCTATATTGTTTCAGTAACTTATAAATTAATTATGCTACTTAATGACCTATTGTATGTGTTAGTTTACTGAGTTTGTTTTAAGAGGAGTTATTTTTCATGTTTTTATCAAAATGAACAACACAATGACCAGAGGCGGAGCCAGTGGGTGGGCTGGCGGGTGCTCGGCCACCCCCAACCGGCCCAACTAGCCTAGCTTGTAGCTTGGTTTCCGGCAAACGTTTCATAAAGTACTCTTCAATCTAACCCATGTGGCCATGTCAATAGCCCATATACCCATGGTTAACCATTTTAAAATGATAATCGTTTGATTCAGTCACTGAAAAAAACAGTTTGAAAAGAAAGAGTTGAGAAGATAGTTGCTGGTCTAGCATGAGAAGGAAGAAAGACTGGGAAAAATATATAATATATTAATGGATATATTTGTGTGTGTAATAGTGCCTACACAACTTTTCGTCTGATAGCATAGTAAAGGGAGAAACCCATCTTCCAATGTTTGGCTCTAAATTGTTGTATTTATTTTTAACTCTCATTGCTTTTAGTGGTTTTCTTTTATTGTTGAGGTATTCTATAAAAAAATGACTTAGGCTAGTCCCAATAAGGCCGATCGGCACTCGATCGTGTGCTTCTGGCGATCGATTGCATGTCGATGGAGTTGTTGTGGGGGTAGTCGATCAACACATGTTAAACCCAATTCAATCGCTTGGCCGATCGAGACAAAAGCATGTTACTGTTTAATATTTACGTTTCATATCCAAACAAAAAAAAAAACATATTACCTTACTGGGGCACCTAATCGCCTGAAGGTTGCTGGAAAAAAAAAGCTGACGCGGCAGGAAAAATGAGGGGGATTGAATCCCCCTACTGGGGGCAGCCTTAAGTTAGATACCTAGTTTATTTAGAAAGTTTATATATGTAGAATCCGTTGGTTTGACAGCATATTACTATTTTATTGGTGATTTAAAGCCATTTTTAATAACTGAGAGACCTAATTGTAAGCTTATATGTCTTGAAGATAAGTCGTGATGGTTGAACCGTCGAATCGATGGAGTAACTATCTATAACTTTTACGTTGCTATACAAATTATTTTCGGCCCCCTTAACACAAATTTCTAGCTCCGTCTCTGACAATGACTAGAGCTCGCCCAAACCCACAAGGTTCTTTTTGTCATGGGTCTATTAATGTGATCGACGTATATATCAGTCTCTTAAAACTTTCATTTATCACTATTTGTGCTTACAAAAAATGACCCGTTTTGACCCGCAAAAAATTAGGTGTCTCAAACAGTTTAATTAAAAATTATTATAATGTTTCCTTGAATGTTTGACCAATGATAAGTCAAAACGAGAACGAGCACAAGCATGCTCTAAGCAAGAGTAAAAACCATTATCTTTATGTTCGAATCCGCCTTTTAAAGGTAGACGACTCGATCCTTGAATGGATTAAAAGGGATTAAAAAATTAATTCTTGTGAACACCTGTAAATCCAGCCCATACCTTTTTCCAAGCCTTTTTCTTTTTGTCATGGGCTGGTAAAATCCACGAATGTTTTGGTGGCTGAAACATAAAATATCGATCACTTGTGTACCACCTCCATGTTGGAGACTAAATTTAGTATCACTACTAAGATGTAAAACTATGATAAAACTTTGTATGATTATATAGTATTAACGATTTCGTTCACAACTTTATCAAGTGTAACGATTTGCGTAACCTTGTTAATACCCCCATATTTTATTATAATTAAGTATAGACATATATAGTAACAATCTCAATTAGACACCACTAGCAGGGTACCCGCGCAATGCGGCGGCGGGTACCCTGTAACTATATTTTGCGGATAGCAAATATTATTCGGTTATACATTTTTTTTAACAATAACCATAACTTTAAACAATAACAATGATATATAATTTCTTAGCATTTTCTAGTAAGATAATCTCTAGATATGCTATACAATAAATTTGTTTCTTAATATTATAAACATATAACATTTTTTCAATAAGTTTGACATAAAAAAGTTAGGATTAAGTTTTAACCCAAAATAACTAACTTAAACTCAAAATTAATAACCCAAATATAAACTTGTTTTCCGAATTAATTTTAACAGCTCAAACAAATTTTTAACTTCAATTAATTAGTTAAGCCCAATTCCGAAAATTTGAAATGCCAGTCCACTTCCAAAAAAATTAAACCCGGCCCAAGTCCAAATCTATCCTAAATTGATATACGTATAACTTACTACTCTAATGAAGGGTAAACCCTAAACATAACCCTAAAAACCCAGAAACAAAAGATGGATCTAGCAGCCACACTTATACAACCTTTCACTTGATAATCAAAATTCGTACCTTACCAAGATCTTTCCTTCACTTCACCCAAACCAAACGTAGCTAATCATAAACCTTGTTCTCTCAACAAAAATCGTCCCTTGTTTTCTAAACACTTAAAGACAACACAAACAAAAATCGTCCCATGTTTTCTTGATAAAACCGAATCACCAACACAAGCTTAATGATATTTCTTTCTGCTTGTCAGTAACCGAACAATGCACACTCACGAGCACACACCTCCTTTGGTTTCCAGAACCGCACGAAGAACGTAAGGAGAATATAGCTTCAAGATCCGTTAAGGGTCTCGGGTAGGTATATTTTTGTGTTGTTGTTGTTTAAACCGAACAAAAGAAACGGATATAACAAATTTTTTATATTTCGTCTTTTAGTTTTTCGGATATTAAAGAAGTCAAACTTCTAATAGATCGATGATGAGGTTTTCTTTTGTGTTTTCGAATGGTTGCTCTCTTGGAAAGATGTTCGAAAGAAAAGAAAAAAAACTGAGATCTTGCTTTCGAATCTAGTTTAGGTTGGATTTGGGTTGTTGGCTGTTGTTCTTGTGTTGTCGTGAAATGGGATAGGATATAGTTTATTGTAGTTTGTTTGTGGTTGTTGTTGGCGTGAGTAGTGGATTACTGGATTTGGTCTTGGACAATTGGATTTGTGGTTTTAGTTTGAATATTGGTTGTTTGTTTTTGAGTTCATTTCTCGTATATTTCTTTTTCGTTTTTCTTTGTGGATTTCCTTTTTGCTTATAACAAGATCGATAAGGCTTTAAAATCATGAATCGGTTAATTGTATTTAGTTGTACCTTTAGTAATAATACTTGTAATGCTAAATTTTAAGGCATTAAATGTCCATTTGTGTTTTAATTAGTTGTGTGGAAGCAAAAGTGTTAATTGTATTTGTACATTGTGCTTAGATAATTGTATATATTGGTGAAAGGGTGTTTTAAATTATGTATTAATTGTATGTAAAAAATAATGTTTTTTTGGTTTTATTTGTGCTTCAACTACTTGTAAATTATGTTTTTTCACATGTATTTTTGAATGAATGGGTGTTTTTAATAGTGTATTAATTGTAATATATGAGTAGTGTGTTTTTAGTTTTATATGTGCTTTAGATACTTGTAACTAATGCTTTGTAACTTGTATTTGCTTAAAATTCTATATATGGAAATCTTAAAAAATTAATAGGATGGAAGTGCATCCCTCTATTATAAGATAGTTAGATAACTGATAGTGTTGACTATAAGCTTCATTTGATACAAAGTTCGAGAAATCATCACTAAGGGTCCGCTTGGTTCAAAGTGGGGAAAGGGAAAGTGAAAGTGAAAAGGAAAGGGAAAGGAATGCAAAGAATGAGTGAGGTGGGTAATCAATCCCTTACCCCTCAATTTACTCTATAATGGTTCATTACCTATTACGGGGTAATCAATCCCTTACCCCTCCCCAACCAAGCACTAAATTATTTGTGATGTAGGCCATTTTGAATATCTTACCCATTCCCCACCCCCTTAACCCCCTAACCAAGCACGCCCTAAATGTATAACCTGCAATTGAACATTTGAACTTGGCACAATTAAACTTGGGCCACTTATTGAGCTTGAACAATCAACTTCACGGTGTTGGGGCCTTGGGTGCAATAAGCATTTACAGTGATAATTAATTTTTCCCTAAATTTATATTCCTTGGTCCCCAATATGTAAGAATTAATAATAAGTTTTGTTAGAAAATAAAATTCGATTTATTGGGAGAAAAAAGTTGATAAGTTTTACATTTATAAGAAGTGGTGGAGTCATGTGAGGAATAGAACGGGATCGAAGTCCCAAAGCTTCGCTGTCGCATGCCATATTTATTTCACCCTCTTTCTTGAATAATGCATGCATTTAATCATACTAAACGATTATTCGCTCCTAGCAGTGACGAGTTATATTAGCTCAATTTATGTGTTATTTTCTTTATGTATATATAAGGGTGGTGGCAACGGGCACAGGCTGAGGAGCGGGCTTGGCCAGCCCGAGCGGCTACACCGCCGCAACCTATGCGGGCTCGAGCGGGTTTAGCATTCAGCGGGAAACATACCCGAGACGGGTTAAAGGAAATCGAGCCGTTGAACGGCTAAAAATCATGCCGTTGGGCACTTTTAAAAAAAAAAAAAAAAAAAAAAAAAAATTCCTTTTTCAATTTCATCTCTATTTAAACACAACCATTTCACATACTTTTTACAACAAAAAAAAATCAAAACTTTTACTCAAGCATATCACCAAAAATAATGAATTCATCTTCATCTTCATCTTCATCATCGGAGTTTTCCTCCGAGTCTTCATCCGAACTCGTGTCTTCAACGGGTTCTACCATGTCAACCTTTTTAGCCGCAATGGATGCCCTCGAAGACACGGCAAGCTCAAGCAATACCCGGGGGTATATCGAACGTTTTCGTGAACAAGCCCAAGAAAATCTAATGAATGACTATTTCGTTGAAAACCCAAGGTTTCCCGCCAATGTTTTTCGTGAAAGATTTCGTATGAATAGAAGCTTGTTCGTAAAAATTGTTGGTGATATTGAAGCGAATGTCGAATGGTTTCAAGAAGGCATAGACGCGAGGGGGAGAAGAAGTTTCACGGCGTTACAAAAATGCACATCGGCCATTCGACAACTAGCAACGGGTGGACCTCCGGATAGATATAATGACTACCTAAACATAGCACGAAGAACTTGAGGTTATTTTTAAACTGTTTGTGTTTCTAATAACTTGGTATTTTTTATAATTCGATATATTTTTAAAATGTTTTCGTTTTTTTATATTTGTAGCTGAAAGCCTTGATAAATTTTGCGATGCGGTAATCCAATTATATAGGCGAGAGTTCTTACGTAGGCCTACATCCCATGGCGTTGCACGCCTATTCGAGGCACATGAACAACGACATCACATTCCCGGAATGCTTGGTAGCATTGATTGTACACGTTTCATCTGGCGAAATTGTCCTCGACATTTGAAAGGTCAATATAAGAGAGGTGATCACCCATACCCGACTATTATGCTTGAAGCCGTCGCTTCAAATGATTTGTGGATTTGGCATTCGTTTTTCGGTCCACCCGGTTCAAACAACGATATCAATGTTTTGAATCAGTCTCCATTGTATCTTACGGAGCGAAATGGAACGGCGCCAAACAGTTCATTTTATGTAAATGGACGACTTTACAATCGTGGATATTATCTTACCGATGGAATCTATCCTACGTATTCAACGTTTGTTAAGGCATATAAGTATCCCACTGACCCGAAGGAAAGGAGATTCAAGAAGTTACAAGAGTCTGCAAGAAAGGATGTCGAACGAGCTTTTTGTCGTCTTAAGTCAAAATGGATGCTTCTCAGTCGTCCTCTTCGGGCTATGTCGGTCCAAAAAATTCGCAAAGTAGTTCAAACTTGTGTCATATTACACAATATGATTTTAAAAGACGACGGGGTGGCATTATCACCGGTTCATATAATGGATCAGCCGGTCGTGCCAGTTTATGACCCGAATGTACTACCGGAGTTACTCGACGAAGACATCCATAACCGTCTCCGATTTGATCTTACGGAGCATGTAGCGGCTCAAAACTTACCACACCTTGACGACTAGTGTTTTCTTTTTTCTTTTAAGTATTATTTCTTTTTTTTATGTAATTTTCTTTTAAGTATTTTGTAATTTTCTTTTAAGTAATAATAATAATATTATGTGTTTTATTATATTGTTTGATATAATTTTAAATATTAAAAGGTAAAAAAAAAAATTAAATGTGGTGAGGGGTAGGGATACATGGTTGCCACTAAAAATCTATGATGAGGGATGGTGTGGGGATGAGATGAGTTGGAAGAATGTTATTGGTGGATAGTGAGGGATGGTGAATGAGGGTTGCCACCACCCTTAGCGTAGAGTAATTAAGCCCGAATAAAATTAGTAGTCTAAATAGTAAATAAGTATTTAAATATTTGATATTTTGCCTTTTTTTTATAAGTAATGGTATTTTAGTCTAATATTATCTCCGTCCTAAAATTTAAGTCCATTTGGACTTTTTGAATACAACTTTGATATCAAATATTTTTGTTTTTATTATATAATATTTGATGCAAAATATATGAATAAGTTGTGTTTTAAATGTATTTTTTATTAGTATAATTTTTATCAAGTATTGTATAATACAAACAAAAATATTTATAGTCAAAGTTTGATTGAAAAAGTCAAAACAAACTTACATTTTGAAACGGAGGGAGTAACATTACTTAATTTTTAAGTTTTCAAGGTTTAAGCAAATATGTTTTTAATTACTTAATTTTTAGTTGTAGTATAGATTTAGAAGATGTATAGCTTTTCAAATAAAATATTAAATAATGCATTTATTTTATGTTTGTTTAAGCTTTTAATTTTGTTGCAAAAGTCTTTGTATAACTTATACAAACTTTTCGTATCAAGTTTTATAGATATATAAACGGGCAAATGATAACATAAAGTATTATACTTACGAAAACAAAAAAATTTGTTCGCTACCCACAAGAGTAAATAATGACAAGTATGATACTTTTTTTTTTTTTATCATTTGCCCTATATAAACTGTACAAGGACTTGAAAAACTTACTTGAATCTACATGTGAAATGCACAATATATACAGACGAATATATTGACACAAATACACAAGAGTTAATTGCATTTTTGGTCCTTGTGGTTTGGTAAAATTGCAGGTATGGTCCTCAAAACTTTAAAAGTGCATCGATAGTCCTCATTTTGAAGTTTGGGTTGCATTTTTGGTCCTTATCGGTGTGAAATGACCAAATTACCCTTGCCTTTTTCTGAAGAAGACAAAGGGTATTTTAGTCATTTAACTTCATTCAGGGACCAAAAATGCAATCCAAACTTCAAAATGAGGACTATCACTGCACTTTCAAAGTTTTGAGGACCAAACTTGCAATTTGACCAAACCAAAATGACCAAAATTGCAATTAACTCAATACACAATATACGTTCATTATAAATTATAATATATTAACTAGTTTCAATGATGCATGTAGAATAAATTCTATTGTATAAATGTAGGGATGAGCATTTCGAACCGAATCCCGGAACCGTATCGGTACCGTATCGAAACGGTACCGATTTTTGAAATGCGGTACGGTACCGGGACTACGAAATAAGGTGGAAAAAAAATCGAGACCACTAATTCGGTACGGGACCAGTACCAAATCAGGAAATTTCTGAAAAAAGCGGGGAAAACCCGATTTCCCGGTACCGGTATCCGAATCCCGTTCGGTACGGTACCGGTACCATTAATTTATGCTCGGGAAAAAATGGGTACCACTAATTTGGTACGGGATCGGTACGGGACCGGTACCGTGCTCATCCCTATATAAATGGACGAAGTCTTTTTCAAAAGGTAAACCGAAAAGTTACTATTATATGTAAGTTTGATGCAGGGACGAAGCTTAGAGTGAGCGTGGAGCTAAAATTCTTTCATAACATGTAAAGAGGATTTTTGATTCACAGAAGATAATTGTCATACAAAAACCGGAGAAACTGTGCAACAAAAAGGAGGCAAAGCTAGTAAAAATCTACTGTATAACTTAATTTGATGAACAAAATTTGGTGCCTCTTTTAGTGAACAAAACTTGGGAGGCCCTTATAAGGAACAAAACTTTTTCTTTTCATCAAAATTGGGCATACAAATTTTTTCCCCTGAGTTTGTTCAAGCAATTGTTCACAATTTAACATCTCATTCACTACAAGAAACAAGGTCCTATTATGACCAGAATTTAGTGACGACCTCTTTTCTGCTGTTAGTGACCAAATTCGTCTTGTCACTAAAAGTGTTTTTTCTTGTAGTGCATTTGTCATAGAAAAAAAATATAGTTTTCGGACGATGTTCAAACCAAACTTTAGCAGTTTTTGTTAAGTTGAAGCATTTTACGAACTACAACAACTCAAGTCTTAACCCTATTGCATGTATATAGTTTTTTAATTGTTGAATGAGAAAAGTTCAATGCAGAACAGTTTTTTAATTGCATGATTTGTTCTTTAGATAAAAATTGTTCTGCATTGAACTCACCTCATTTTTGAATATCTTCTTTAAAAGTCCGGTTAACGTTGTTTTAAAATTCCGGTTAACGCTGCTTTAAAATATGTTTAAAGGCACTTATAAAGAAATCAAAACTTTGAATACGTATGCATTATATACTATATGAATATCGAAAGCGACGGTTTATAGCGACAAATGACCCTACGGGTTCAATTTTAGTCATTACCAAAAAGAAAGTTTATAGGTTGAAAACTAAAAATGTTTGAGGATTAAACAGTATTTCAACTATTAAATTGGTGGTAAATGTTGTTACAATTTTTAATTAAAATATGTAAAACAAAATTTGAAATTTAAAAAGTTATTTTGGGTGAAACACATTACTCATTTTAAGTTTTTAAAATTTGAAAAAAATTTAAAAAAATATTCGTATTTTATATATAATATCAAGGTTATAAATAGCGTGAGGCGTGGCATGACCAAGCCTCAATCCTTTGCGGTCAAGGCGAAGCTTTTGCCTTTATAAGGCGTGGTATAAGGCGGCACAAAATATGAAAATATATATTTATATTATATTTCATATATACCGAGTTTACAGAAAGACGTAGCATAAAGCAGCGTGGCGGCATGGCGTGACGGCATGATCAAGCCTCACGCTTTTGTGAAGCCTTTACGAGCCTTTTAAAACCATGTATAATATAGATATATAGATATGAATTAGAACATTATATTTGATAGTGAAAGATAGTTTTAAATTTTGTGGGTGAAATGTATTGATAGATCACATCTTATATAGAACTAGCTTCATAGCCTGCCCGAATGGGCGGGCTAGCTTCATGATAATGAATGTTGAATTTTAAATGTATGTAAAGCAATCGTGAAAATGGGGCAATATTGCCAGCATATATATCTTGTACTTTGACTTTTGAAGTCAACGAACTTTTTTAACTTCAAAAACTGATGACGATTTTTTCAAAAAATATACCAGAACACTTAATAATTTCTGGAAAATGGAAAGTCTGAAAAGTAGTCACTTGACCTCATAAAGTGAAATGTTTACCAATAAATTTAATGTGAACCTCTTCACTGTAAAGTTATTTTGTTGCACATTTTCTTACCTATGTCCTGATTGTTATTCATTTGCTGAACAAGTTCGACGATTATATCAAAAGACAACAACTGTGAGAACAAACCGTGCTGAACTCAAATTTCTGAGAAGAGAGTCCCGACCCAAGTGGCAGTGTGTCACCATTTAACACAAGTGGCATTAGCTATACAAAAACAAGGATCTAGGGGTTTAATCACAGTATGCACTAATCTTACATAAAAAGACCCAAAAAAATAATACTATTTCTATTATTTCATTACAGAGAAACTACCAAAGCCAAACATTTTCATGTGCATACACTGAACTTCTTCTAGAACCAACATTTTTACATAGCTAGAATGATAGAGTAAGGAATGATTCATTCTTATTTTTTTGAATGATGCATTTGTAACATAAGATTAAGTAAATTTATTCATATGATATTGTTGTACATTGTTCATGAGTTGATGCATTTCAGGCTACATATTTATAAATTTAATTGAATAAATATTAACAAATTTTGCAATTTGTGTTTTATGTTCAAAACCGAAGAACCCGTACTGAGAAACCCGAACCGAAAAACACCCTACCGGTCCATACCTGATTGATGTCTCAAAAGGGCCACAATGTAAAGGATAGCGCAAATAGGCACAGTGTATGCTCTAGTAACTCGGGTACTCACGTTGGTGGTCAGATTTCACACCTCCAACGATTAAGAGCATAACTTCAAGATACAAAATCATCAGTTGCGTTTACGAGTCAAAGAATTGTGCTTCCTTTACCCATGTAGAAACAGCAACGATGTCATGTATATGGCGGTCATTTAGTATCCAATCTTTTGCACCGGTTTTCAGCCTGCTATGAATGCTATTAAACTCTGTGGCATTGGTTACTGTCGGATGTTAATTTACAAGCATGCATTTAATGATCAAATCTTGGTTGGGTTGTGTAAGTACCGGATTATATGCACATTGACAAAGCGGTAATTTACTATGAAAATGGAATGCTGTGGAGAGTTGTGTTGCTCATACCAAGCAATGTCCCCAAATTTGTTCATGTAAACGAAGGTGTAATAAGAATCGAGCACAAAAAAACTAAGAAAATATAAGGAAAAGCAGACAATGGTCATTCTCCATGTAAAAAACAACATTTCAAAAAGACACTCTAGCTATTAAAAACATAGTTCCAAGGATATCTTTTTTGGTACTGTAAGACTATAGCACGACAAATCTTTACTTGCATTTATTTGAAAATTAAGTTGATACTCTCAAATCCCTTTTCCGAAGAGCACAACTTATTAAATAATAATTCAACTATTTGGTTATTACACCTCCTTGATACAGTTGATGATCAACATATTTTACCCAGATTAACAACATAAACTTGAACATGTTTTCATTTCTTCAATTTCTTAGTTAGATGTTAATACTTAATATTCATATTACTTTATGTAGATAGAGTTCTATTTGTGAAGCTCTTTTATTTATTTGTATAACTATGTGTGGCAAGACATCAACAAACCAGTATTACAAGATAACATACGAGCTTGTTGGTACTGACATCCGCCGAAGAGTACTTCTAATATTACTCGCTGACTTTTCAGCACTTGTCTCAATGCCGAACACTGCAATCTCGATCACTAGATCTTCTAACCGAACCCCCTCTGACAACTGAAATGGTGCCTTATATTTGAGAGAATCTGCACATACTCATCTAAGTTATTGTGATACAACATACTCGTTTTTATATTTGATCTTATGGTTGAGTGTTGTTCTTTTTGTAATCTCGCTTATTTCATATGCTTCATTTGCACCGTTTTCGAACCTTATCTAAATATTGTAACTTGATATTAATTCTATGCAATCCATTTACCAATTAAAATTGTAAGCTCTTATAAGTTACATACCCTTCAAATACATTGGAAATTAAAGTCACTGGCTCATTTCCTTTTATCAGCATCTCCACTCTATAAGAGCAACAGTCTAAGCGCATAACACACATGGATACATTTTAAAAAACGCTCCTTTTAACCCTATTGGAAACAGAAAGCCAATATCGCTACATGTTCCCATTATACGAATCCAACTTCTTGCATTCTAAATAGGTACATGACTCTCACACCTCTACGCCCATGGCCAGACCACACTGACCAGCCTAACCATTTATAATTGTGGTGTAAATCTATTGACCAAGAGATCCACCCAAGCTTTGCTAAAGGCAAAAGCGTATTTTTCTTATTCTAACTGTATTACTTGCTTCAGTACAAAAAAGCAAGCAACATATAGCCCATTACCTAGAGTATATACGACAGGTCCTAATTTCTAAATCAGATCAGCAAGTGATAACCACCGGAAGTATATAAAAAAGTAATCATTACATTTTTTAAAAAAGAATAACAATAGCCAACGTCATATTTTGTTCATTTCCATGTTGTCATATTATATTCATCATACGTCCATCCTAAGGTTCAAAGAAACACATACTTCAAAAGTTGGGGGCTATACAATTATAAGTTGAATCTTGTATAGGTTGTGATTAGCAAACTATGCACATATTAATAATTGTTTTGTCTCACATAAAAGTTTAAACAGAACAACAGTAACAATATGAGGTCGATTCTGCAACATAACATATAGTATGATCGAAAAAGAAAGAAAAGCCAATGAAAGTTGGACATACATACCGCACTTGTCGCAATGAAAAAACTTGTAACGACCTCCAGTTCTGCAATGATAAATATTCTATCATCGATCAATTTCAAGAATTAGCAACGTACAATTTTAGAAACATCGCTATTCTTAATAGTAACCTGCATATTTCACACTCATTGCAATGGAACTGTTCCTTTGAAATCTAAATCACAACACAATAGAAAGTTAGCATAGTTATCAAAAACTTCCCATGTGAAGCAAATGAAATGTGAAAGCTTGTTTACAACGTAAACTTAGAACTTGCAAATATCACAAAAGTGTTATGCGCTGATTGACGAATGCTTCCTGCTCATCGGACATCCTAATTGCAGGAAATGGTTATATTGTTAGAATCATAGGAAAACACATATATTGCAGAAACAATGAATATTACCGTAATCAATTTAAAATTTCAAAATAAAGTACTTGTTAAAATAGCTCTTCATGTATTGGCTCCTTTGGCATGTGTTAGTATGGGTCCTTTACAAATGAAATTATCACTTTGTTGGGAACTTGAAGGTGAAATCATTACATAAAAATAACCATATATATTTATATGAAATCGTAAAGTAATAATCCAATTTCAAATTCATTTAGAGTATAAAAGATTGGGAAACCTAACTTTATAAACACAACCATATGAAATTTGATATGTGCATAACTCTCACACTACCAATACAATTGCTTTCATGAACAAAGACAATTAATTTATTCATGGTCTAAGAAGATTAAAAACAATAATTACCTTTTGTGATGATGAATCGCAGAGATGGTGGATTGACCAAAACCGATTTCATCTATAAATTTTTTGATATTGAATTGAAGATGATAAGATCGTTGTGAAGCATATGATTGTTTAACCTATATAAGAAAATAAAGGAATGAATTGACTGTGTGTTATTGATTGAGAGGAAATTGCCTAATTTTTAGGTGAGGTTTTTTTTATAGAATTTTGAATTAAAGATGGAAGATGGGAACATTGTAGAAAGAATACAAGTTTGGAAAGAGGAGTTTTCATCATAAAATGCGGATTGATCTACTGGTTGAGGCACATGCATGCTGAGGTCTGTGAGGCTGTGTATGTTGAGACCCATGTTCGAATCTTGGCTGCTACAAATTTTGTTTTTATAATGTAACCGGATGTAGTGCCATGGTAGCATTTCCACCTCATCATAGAGGCGCCATGTCAACATTAAAATGCCTAGTAAGCATTAGTGATGTGGCATGTGTAGTCTCATATATATGTATAGATGTTGTGGGGCAGAAAAAGACATTTCTTATGTAGTAGGATTTTGCATTTAGGAGGGAGAATCAGAATTCATAAACCTTTTGCCCGCAATAAATAAATTTAGAACTTTGGAGTTGGACCGATTAAAATATCATAACAAGGGAGCCACTTAAGAATTAAAACTCTGATTATATATTGATTAACTTTGGACTGAGTAAGCAGTTTTAGAGAAATTCATATTTTCAAAGCTTACAAAATGAATAAGAGATAAACGGGTTAGAACGGGAGTGTGTTTCTTTCCATTTTATAAGGGAACAAGAAAATAAATGTATAAAAAATACATCTAAATATCCACCTTCATTAAGAGAATTGTTCGTTGGATTAATGAGCAAACTTTACAAGTATAAATAAGATTCGGTCTGTTGCAACTCCACAAAAGTGGGTGTTAAAAAAAAGAAAAATATTAGCCGTCATTGACATGTAGCTTGTAATGAGTGACGGTCAACGTCTTTACCACATAACAAGCACTGCACAAGGTACAAGGTTCGACTCTGGACATCTCATAGTCACAACCGCCGAGTCATTCAGGTATACCCTCACATTATGAAAAGCAGCTGATTGTGAACAATGACGGAACCAAGATGGGTCCTAAAGAAGGGCTGAAGTTTCTGAACGCCTATGAATTTTTGCAGCATAGTGCTAATTTTTGTAAAAATAATATCAAATTTTTAGAAATGTACATGATCCCCATAAAAATGTATTTATAAACTCATTTAGTTTATCGTAAATGCGCTTGGCTAATTCTGATTCTCTTCCTGATTATGGACCGGTTAGAGTCACCGAATATCAACCTTATTCACTTAGAAAATAGTACATTCTATATAGCGAAACCGTGAATTGCATCTTTGTATTATATTACCTCAAATAATATGGTGTTAATAGACAAGAAGTAAATAGTAATGTGTTTTGTCCTTTAAGATAGCATTGATTCTTGTCCATTAACATCATATCGAAGGTAATGTATTATAACAAGATACATTTGTGGTTTAGTTATATATGATGTATTAGTTTCTAAGTTGGAAAAAATTAATATCCGGCAACACGGATCGGTGCATAATCGGGAAAGGAACCATAATTCAAAATGACCAGATGCTTTATGTTAAACTAAATGAGATATTAAACACATTGTTTTTGAGATCAGAAGCAATTTTCAAAAAATTATGAGTTTTAAAAAATTAAATATTGCGTCGCAAAAAATCATAAATACAAATATCTGAACCTGAAGAAAACAAACACATCAAACTTATGGTAATCTTATGGACATAAAGATCTTTCTGACAGCTATATTCATTTAACAATTAATCTCTATGTTCTAAATTAATAGTCCATGTTTCTTTTTCGGGATATCTTGATTTAATTGTCTGCTATTAAAAATAGATGAGGAAGTTTGAACGACTTTATTACATTACCCTTTCTTAAAATTATTATTATAAACTTTAAACAAGACAATAATTAATTAATTAAGAATAAAACTGTTATTCTACTAATAAATAATAGAGAAAAAAAATAATAAATTATGTTTTTCTTAAATTATCTTTTTTTTGTTGAGAACAATTATTTTAGAATGAAAAGAGCAATAATAATGCATCTTCTCAATATGTATTGATAGAATTTAATTTCTCTAAGGCTAGTAACAGTGGGTCGACATTCGGTCGGGCACCAAAAAAAAAACACCACGACCGACTTTATAGTCGGTCGACTCGAATGTGGCACGTGGGTCGCAAATCAGTCGAGGGGCAAAAAAATAACATCTATTGGATTTTCAACCGATTTAAAATTCTTTCTTTTCCCAAAACTTTGTTACCGTTTCTTAAAAAAAAATAATAAAAATAAAAATAAAAATTAAACTTTACCACTTTACATTCTATAAATACCAACCTTAAACACACTTCTAAACACACAATTTCAAACACAATTTAACCTCAAACTACTTCTCAACACAAGATTATTATGGCTTGCCGTCTCCCGCATTCCATTGAAGATATGCAAATGTACGTTAAAAACAATGCGAAGAAGACGACGAGGCTCGAAAAAACGCTATTATAGACGTTATCAATCTGTTTGATCAGGAAAGGGCAGAGAAGCAACATATGAGAGAAAAATACACGATTTGCAACGACATTACGCTTGAACGAAAAGCTGTGATCGACAATTTTTTTATGGATGAAGCCCGCAAAGACGACAACATTGCTGACATGTTGTGGGGGTGTGCTCAACAAATACAGAACAACATCAGCACCAAAATCAATTGGAGCTATCGGGAGAACAAAACCGATGGTGTAGGTGCATCAAGTTCGTCTGCTAGATTTGTTGGGCAACCTCTGCTAGACGAGGAACGTTTGGCTCGCATCGAGGAATTTGCTGGTTATCGGTCTCCTTCGTATGATTCTGCATGCGGGGAGCATTCAGATGAAGATTTATGATTTATGTATTTTGTATCGTTTTTATTTTTAATATATTAATGTTTTTATTCAGTATTGTAATGTTTTTATTTTTAATGAATTTTAAATTAGTTGTTTAAAATGTTTGAATTAAAAAAAAAAACGGTTATCGACTGTGACAACTTGGTCGTGACTGATCGCCAGAGAGAGAAAGCTGATGTGGCAGCCGGTGACCCAGGTCACGACTATGTCTAGCCTTAACCAACATGTACAACCTTAAAAGGATTCATAATATTTATAAAAGATATAAATGCACCACATAAGTTTCGAGGAATCATCGCCCCTCGACTCAACTGAGACTACTCCTCCCAAGTAAGTGTTGTCGCCGAAACACTTAGTGCATCCTTACTTGTTGTATAAAATAATCATAAAATGTCTTTGTTTGCGTGCAGTATTGATACCGCTGGGAGTACTGCTGGGCATTCTGGGGATTCGCCTCCCAAGGCGAGTCCCATTCGCGCTGACCCTCTTGTGCCAGAGAACCAAGGCGCCGATCCATTGGTATCTGAGGATATGCCAATGGACCAGCTAGTTGAGAAGCTTAGTTTGGCTGCTGCGCACAAGGCTGCATTGGTCGCGCAGCTAAAGGTAAGATATGCTGGAGAGAGTAGCCAGAGCGCACAGAAGGACAGACAGATTGAGTTGCTGAAGGCACGTTTGGCTAGTGCTCAGGTGGAAGCAGAGTTGGCGCGCTCTTATTCCCAAAAACTTGCTGGGGAAAAGATGGCGTTGCTAACCCAAGTGAGCCAGGAGCGTGCCGCGTTGGAAGAGTACAAGGCTTCTTGCTTCTGGGCTGTTAATCATTTGGAGAAGGGGAAGGATGAGCACTTCTCTCGGTTGGGAAAGTTTCATGAAGCTGTGGATGGAATGCTGAAGGAGCAGGAGATAAAGCTTCGCAAGCTCAGTATTGAATACGATGAAGAGCTGTATCCTCAGCTGGTTTCCACTATCGCTGAGCGCAGGTGGCTTATCAGCCATGGTTTGCGCCTTGCTGCCCTCAGTACCTTGGAATCTCGAGAGGTGGTAGACGCATTTGGGGGGGTTGTGTAGTGCGCGCTAGCGCGTGGCAAGGCAGAAGCTATAGAAGAGCTTCACGAGGGTGGCCTCTTGAAAGTGCCTGTCGCACAGGTGCCTGGGTATAACGAACATGCCTATGATGATCTGGTTGCTGCAATGGAGAAGATGAAGTTGTTGGAGCTTCCTCTGATTGCGGAGTTGGAGCGCGACCAGGATTATCCCATAGGTGTGATTATGGAGGGATTGACCTTAGCCCGCCATCGTGCTGATAATGCAGAGATACAGCCTAACTACTTTTTGAAGCCTGATGAGTCACAGCTGCAGGTGCCTATTTGTGCTCACCCCCGCGACATCTTGAACCCTTTCGCACTTGAGAAGGAAATTCCTTTGAAGGAATCCTTAGAAGCTCATGCTACGAGGCTTGCAAAGAAGAAGGGTGTTAAGGGAAAGGCCATTCTGTGTGGTCTTGGCGCAGCGCATCTTCCTAGATCTGACGGGGTACCTGTTAGTGTTGCCACGGTATCACGCCAAGATTCTGATTTGTTGAAGAAGCTAAAAGAGGCTGGGGACGCTGCAAGCCATGTGGAGAGCTCACATCTTAGGCGCTGTAGTAGTATATAAGTTATATCTTCTTTGTAAATATCCTTTTGTAAGAACTCGTGGTCCTTAATAAAATTTTCCTTTTGTTGAATGCGTGTTGATGTGGTTGCGACTTATAATGTTTGTACTCAGTTATCTGTCTTTGCATAAAAAACGTACTTGTTGTCTAAGAATCAAACTGTTACATAAGTGCGAATAATGTATGAAGTCCATAATCATGTATGAAAGTCATGACCTATCATACTTGAAACATAATGTCGAAGTACTTTTATCATAATCGTGTATGGTGTGATATGCAGCGTACTGTAAATATCATATCAAGGAGCCAAGAGTCTTGATTCCTAGTTTGTTAAAAGCGCACAGTATGCATTGTTGTGCATCCATCATGGAATGCGCATTGAACTTATTCCAACGTCTTGAAAATAAGGTGTTTAACAAGGATGCATGATCCAATATTGATGGGTTTGCAACCCTCTTACTCAACGAGTTATTTAGTAGGTTTACTCATCCTGTTACCATCGTGGGTTTATTAAGTGCATGCATGCCATGTAGGCAAAAGATAATATAACAACAATATTAAGACATAAATGAGATGCGAATAACTAATTGAAATGTGTCGCGGAGTTAGCTAGAAACCGCGACGTTTTATTAATACTTGCAAGTTTTTGTAAAAAAGAAAAAACACATTTGCCTAAGTAAACCAGAATGTAAATACACGGATATTTATTGAGCACTATACTAAAGTGCAGTGGTGTCCGTGCGCTGGGCCGTGGCCGTTCCTAGAGGTAACATCGTTTGAGATTGTAGATGTTCCATGTGCGTGGTAGCTCACGACCATCCATGTCACGTAGCTTGTACGCGCCTTTTCCTAATGCTTCAATGACCTCATAAGGTCCTTCCCACTTCGGTCCAAGTTTACCTGTATCTTCTGCATGGCTCGCATCATTAGCGCGATATACAAAGTCGACTGGTCTGAATGAGGTGCTTCGAACCTTAGCGTCATAGTATCCTTTCATTTTTGACTTAGCTCTCGCCTCGCATATAGCTGCGCGTTCGCGCCTTTCTTCCAGAAGATCCAAGTCAATACGCCGTTCATCGTCATTGGTTGTAATATTAACTTCGGCAGTGCGAATAGTTGGCATCCTAATTTCGGCTGGTATGACGGCTTCTGTCCCATAGACAAGAGAAAAGGGAGTGTCTCTCGTGCTAATTTTGATTGAAGTGCGGTGCGCCCACAAAACATGCGATAGTTCCTCTACCCACCTTCCTTTGTGTTTGTCTAAGCGTGCTTTAATTCCTTCACCTAGACTTCGATTTGCACGCTCGACCAAACCATTGGTTTGTGGGTGTTTAACTGACGCGAAGTGTTGTGCAATATTCAGTTTCTCGCACCATTCCTTGAAAGGGTTGTCACAGAATTGTTTTCCATTGTCCGAGATGATTTCCCCAGGTAATCCGAAACGGCATACGATATTTTCCCAAACAAATCATTTTACCTGGTTACCTGTGATTGTCGCGACCGCCTTTGCCTCAATCCATTTAGTGAAATAGTCTATAGCCACTATAAGGAATTTCAATCCCCCTGCTGCAACAGGGAAGGGGCCTGCAATGTCGATACCCCATTTATAGAATGGCCACGGCGACGTAATAGGTGTTAGCTCCTGTTGTGGTTGGCGTGGAATGGGTCTGTGAACTTGGCAGTCGCCACACTTTCTTATTAAGTCCCGCGCGTCACGGTGCATCGTAGGCCAACAGTATCCTGACCGTAAAGCGCGCGCCACAACGGACCGTGGTCCTGAGTGCATACTACATGAACCAGCGTGGATCTCTCGGAGTACGTAATCTGCTTGAAGGGTTCCGACACATCGAAGCCATGGTTGCAAAAATGAGCGCCGATATAGTATACCGTCCCGAAGTTCAAACCTCTGTGATGTGCGCCGTACTCGTCGGGCGTCCTTCTGCTCTTGGGGTAATATGCCCTTGCTTATAAACTCTACGATTGGAGTCATCCATGTAGGACCTTGTTCCTCTATCACCATGGATATCTCCATCTCAGAAATGGACTTGCTCTTCAGATTTTCCACCAATACTTGTTTTGACAGGTGCGCAAAGCTTGTAGATGCAATCTTGCTCAGTGCATCCGCCTTTCTGTTTTCCCCTCTAGGAACTTGTTTGATGGTAAACCTGTCAAAGCCCTGGATTAGGGACTTGGTCTTGTCGAGGTATTGAATCATGTTTTCCTCTTTAGCCACATACTCGCCCAACACATGGTTGGCTACCAGACAGGAATCCACATTTTCTTCTAGGTTGCGTATGCCCATTCGAGCTGCAATACGTTGTCCAGCAATCAGGGCTTCATACTCTGCTTCGTTGTTTGTTGCTGTGAATTCAAAATGCAGTGCGTAAGTGAATTCCATTCCCTCTGGACTCGTGAGGATAAGGCCTGCTCCTGACCCGTCCACGCATGAAGATCCGTCCGTGAATAAGATCCATGGTTCTTGTAGTTCCACCTTGTTTTGTGAAGGTGTGTCATAAGTATCCGGTTTTTCAATGATGAAGTCTGCTAGTATCTGCCCCTTAATCGCAGTACGTGGTCTGTAGGAGACACTACAAGAAAAAGGTGTTTTTGGGACGAACTTTTTTGGAACGGCAAAAAAAAACGTGCCAAATACTTGTATTTAAGACTGTTTTGGTAACCGTGCCAAAAAGATAGGTATTAGGAACCACCATTAAAAAACCGTCCAAAAAACGTGTGTATTTGGGACGGTATTTTAAAAAGGTGCCAAATGGCTATTTATTTGGAACAGTTTGAAAAAATTGTGCCAAATACCTACGTATTTGGAACTACTATTAGAAAACCGTTCCAAACACATATTTTTTGAGAAGCTTTACAAAAACCGTGCCAAAATACTTGTCAATTTGAAACGTTTTGTGAAAACTTATCCAATACGTATGCATTCATAACCTCTAATTTAAAAGTCTTTCTAAATGGGACGAGTTAATGGTGATGAGAAACCTTCTTGTAATCCAACTTTAATATATTGTAATTCAACTTTATTATAGTGGTTACCATTCGCATAAATAATCGAAAAGGATTTAAAAAATAATATTTTACAAACTCTCACGCATTCTTATTCTATTGGAAATGTTTTTACTTCACTAGCTTCCACTGACCTTCATCGTTATGCATCAACAACCTTTCAACAAAAACTCAAGAACACAACGTTATAGAAGGAAAGGAAATAAAACGATAGGATACTGAAAATTAATTGTGTTATTAAATTTTTCTTTAATAGAAAGGAAAGAAAACATGATGGAAATGAAAGAAAAATTCTTAGCATTGTACTTCAAAAATTTTCCGCCCAAATATGGGTAGATTTAGAGGGATCCAAAACTACAAAAAAAAAATAGAGTATATAATGATCAATATAACCCTCAATATTTACTCATATTTGACTCTTGTGATATAATGAACATGTTTAAAAGAGCATAATTGTAACTGTGCCGCATCGGACGAGTATTGTGCTAGTCTTTTATTGAATAAAATATGTTTTATGCAATGTTTTGAAAACCTGGTTTTTAATCGATCCGGTCGAGTCACCGAGTTACCGGTTTCAACCTTCAGGTCAACCCGGTTTACTATTAAAAAAACTATTTTTTTTTCAACCGAATCAACCGGTTTGACCACCGGGTCAAACCGGTTCAACCGGTCCGGTTCGACTACCTGGCCAACCCGGTTTTCTATAAAAAAATAAAAAAACCAAACCCGGTCGGGTTTCGAGAACTGGGTTGACCCGGGTCACTTAAAACTCGGCGGGTCTAACCTATTAATCCGTTTTAAAAAACCCGGTTATTTTTAGCCCTTTTTTTGGCCGGGACCGGTTCAACTGGTTAACTCGGCCGGGACGACCCGGGTTTCAAAACATTGGTTTCAAGTAATTTATTGCACTTACATTTTCGTTGTTATATAAATATGTACTTTTATTAAAATAATGTTGTTCCCCCCAAAATTTTCAGCAAATTGAAATTTACCTGAGTTCCCCCTCTCATGCGTTTTCCCAAAAAGCCCAAACCCAATGTAAGAAATATGAATTTAGGTTTGCCGTCTAATAAAGAACTCTTTGCAATAACAACCATACTACACCACCTCCTATCCTGCATCCACTTCGTAACAACCTTCCTTTGAGGTTTGTTTAGAGAACGGTAAGATTTGAATCTGATGACTCAAATCCATGATAACCAACTACTCGAATTAAACCTATTGGAATCCTATTTTCTTGTAAGAACAATCCCGTTCTCCTTCTTTGTGTGATTGTGTCTAGCTTTTTACAGGTTATATGATGCCCAACAACTGCTCGATGGATTGCATAGCGAACTTTGTGTTAAACTAATTACTATTATTTTCACCATGTAAAGGTACATCCTTTCTAAATTATTTTCATCATCTAATATTGGTGATATACATTTATGGTCGGAATAGTTTTTGGAAAAAATCAATAAATAGTAATGAAGTTTCATTAGTGTTTCAATTTACTCACTAATACTTTTCTTGGTAAGGTTTAACCACTCAAGTTTTAAAAGTGTTCCATTCTTATGTAATTTTTATGTTTGAGTGACCAAAACGGAACAGTTCTCAAACTTCATTATTATTTAGTAACCGATTTTTTTTTGAGTGTGCATAAGTTGGTTGTACATTGAGTCGGTTGAGATTAGTGAAATTCAGGGGATAGGTGTTTATTATCAAGGTACAACCAAACAATGCACTTATTTGGAACATTTACACAACAATGGAACACTATTGAAACTTGAATGATTTTAATGATTAATATAAAGTTCGAGTGACTAAATTGGAACAGTGACGAAACTTTGTTACTATTTGGCTACATTTTCCCAATAGGTTTCTTTTGGCACACGGCTATTATTAGGAATCTAGATTAATTAGTGATAATGATCAAAAAAAGAGATCTTATGTATTGACATCAGGTTTGTGACATCTTATGTATTGACATCAGGTTTGTGACATTCATGTGAGTTAAAGTATTATGTAGTCATGATGGTAATGTATCTCTCATTATAATATTTGTGTTTCTAAATAGAGTAAAGTCCAAAATACATCCCTGTGGTTTATCTCGTGTCTCGCTTTACATCCTTAAACTTTTTTTTGGCACAAAACCATCCCTCCGTTAGTAAAGTTGGCACAAATACATCCCTCTGTTAGTAAAATCAGTTAATGAGGACTAACGGTGCAATTATTTCTCCGTTATCTCCTAACGAAAGAGAATATTTGCACCATTAGTCCTTAGGACTAACAATGCAATAAAATAAATTGCATCGTTAGTCCTAAGGACTAACGGTGCACTCTACTGCCACCGACCACCCAACGCCACCACCACCTTCGCCGCCACCTCCACCCACCACCACCCAACGCCACCACCCCCACCTCCATTGTCGCTACCCACCGCCACCACTGCCACCACCCCCACTTCCACCGTCGCCACCCACCACTAACTGTTTTTGTTTCAGTTCTTTTGTGGTTCATGGATCCAATTACAAATTGTTGGAGCATACAGTTCCATGTGGCTAAACATTGACAATTTATAGTGGAAATGCCTAAACGGAGCAAAGCTTGGCAAATTGCATATCATACTTGTGACAGGAATCAAATGTTAATGCAACAATCATCAAATTGTGGCAAAAATCTAGGCTATCATCTGGTGTTTTCATAATCTAATTATCGGCTTATCGCCCAACTACAATTCCATGAGAGTATATAGTTAAAAATTAATAAAAATAGTTTGAACACTTGTGAAATGCACACCAAGTGAAAAGCAGGTATTGTTCAAATAGTTTTGTTCTTGTTCCTCCTTTGGGTAGAGCATCAGTAGACAATACATTATATAATGTCTTTTCTAGCTTGTGTTTCTTCTAGTAAAACATAAATCACATTTCCTTAAACTCCTATGTTGAATGCAATATCCAACCTTTATGTCATATTCAAAACTTTCAAACATGTTTTCAAAGATCAAAGAACTATCCTTAAACAGAAACTGGCACGAGATATTGTCGTTATACAACAACTTAAACAAATCAGGAGTTAAGTTAACATAACCATCATTATTACATCCAATACTAAAAGCGTGTTCCGCGACATCTTTTAAACATGGGCAGTCACTTCTGTTTCGTGGAATATAATGATATGTGGGTACATTGATCATGGTTATTTCGATAAAGGAATGTGTGCGTTTACGCAGGCGAGATGACCAAATGTGTCGACTTTAGTACTTGCAGTTCAAGCGATTCGTAAGGTTGGAATGTTAAGTGAAGGCCATAAAATGCATGGTTATATGGTTAAGAGTGGGGTTTTGATGGTGCAATCGGTTCGAAATCCTGTTTTGTGTATGTATGCGGATATGGGAATGGAGTTTGCGCGAAAGGTGTTTGATGAAATGCGTGACAGAAATGTTGTTGCATGGAGTGTTATGGGTGGTTGTGGTGGGGGTGGAGGTGGCGGTGGTAGATGGTGGAGGTGGGTGGTGGTGGCAGTGGTGGGTGGTGGTGGCGTTAGGTGGTAGGTGGCGGTGGAGTGCACCGTTAGTCCTTAGGACTAACGATGCAATTTATTTTATTGCATCGTTAGTCCTAAGGACTAACGGTGCAAATATTTTCTCTTCCGTTAGGAGATAACGGAGAAATATTTGCACCATTAGTCCTCATTAACTGATTTTACTAACAGAGGGATGTATTTGTGCCAACTTTACTAACGGAGGGATGGTTTTGTGCCAAAAAAAAGTTTAGGGATGTAAAGTGAGACACAAGATAAACCACATGGATGTATTTTGGACTTTACTTTTCTAAATATATGTACACCTACAAAGACTGCTAATAATGTAACTCTTTTTTTTTTTTTTTTTTACGATTCACAGAAAGGCATCACAATTCATAGATGGTGTTTTTATGTTCAAGGTAAATAAATTCTTTATTGCACATCATTTATAAAATATAATGATTAGATTCTTATCATTTGATTATGGTTTTATCATTTTTGTACTCGATCATTATTGAAGTTTTCTTTGCAGCATCATAACTTGGTTGAACTCAAGCAAGGATGTGGATCACGGATCAAGAAAAATAACTTCAGAAATGAGAAGAATAAACTATTTTAGGGGATACTTGTAGACATTAGTTGTAGAATTTGTATGTTTCGTTTACTAGACTATGTAATCGTTGGCAATAATAATGAAATTATTGTACACTGTAATGGTTTATATTGGTTAATTGAAAGCACAATAAACATATGGTTTTATTTGATGCTCCATCGTCAAGAATTAGCGTCTTTTATTACTTATGCTCTTTTGGTAATTCACTATAGTAGTTCTAAATATTTCAATTGTAATAGATGAATTAACATTTTAAAAATCGTGTCAAAAGCTTTTGGCACCGTGAGATAAACCGTGTCTAATGCTTTTGGAAACGGTGATAAAAAATCCGAAATCATTTGGGACAAAAGTCAAAATTGTGCCGAATAAGCATTTGGCACCACAATTCACTAACCGTACCAATTACTCTCCATATAGCACAAAAGTGCAAAACCGTCCTAAATCCGAGCCAAATACTATTAGGCACAGTTTAACCCTGACCCAAATATATTTGGCACCCTCATATTTAGGACGATTCCAAAACCGTGCCAAAGTCGTGCCAAATAGTATTTGGCACGGTATTTTGACTATTTGGCACAATTTTCCTTCGTCCCAAATACCTGTTTTTCTTGTAGTGAGATGTTATGCTCACCTAGAAACACACTCCACTTCTGTAGTCGTCCGGATGCATCGGGTTTGGAGATGATTTGCTTGATAGGTTGGTCTGTGATCACTGCTATTGGGTGCGCCTGGAAGTACCTGCACAGCCGTTTAGCGGCGAATACTAATGCCAAGACCAACTTCTCCATTGCACTATAGTTAATCTCTGTTTTCTTGAGTGCTTTGCTTACAAAGTATACCGGTGTTTGTACTGAATTCCTGTCTGTCAGTAGTACCGCGCTGACTACTCCATTAGTCGCAGATAAGTACATAATTAATTCTTCCCCTGGGCGAGGCGCGACTAGCATGGGGAGCGCTGCTAGGTGCTGTTTAAGCTGTATGAAAGCTTCTTTTACTTTCGTTGTCCAGCGGAAGTCTCCCTTTTTTATACACTTCTTGAGTGTTTTAAAGAGAGGGAGTGACTTGTCTGCGGATTTGGACAAGAATCTATTCAAACCGTCCAGTTTTCCGTTCAGAGATTGGACTTCCTTCAATGTGCGCGGTGAAGGAAGTTGGATGACAGCCTTCGTTTTTTCTGGACACGGTTTAATGCCATCGGGCTCTATCAAGTATCCCAGGAACATGTCTTCTGTAGCTCCAAAGGTACATTTCTTAGGATTTAACTTCATGTTGATCTCACGTAGCGTCTTAAATGTCTCCACAATGTTGCGCACCAATTCGTCCTCAGTATGGATTTTTATGACAAGGTCGTCAACGTAAACCTCTAGGTTGCGGCCCACCTGTTTTTCAAATGCGTTATCTACCAATCGCTGGTAGGTGGCGCCTGCGTTCTTCAAGCCGAAGGACATCTTAGTATAACAATAGATGCCTTGGCTTGTATGGAAAGCCGTTTTTTCCTCATCTTCTTTAGCCATCTAGATTTGGTGGTATCCTTTGTATGCGTCCAAGAAGCATTTGAGTGGGTATCCGCACAAAGATTCTATCTTCCAGTCTATCTCTGGTAGTGGGTAGCAGTCTTGTGGACATGCTTTGTTGAGATCCGTGAAGTCCACGCACATCCGCCAACTACCGTCGCTCTTCTTGACCATCACTGGGTTGGAAAGCCAGTCATGGTAATAGACTTCTCGCATGATACCTGCGTCCACAAGTTTATGTACTTCTGCTAGAATTGCTTGTGCGCGCTCTGGAGCCTGGCCGCGCTTCTTCTGTCGTACTGGGGAGTATCCTTGTCGGATTCTCAACCTGTGTTCTGTAATTGAGCGTGGTACACCGGTCATGTGCTTTGGTTCCCACGCAAAGATATCCACATTCTTTTGCAGGAGTGTGCACACGGCTGCCCTGCCGTGATCAGACAGCGATCCCCCGATCGATACTTCTTGATCTGGGTAATCAGGATGAATTGCGACCCTCAGGTTTGATACTTTAGTTGCGCGCTGTTCTGAAATGTGTGCCGTCTCACATGTAATCGTGTTACATTCTCTAGGTGGTACGGTGGTATTGTAGAGAGTAACAATGCCTCCCTCCACCGGGAACTTGAGCATCCCATGTGCTGTAGACGGTACTGCGCGCATGGCTGATATCCCTGGTCTTCCAATAATGCCATTGTATGGCGAAGGGGATTTGATCACCATAAAATTCATCCAGGCTGTTGTGGAGTGTTCCTTATCACCAACATTGACTAGTAGGCGTATTTGCCCCATGGGCCATATCTTTTCTCCTGTAAAACCAGTCAACGATGTCATGACCGGGCTTAACTGACTTCGTATCTCAGGTCGCAGTCGCTTAAAACAATGTTCATACATTATGTCTGCGGAAGCTCCTCCATCAACATACATGCGGTGGATATCGTGACCCCCTGCGTTGATTTCAATGGTGAGTGGTTCTACCACTGCGTTATCCGCAGCCAAGGTGGGGAAAGAGATTTCGCTTCCACGGGAAAATTTTTGGCTGATCTTCTGCCTAGTCATTCGCTGCCATGATTGTATCATGTAGATGGTATCAGCCTTATCTTTGGGTGCTTCTTTCTTGTTCCCAGTCTTTTGCTTATCTTTCCCTTCCTAGATGTTCTTAACTAAATGGTCCAATCTGCCTTCTTTTACTAGCTTATCAATTAATTGGCGCAATTGGACACACTCATTGGTGGTGTGGCCCTTCTGTCCGTGATAGTCGCAGTATCCGTTCCCCACACACCGATCTTCTGGGGTGCGCATTGGTGGGGGTCTTGGGAAGTTTGCGCCTTCCGCCATGAATATCTCCTTTGGAGTTTTGGTTAGCGGGGTGTATTTGTCATTATCTCGTCCGCTCCCCTGGCCGCGGTAGTTCTTGTTGCGGTTGCTACTCTGGTCAATGGATTGTCTCCTAGGCTGTTCTTGTGACCTATAGTTGGAGTATCCTTTTTTGCTGTCTGCCGCGGCGGCTTCTCCTTAGATAAAGGACCTCGTACGTTTCATAAGTTCATCAAAGTTTTGGGGGACCTTTTCGTTCAACCTTTTGATGAGTTCTGGGTTATTGATCCCGTTCATGAACCCTGAGATTTTTAGTATTTCGGGGCATGCCTTGACATGTATGCACTCATCTTTATAGCGCTCCACATAAGCGCTTGTAGATTCCCCCTGGCAAGTTCGACAGGGTTTTTGGCGCATTTCTTCCTTTGAGTGAAGTTCAGGCGAAACGCCTTCCGCAGCTCTTCAAAGCCATCAATGCTTCTGCGTGGAAGCTTACTGAACCAATTTCGCACATTTCCCACTAATGTGGAATTGAACATGTGGCACCACACAGGTTGTGGCCAGTTCTCGATAGTAGCGGCTAATTTGAAAATTTTTAGGTGATCATCAGGATCGCCTGTTCCATCATAGGTTTTCACATTAGAGGGCATGAGCCTTTTCTTATTTTCTGAAAAATCGCTGATGCACCGAGTGAACACGTCCACCTTTTGGCGGCGCCAGGGAAGAGACATATCTTCCTCCTCCTAGTCATGATATCTTCCCCTGGACTTCCAGTGTCCTATTTCTCTGTCCTAGTTGTCCGAGGAGTCACCAGAGGACGAGCTTCCCTTCTTTCGGCGCTTGCGCCGACTGTCCTCAGAATCCGAGCTTGAAGAGCTCTCACTTGGTGAGTGCTGTCGTTCCAGTCTGTCGTGGACCCTGCGGCTACCAAGTCTAGCATGGACATTGGTACGCCGTCCGTCCTCTTCATGTTCTTCCAGATACTGCAGGTCAACTGCTTCATCGTTCTCAACTCTCCTCCCGATTCTGGTAAACACTGGGGGGCGGCGGTTATCCTTCCCGTGCCTCTCCCTCTGATGACGCGATGGGGATGTCTCATACTCCGAGTCAAAGTTGAGTCGGGCTTTCAGGCTCTGACTCGACCTCTTTTTCGCTTCCTCTTGCATGAGGGCAGCCAAGGTCTCATAGTTTTGAGACACGAAGTCACTTGGCGCTAATTCAGGCGTGACTCCTTCTAGAGCGAAGGTGTCTGTTTCCACCACTGGACCCTTGTTTCGGTCAGGTGTGTCTGGCGGGTTTGTGAGGCCCATTTCTGGCACCGATTGGAGGGGGTGGTGAAAAGGTTGCGCAGTGGGTCTTCTGCGTTGGTGGTTGTTGTAGCAGCATGGGTTGTCCCCGTGCGTGGTTCCGCTGTCGTGAAGACCAGACTTGGGCCCGACCCTTGGTTTTTAGTCACACTGGTTGTTCCAGAGGCCTGCTTAGAAGCTAATCCACTTTGCTGCTTCTTCCCTTGTAGGTCACCATGCGATCGCTGGCTTATGTTTCCTGGCTTTGTCATTCTAGTTTTTAGTGATTTGGTCCCACGGATGGCGCCACTTGTTGATACAAAAGTTGGGCATTCCTTGTTTGGACTCTGGTTCCCGTATCAATTAGATCTTAATGCTTGAGACCTGCGCACTAAGAAAACAAAAAACACCGTTAGGTTTACCGTGGGATTGTCTCCCACGATTATCCTCTGGCGTGAGAGTAAGTAATCGGTTTTAGGGTTTAGTGGAGAGTTAGGGTTTGAGATCGTACCTTTTAATGAGGCTTGGATGCCCTTTATATATACACGAAATCCTTATTGGTTTCGTGCTCCCCAACCTTCGGCGTATCCCGCCTAAGTCGGTCATTGAATACATATCTCCAAAAATAAGAGATATCCGATATCTAAAGCCATAAATAACTTCGGGTTTGGGCCTTCGTGAGCCCAAACCATTACCGGGTTAGCCTCAGTCGCGGATCTGGGCTCACTAGTAGCGGTCATTGGTCGGTTCGTGACCGAATACGGACTAACGTCATCAAGGATAGACATGTTTGGGTCGAAGAAAGGTCAACCCATCTAACCCGTTTAATAAACGGGTTGTGTTTGGGTTGAGTAAATACTAAACAGGTCAACCCGTGAACCCGTTTAAATATACAAGACTCAAAAAATAAAAAATATAACCTAGTTTTATATGTTGGATGTAGATTAAATATATATGTTTTATGTACTTAATATGAGTGAATTACGATTATACCTCAAACATCATTGAAATTGACATTTATAACTTTGAAAATTGTCGTATAGTTATTTGTATGTTCTTTTTATTATATTTTAGATCCTTATATCACATTTTCATTTAAACTAGTTAAAATAAAAAACCACCAACCTTATTCGCTGCTTGACCTATTTAGTTAAATAGGTTAAACAGGTCATAAACGGGTTACACGTGTTATGCAGGTCTGGGTTAGGGTTGAGTTTCTTGACACGATTAATAAATGGGTCGTGTTTGGGTAGAGGATATACCAACCCGACAACACGGGAACCCGAATAGGTCTGTTAATACAAATATATGGAATGGAACTCAATGAGCTTGAGCCTTAATTAAAGAAATGGGAAGAACTTTTTAGAGCCAATGTCATAAGCACCATAGGAAATCGTGACCATATCAATTCTTGCCTTTGCTACATGCTCTATATCTTGTCTACTCGTCAACCATTCAACTTGGCATACTACATTGCTAGGAGGATGGCCGACATTCCCACTCAAGGCACCGTTCCTCTTCCCTACGGGATGCTTCTTACCCGTTTCATTAGCACTTTTGCACCCATTCCACCAAGTACTAGAGGCATAAAACTTGACTATCCTCTTATCCCTTGCATCTTTGTGTCATTGAGTGATGAAATGGTATCCAAGACGAAGACCAAAGGAAAACGGCCACAACCTCCTACTCCTTCAACTTCATCGTCAAATAGCTCGGAAGACGGACTCCCCAACTCTAGGCTTCAACCTCACGAGTACTACGCCTCACTTCCAGAGATTGAGAACCCCTCATAGGAATTCAAGCAAACGAAGGGTATGTTCAAGTGTCTTGGAAGGATGATTTCCAAGATTAACAAGAAGTTAGACAAGTGAGGGAGGTTTTAAGGAGTGTTTGGTACAAGGATAAAAACAATGATGTATGATGTAATTTATGTGTTTTCACTTTCTAGGATGATAACTAAACTTAAAACAATGATGTGAACTAACTTTGTCATGCAGGGGGATAACATTCAGATGTTATCAAATTTTCACGTTTTCACTTTTTAGTGAAAATCACTAGCCCCTATTGGAAATCATGCTCCCTTGTGTTTATTTGTGTGTTATTGCTTGTTCCTAACCAGAAATAATTATCTCCATATGTTTTAAGAAAAATTTCAGGACTCGGAAAAGTTCCCGAGAGTTAAAAAACGCCTTTGTGAACAATTCTGCACAACACGGATTTGACGGACCCAATTTTTTGGTTCCATCCATTATGAAATTTGGTACCGCCAAATTCATACTGCCGGACCAGACGGAACCAAAATGTGGGTTCCGTCTTTGATAATTTTTGGTGTCGTGGATCACTGCAGGTAAGTTGCTGGATTTTACTAAATCCCGCACTCTAATTTACCTAATTTTGTTTCTAGGATAGTTTTTACTGCTTTCCATTTATATTAGGACTAGTTTAACTTACTTAGACCAATTGGATATCCATTTCCCACCAAAATTCAAAAATTCTCAAAATCCACCCAAGGAACCCTTTTTTATAATGGAATGAACCATTATTTTGGTTCCTTGTAATCTGTGGATGACTGATTTCTTGGATTTTTCAATAATTGAAGTTTATTTATTGCATATCTTGCTCATTTTACTCAACACTTCTTGTATGGATTGACTTAGGGAGATTTGACATGCATTTAAACTCTTCCAAATCATTAGAAACCACTTCACTTGTATGGCTTAACATCAAATCAAACACGAATTTTCATAATCTCATGATCCTATAAATTAAGACATCAAGGATGGTCATTTTCACACCTCAACAATTTCTTCCTTCTTCTCTTAGCATAAGCTTGATCACAATGACAAAGTCATCTACAACATCACCATTAACCAAATCTCTCAAGAAAACCAAAAGAATAAGTGTAAGACCTTGTTGTTTTGTCAAACTTAGTTCCTCCTCAGACTCATCACCACTCAACATTTCATCTCTAATAAGAGATGAAAACTTCCTCACCTTGAGTACTCCAACTCCACCACCAAAATCACCCATTATAATCACCACTCCACCACCGACTAAAACACCAATTGTCACCTCTCCTCCACCGGCTCCAATACAATCATCAAAAACACCATCACCACCAAAATCTCCAAAGCTTGTACATATAGAACTCTTCTCAACTCCACCAACATCTCCAAATCCATTCTTGGATGACTTGGAAGACCTACCTCCTAGGCCCAAAAATCCACCACCTCTTCCATCTTTCGGCACCATGAACATAACGCTCATGAACTACCAAGAGCATCTTTAACCAATGCCCTTTTCAAAGAACCTAGACCCCGGTCTCTTCCACCCAATCCACAACGATATCCATAGGCCACTATATGGAGATCATGCTCTACCACATACATCCTTTTCCCCACATATTGATGACATTGATGAGTCAATGTAGGAAGACCACCCACAATCTCAAGTAGAGATACAAGCTCATCTAGAAAACTTCCATGCCTTTTCAAACATAGTGGACTCTCATCTAAATGAAGCATTGCAAATGCAAAATGCTTTGCTTTCTTCCCTCATTGCTCTATCAAATACCAACAATACTTCCACAAATGTTTCACCACCAAACAATGATCCTATTCTCCTACTCACGGGTTGTTCCCATTGTAGCGACCGCCCATTTTAGTGGAAGAACCCGAATAATGGTCCACGAGTTACAAGATGAAATGAGGTTCATCCTCAATCATATCCTTGAGCATATTAACGCTCTTTCTCATCCTCCTCCTCAATAGGATGGTTCTTGCTTTATTTTTAGGACTTTTTATTTTCTAAGTTATTTTTTTTCTAGGATTTTATTTTTATTTTTCTAAGATATTTTTCTTTTTTTTGAATTTCTTTTATGTATCAACATCTCTATTATGTTCCATTTTATGACTTTTAAGTCATAAAAATTTTAACTAATGAATGATGTTTATTATATTGTTGTTGGTGATTACTTGTTTGTTGGAATTATTTGTATACTTGTGATGATGAATGTTACTAACCTTTCTTTTGTAGCTTTTCACAATCCATGTATCTTTCTCTTGGCACCCAATTAAGGGGAGCATGGGCCAAGGGAGAATTTGCCTGGCTCATTGCATTTTCTCAAGATCTTCTCTTTTGTTTCTACAAAAAGGGGAGAATATTATTGAACTTGACCATTGACTTTCAAAAAGTCAACATCATGTTTTGACTTTCAAAAGTCAAAATTGTAGAATACCAAATATTGGACAAACAAATGTTCAACTAGTCATAACATAAAATTATCCTTTTAACTAGTTCTTCCAAGTTCAAATTAATCTCATATTTTTATAATTCTTGTACATCTTTACATCTTTGATAAAAATAAAATTTATATTGTCCTCAACAAAGGGGGAGATTGTTAATACAACTATCGTCCTAAAACGTTATTTATATTTTATGATCTTTACCTTGTTTTTTTGTTAACGCACAAAAGTAAATTTCATTTTTGTAAACTATAAATCTTGTCAAGATTAATAGACACTAAAATAAGATTTTCTTAAATAAAGTATTCATCACTTAAGCATTACATCTTATCACATTTTGATTAGCTACATATCAATTAACATTGATATCCTTCTAAACTATAATGTGCATCAACATTTTTAGAACAAGTATGTTTAGTTTCTTAAACATAACATTAGATAAGTATTTACTTATATAACATATTAATTCTAAAAATGGAAAACTACATATTACATCATGGCTTGCATCTTATTAGAAATCTTTAGAAGATTATATAGAATATTTTGTTTAGATATTCACTCATTATACTCATTATATTCACATAATCTTGGAGAGATTTGGATGATCATTGAGAGATTTTTGTGATATTCATCACAGATGGCGGAACCAAATTTTATAAAGGAACCCTTTTTTGGTTTCTCATTCCAAATTGGTCTTGCTGATCACTTGGCCTATAAATAGCAAGCCAACCCAAGCTGTTTTCTCATCCCAAATTAGCATAAAACACATACATTATCTCATTCTATTACATCTAACTCAGTTTCATTTCATTTTAGTGATCATCTTTTTGTAGCAAAGAAGATCAAGGCATAATCAAGCTTCAACAAATAGTTGAAAGGCTTGTTTGTTTTGTTGTTGTGTGAATCTTTATTGTTCATACATCATTGTTGTACCAAACCATCTTAAACCTCTGAGTTGAGTGGTTAGTATTTTAGTCCTCAAAATACATAGTGTGTTGGGAGTGGTTGTACTCTTGTAAAAGAACTCGCACATCTAGCTTGTGTCGTAAATATTGTGTAAGCGAAGTAAAGGTTTCTCCCGGTTAAAGGAGCTTTTGATTAGTGAAGATAACTATCGAAGTTGGAGGCTCGGGGATGGAGTAGACAAGGAAAAGAGTCCTAGAGACCGAACCACTATAAACAACTTGCCGTGGTTTGATTGTTTCTTTCTTTACTTACGTATTATCTATTGCTTACATATTATTCATTCTTCACTAACACATCAATTATCTATATTCATTGATCTCACAATAAGTTTTTGAAACAATTAAGTTTTTTAAACGGTAAAACTATTCAACCCTCTTCTAGTTTTCCACAAGGTCAAAACGAACACGACTCATTGCCACCCCTAACATTTGTCTCGCTTCTAAGTTATTATAAACACTACAAATGCCCACAAATCATTTTTTTTCTTCATTTGACAAGATATGTAGCATCGACTTTTTTGTCATTGGTAGGTTAAGGGTGCATTTGATTTTTTTAAGTATATTTAACATCAATATTTTTATAAAATCGGTATATGTCAAAAGTAAAATCAATATCGGGATCATTTTGTCCGTAATCCTGTGACATTTTCGGAGGTATGACTTTTATTAAAAAATTGCTAGATGTCTTCCTTTTTTTCCTATAAGAAATATATGCTAAACTTTAACATTTTTTATAAAATCGCACGTATGTTAAAAGTATATTAATATTGGATTTGTTTTGTTTGTAATACGGTGACCTTTCTGGTGGTATATTTTGTCTTAATGAAATCGATATATATTTATCAGATATTTGGTAAATAAACTTGTTATATAAAAAGAAAGAACTTTAAAGAGTATAGTTTGACCCTTGTAGTTTAAAAAATACTTAAGATAATTATTCAAGTTATTTGATAGATTAAGGGTTTATTTTTAAAGTTCTTTTATTTCAAAATTATATATATATCTCTATATTATATATAAAGGCATGGCACGTAGATTATTCCAATTACCCACCTCAATGCCATGTAATTCAATTTAATGCCACGTAATCATAAGTTGTCCACATAAGCAATATTTTTGTCCACCTAAGCACTAATTTTTTAATTTAATTAGATTTTATATAAATTTCGGATTTTTAATAATTGTTTGTAAATTTGTTTTAATAATTATTTAAAAAAGAGCCTTGCAGGATTTGGGTGCACGGTCGAAAACTGATTTACCGCCAAGAACCGGACCGAAACCAGTTGCAAGGGACCGACCGACCAAATGGTCGGTCCTGGTCCGTCTTCGTCGGGTCCTTTACGGCCCGGCCCAACAAAATTGTGGTTTGGTCGGACGACCGACCAAGACCATTTGCCAAAAGTTAGAGCGGACGACCAATGGTGGTGGTTAATGCCTTTTTCGGTCATCCGGTATAGCTCACCATAGCAAATTGAACCATAAATTTGGATAAATAACTTGTGGTTTACCACTTAGGCAACAAGTTATTTTGATAATTATAACATATTATAATCTTATAAATGGTAATTTTAAATCCATAGTAAATACAATTTTATAAATCAGATTCTTATAGAATTGTGTTTGTTTTGATTTTTACTAAAATAAGAATATGATAACTTTACTATGTATTCATTGTTATATTAATATTTTCCTTAATGTTTAACCTAATCTCACACTATATATTTTTACTTATTTGAGAGGTATAGCACAATTACATATTCGGTTAGCTTGAATCACCAACATGTTCCCAAGAGATTCTCAAAGAGGCTTTCAGCACAAGACAGCTTCAGAAATCAAACGAAGCTAAATCAATGAGTAGAAAGATTCAGTTGTTTAGGTGTTAATATATACGAGTGTTTTGTTTTAGATTATGTATGTGTTTACAGTATATGTTTTGTATTTTGTGAACAAATGCAAGAAGAAAAAACACAAACGTGTTGAATCATCCTATAAGTTGCTTTTAATGATTAAGTATTTGTTGGTATTAGATTGTATTATAATGGATTGTTATTTGTTTATTATTTTACAACAACAAAGAATTCATATAACAAAGACTCTACAATTATTAAGAAAAGGTACATGTTGTTTGTTTATTGAGTGTATAACATGTTGATGTTGTTGCTGAATAGTTTGTTCATGTTGATGATTTTACAGAACAAATAACTGAAGTTTAACAAGAATAGAAAAGAAAGACACTACAATTGATGCACAAGCTACATGTAATAAAAACTAATTCATTTATTATGGTTGCAGTTGCATGATGTGTTTTGTTCTTTTAATTTAATTTGCTGTTTTGTTTATGTTATGTTCATATCGAAAAATTGTACTTACATGATGTGTTATATGTTTATGTTTTTTGGTTGGTGAATCTTTATTATGTGTAAAGGATTAGGATTGTTTTTTAGAATATCGTGTTACATAATTCATACAGGTTTCTGATTTTTTGTTGCATGATGTGTTTGTGTTGTTTTGAAATTAAATTGGTTGTTTTTGTTTATGTTTATGTTGTTTATATCAAGAAAATTGAATTGTTATGAGTTACATGATGTCTTCCATGTTTATGTGTTTTAGTTGGTGAATCTTTATTATGAATATAGGATTAGGATTTTTTAGAGATATTGCATTACATAATTCATACATGTTTATGACTTGTGATCATGAAATCATCCAGATAAGAGGAAGAGAAGAATTGAGACAAGCACAATTAAAGCTCCTTCTACGTGTAGTTAATCCAAAGTAATATAGTCTACATATTTTCGTTGTAGTTAAAATTGAATTGAAAACATAATACAATTTTGGTACATGTTTCCATCGCTTGGCACCATTAAGTGAGAACAAGTATTCATCGAGTATGTCGTTGTTTGAAAGTGACACACCGGGAAAGATCGAACCCATGTTCGAATGAAACAATGGCATCAAAGGTAAAGATTTTAGTTATTATATTGTAGAGTGTTTATTAAATTTGATAATGTACGTGTTTTATGGTGAGTTATTTGTTGTAGTTAAACCTACGTCAACCAAAATTTTTGGGAAGCAAGTATCATCTTTTAAGTCTCATGGTGATAGCTCTCAAAGTGACACACCACGCTAATAAATCTATATCTAACATTGTTGATTTTGGAAGATCGTGGAAAGGTACAATAGCTTTTTTATTTGAAACACATATTACAAATCAAATATTAGTTACTTATATATTCTATACATCTGTCAGCTTGGTAAAACAGTTCTCATTGATTACAATATGTTGAATGTCCAAAGGATGGTATATATCGAACCAGAAAACGATCCGAGAAGTGGCTTATTTGAAATCAGAAGTAAAACAAAAGGTATAACTCAAATAAATTTGTACATTTTAGTTTGTTTTATGTATTGTTTTTACAACTATATTATTTTTTGAAAATGTTTCTATGCAAAACACTAATAAACCAAAATTAAAGAAATAAATCATTCTCTTGTGTGTCCGTTACATAATACAAATAGATCAAAGTCCTGCATTTCGGTTATCAAGAAGACTATTCAGGGACACCTAAGTCCGGCTTAAGAGTAGTTTGTCAGCAAAACAACAAAAGAAGCTTATGGTGTACATGCTACATCCTTTGAAAATTGCTGATGGTTTGTGTTTTACTCATTATTCAATATGTAGGTTTTGTAAATGCATTTGATAAAGAACAATTTGTAAACAATCACATTCAAAAAAAGGTTATGGAATGTATAGTTCCTCCATGGAAGTGCTCCAAAGAGTTGGTTGTTAATTTTTTGTTTAATGTACATTGTTGTTCAAATGTGTTTGTTAGATTTAAAATGTTATAAAATATTCAGATCAAAGATCAAGGAACAATTATAACTCCAATAAAAACATTAACCCTATGGCTACCAACATGGCAATCAAAGGAAGATGTATTTCTATTTGGCATTCTCACAAACTAAATGAAGAACATGATCCATACAGTTTGGATTGTGTTTTCCAAGATGAAGAGGTAACTATTATTTTTGTGTTTTATTCTGGGTTTTATGAAATTAATAAAAATCACAACTAACTTATAACAATGTATATCCGGACAACCTAATCCGATTTACATCAAAAAGAATTCATGTTTAAATTTGAACCTCTCCTTCAAAGAGCCAATGCTTATAATCTCTAACTTTGGTGTGGCGAAAATGGTGGGGTTACCATTGTTACCAAACAGATAGAAAGTATCTTTTTTCAAAGGAACTAATGTCACGCGTGTTGAACAAATGAATGATAATTTGGTTGGCTTTATATTTGAGCCATTTTCACATATATTAGACCCAACCAACGAGTACCATGATCATGATTGTGTTGGTATGGATTTTATTTACACCTACAAAGTAAATTAATTGCTATTTAATCTTCTAAATACAAAAACATTAACCCATGTTATTCAACAGATGTGATTGAAACGATTGTTGCTATTGGGAAAATCGAGTGTGAACAACCATGGTGGTCCTAAAATCCACAGAACAATTTTTATTGAAGATGCCGAGTAAAGAAAAACTTTAATATGATAGTTATATTGTATATAATTTTACAATGTGAAGGTATTTATTTATATCATGCTATACAGATCTTACAGGCTTGAGTGCACTTTTTGGGATAATTGGGCTAATGTGGAACCACTACAAAATAGGCTTGAAGAAGTTGGTCATTTAGACATCCTTTTGTTGCTTGGGAAGGTTAAATACTGGGACAATAAGTTTTTATTCTTGTCTTTTTTAATAATTTTCAATACACCCAAATAGGTTGCATTTACTTAACACAAATTTGATTTGTTTTATTGTGTGTTGTTTGTACAAAAAACAGATAAACCAACTGGCATAATGCTATTTGGAAGCGGGATCTTTGTTAATAGGAAGATTCCGCCGTTATCATATTTCGAAAAGGTTTTCTAATGATAATAGTATATTTGTGCTTTGATTAATACGTATTTTACTTTAAATTTGTATGTAACATAATTTTAAAACATACAAGATACAAATCGTAAGATTGATATAATGCAAATGAATTCAAGATCCAAATGCATGATCAAGAAAGACATGTTGTTACACCTGCAGAATTTATGCATGGTTGTGTAAAGAGATTTGTTGGAATGATCCAAAGTATTGAACCGGTAAGAAAGGAGTATTGTCTTGCATTTATTTAATTATGAAAAAGCATATAATAAGCCCCATGTATGATTTTATTAGGATAAAAAACTATGCATAATGCAGGATATGTTGTGTTGTTTATGCCACTGCAGCATAACATCCAATATGAAAATGGTTGGGCTTATACAGACTGTAAATCATGAAACACAAGAGAATAGCTTCATCAAAAGGTGGAATGAATTCTAGAAACAAGAAACAAGTGTGGTTCAGTAAGAAACACGGAGAAACATATGTCGTTGCATCCAAGTATTAAATACATTGTGTTTAAATTAGTATTCCAATCTATACAATTGTGATTCAGAACTGAAATACTAAAACTATTTATTTTTTTTGTATAAGGTTCAAGATCATTGTTCGATTTGTTGATGAAGTGGAAGCGCAAAGGTTATTATTTTTGATAACAATGCACAAGATGACTAATTTGTCAGGTGGCAGATTATGGAGAAACAGGGCATGGACCCCGGAATACTTCAGATGATCTAAACATTATTGGAAACAATATCTATTTAAGATTAAGTATTCTGAATTTAACCCACAAGAACAATAACATTCTATCTAACTCCGAAGTGACCGATGATGTTGATACAATCATTTACTTCAAGAATGGTTTCCTAGATGAAGAGGTATTCATATTACCATCTTAAATTAGTTTATCATTGTACATTTTTTATCATAACCTTAAATTTTACAAAAGTATTATTAAATAAAATTGAATTAAAAACA